>JAWWTY010000077.1:99134460-99190173 GCA_035222235.1 Margarornis squamiger | reverse complement strand
GCTGTGTCCCCAGGTGGATGGAGCTGTGTCGCCGGATAGATGGAGCTGTGTCCCCAGGTGGATGGAGCTGTGTCGCCAGATAGATGGAGCTGTGTCCCCAGGTGGATGGAGCTGTGTCGCCGGATAGATGGAGCTGTGTCCCCAGGTGGATGGAGCTGTGTCGCCAGATAGATGGAGCTGTGTCCCCAGGTGGATGGAGCTGTGTCGCCGGATAGATGGAGCTGTGTCCCCAGGTGGATGGAGCTGTGTCGCCGGATAGATGGAGCTGTGTCCCCAGATGGAGGAGCTGTGTCCCCAGCCTGCGGCGCTGCCCGCCGGGTGCCCTTCTCCTCACGGCAAGGTGTCTGGAGCTTGGGCAAGGGGGCTCTTGTTCGATGGGCTCAAACTATTCATCCTGTTTGCTGGAAGACGCCTGAGAGAATCCTGGAATGGCTGAGGTTGCAAGGGGCCTTAAAGGTCACCTTGTTCCAATGCCCCTGCCGTGGGCAGGGACACCTTCCGCTAGACCAGGTTGCTCAGAGCCCCATCCAACCTGGCTTTGAACACTTCCAGGGATGGGGCATCCACAGCTTCTCTGGGCAGCCTGGGCCAGTGCCTCACCACCCTCACAGTAAAGAACTTCTTCCTAATAGCCAATCCAAGTCGACCGTCCCTCAGTTTAGTCCCATTACCCCTTGTCTTACCACAACAGTCCTTGCTAAAAGGCTTCTCCCCATCATTTCTATAGACCCCTACTGAAAGGCTGCAATGGGGTGTCCCTGGAGCCTTCTCCAGGCTGAACAGTGCCAAATCTCTCTGCCTTTCCTCCTAGGAGAGGTGCTCCAGCCTTCTGATCATGTTTGTGGTTCTCCTCTGGACCTGCTCTAACAGGTCCATGTCTTTCTTGAGCTGAGCTGGATGCAGCACTCCAGGTGGGGTCTCATACAGGGAGGTTAATAAAGCTGATGCCCATATGTCATTTTGATTATTTCTGTGGGTCTTTGATTGGTTTTAAAAGTGATCCAGTAGTTGGGCATTTATTTAAAGAAATTCTTAATGCATGTGTCTGTCCAGCAAGCATCTGTCCTCTGGATGAAAGTACATATGAGTACTTTATTTTCCTGTGTGTAAAATTGCAGAATTCAGCAGAGTTAATCTAGGAGACCTAATGCCCAACATCTTCAGGTGCATACTTCTCTCTCACAACTTTTTTTAATTTATTGATTAAAAAAACAGCACTGCCCTGCGCAGCTTTCTTTCTCATTTTCCAACAGACTGTCTTGGAAATGGCGGCAGACAAGGACTGGTTCTCATGGGAAAGGATGTTGGGTGTTGTGTCTGCTTGCTTTGAGGTGGTGATCATGGGCAGTTCCCATTATTGGATGACATGCAGGAATTAATTACTATCCTCAGGGCTTGGTAGCACCATAGCTAGAATCCATCTCATAGACTGGTCCTATAACTTGAAACAGACTTAGGAAGAAGATGGATGGGCAGAAGGTGCCTGATAAATAATTGCTCAGGCCACAGCTGCACTGACTATTGAGGATACTTGTGGTTTGATTCCTCAAAGCTGTGTTTGTCTCTGTCTGATTCAAAAGTGAAGTTCCTTATTATTATTTATTGCTGGTAGCAAAACGGCAGTGAAAAAAATCCCACAGTGATTGCACTAGGGGAGAAGACTGGAATGAAAAAAATACTTGTAGGAAGAGAGAAAATTATGGAAAATTAATGAAACTGAATGAACCAGAATAAGTGGTGCTGGTTTTTATTACCTGGTCTTCCCTGTTGTCTCAGGACTGAGTAAATTATGCCAAGTAGAAGCTTGCATAACCTTGCAATGAATTGGCTGGATTTAAGCATACTCACTACTTTGTGTGGAAGGGAGGCCATTTCAAGGCTGTGGCTACTGCACTCTGAGTACCTTGTAATTTAGGTCATGCTTCCTGAAAATGGAGCTCATCTTTCAGGGATCTCCTGACTCACTCGTAAAAACTCAGAAACTGGTCAACTCTAAAGCTCTTGATGGTGGCAGTGAAAGGCTCACTGACTGCATTTCACCTCTTTCTGTGTGTGAGGCAGCAGTGAAACAGCAAAGCACGGAGGAAAGATGCTTTTGTTATCCTGTGGCTTGCTTTCCCTTCACAGTTCATTTCAGGTTTTTCTTTCTTTTGAAGAAAAGTGTCCTTTTGAATCCCGCTGTGCTCCTTCCCCCAGGCTATACCCTTTAAAGCAACTTTAGAGCAACAATGCTGTTTTGTTAATTTCCATCTCATTTTTGAGCAATATTTGGTTTCTGTTGAACAGAAACCTTGTGCTGACACAGCTGCTCTGACCATACTCTCCTGCAAGCCAACACCATCATTACTCACTGAGCGCTTCCAGTCCCATTTTCATTCAGAGAACCTGAAGATGTGCTGTGAAACCCAAATCATCACGGCTGTAACCATCAGAACTGTTTCTAGTGACAGGCATGTTCTGAAACAGAAAATGCTTTCTTGTGTATATAGGAAGAAATGATGTTTTCCGTGCCTAAGTTAATCAACAGATGGGGTTTTGGCTGCTGCTTTCTGAGACACCTATCATCTTTTTACAGGTAGAAAGTCAACAGAACAGGAAACTAACATGTAGAGGAGGCAAAGAAATCCGTAATTTTTCAGTTAGGTTTTTTTATTTCAATCAATAGTTTAACAAGTGCTTAAACTTCCCCAGCAGTTTAATCTGGAACATAGTTGAGAAGAAAAATATCTTCTATAACTTTACAAAAATAAAAAGATTTTTTTCTTTTAAAATCCTGCACTTTAGGCAAGCACACTCCAACTCAAGCAAGACAGACATTATATCTTAAAATAGAGACTTCTGTTCATAGAAATGATATTTTACCCCAGGGCAGCAGGCACAGTATGGAAATGGTATAGAAACAGAGCAAGAATACTTATTTTGGCTTTTCTGATCCCTTTTGTCCTGTTTCTTAAATAGAACCTGTTAAACCAGTATGTCTAAGAATTTGTTTAGGTTACCATTTCTTCAGGTTACCATTTCTTCTGTCAGGTGGCTCCTTGAGTAGGATATTATTGAGGGAAAAGTTTTCACCTGTCTTTGATACACTGGCAGTTACTGAAAATGCCAACATTAATAGTTTCATTTTTTTTAAAGCTTCTGCCTTTCAGCAAGGGACAAATCACTCAGTTTGTAGATCTTCCACTGCTAAACTGCATGTAGCTTAACTTCTTTAGCAGCCAGGGCTGCAAGCATGAGTTCAAGCTGGAGAAATAAAATGAATGGAATATATTGTGTCATATAAATGTATACAGTGCTGTGGAGCAGTTAATTTAGTCCGTGATGAAACCAAAAGATCAGGTAAACTTTAGCTCCTCATTTTGTGCCTGTAACCAAGGAGAAGCCTCACAGAGAGTATGGATTGGCACATAAACTATGAGTTCTAAAGACTTACAACTCTGTCCAACTTGTATTGGCTAATAGAAAAATAAAGAATGTATAGGCACATGGAGGAAAGTTGGTGCTGCATGTGCTAAAAACCCAGATGATAAAATTATGTTTCTGGTCAACACCACAAATAAACTACAGGAGTCCCCAGTCAGATTTCTTGTAATGCGTTATGAAGACCTTTTTTAAATATGTCCTTTCTAAGTGTCTTTAAAAGACAGGGGAAAAAAAGAGCACTTATTTTACAATTTGTACACTGAGTCCCATTTGCATATAGTCTAGCCCTAAACCTTGGAAAACCTAGGCAATTCTGTGATTCAAAAAGCTGAGACATGAATGCACTTTTGGAGGTAAGAACTCGAAGCTCTCTCTCGAAACTGTTGTAATATATTCGGCAATCTACAGAGAAGCCACATAGGACTAACAGGCTGTAGATGATTGCCCTGATGAATATAGAAGATCGTGCTGTGGAGCAGTTTCTTTGCTCTCTATTTCAGTCCTGCACCACAAGCACGTGCAGATGCCAGCTGGGATTGAACTGTGTGTGGCACTTGCACAGGGAAGAGTCACGGTCTGACAACTCCTAGCCACTGACATTTTTTTCAGAGATAGGACTGTCTAATGTGGGGATAGTTGATGGTGGTGGAAGAAGCTTTTCTTGTGTGATCTAAGGAACATCACACCATATCCATCCTCTTTAACAAAAACTAACAGGAATTCACTCATGCTGCTAGGTCTCAAACAGAAGTCAGAAATTAAGCTAGTATTCAAGGGACTCGTTTGACTATAATAGTTCAGTAACCCAGTTGGATGCTGAATGCAAAACTCAAGTCTAGCTAGAGAAAATCAAACTCCATCCTGGTTCCTAGCTACTCTTTCAGGAGCAGTGTGTTTTTTTCTTGACCCTCTAGTTAAAACTGTGCTTCTGATGCCCCTGTACCAGCAACTGATCCAGAGCTGGCTCTTCAAGTAGGTTTGACTGTGTGGAGCAGCAAACCATCAAGAAAAGCTGTTGTTCATGGAGCTTAATTCACCATAGTGAGTTGGGTTTCAGCTCCTTCCAGCAAGCTGAAGGAGGATCTGATAGCAGGTGGACAGATGAACACCTTCTTTGGCGAATACTGAGCTAACCTGAGCTCCATTCCTGAGTTTTCTGAATTTTCTGTGACTTTTTGTTTGCCTGAAATATGGAAATATGGAAGATGTGATCTGACCTGGCAGTGAGTCTGTGATACCGTTCCTTTCCCCTGTCCTCCTGCTGTCTCAAAACTAGGTGAACCAATTTTGTTCCAGCTCTGAGGATATTCACATCCATATTTTCAAGGAATGCTTTCGCTATAGCAAAGAAGACTCACTATGCAAAGTTGAAAGACCCTAATTCAAAACATACTTTTCCTATGATACTGAAAATAACTCATTAAAGGCTCTTTTTCTGGCACAGTACTGGACTGGGCAGCTAGAAGCTGCTGATGCTGTGGAGAAATGCTACAACCTTACTCCTTGTGTTTCTTACAGAGGTTCCTGCTTCTCCTGCGAACCAAAATGTGTACATTAGTAAAAGCCATAGCCTAAAGGTTGCAAGGTTAAGTCATGCCCTAAGTTCATGCCCCATTAAAGCAGCGGAACATGCTATAATGTCTTAAATGTCTCCCCTACTGCCTCCAGAGTCTGCTCTGATTCACAGCAATGCACAAAAGGATGTATTTGCCACTGAGGGAAACCTGTGAGTTTCCAGGGCAGGTTCTTGCTGCAGAATGCTCTCTGAGGGCTGTGCCTATCCTATTTCCCAGCAATGTCTTCCCAAACCAATACTGATTTAAGCTTTATGAAACCATGGTATGTTGGGACAGTTCAGAAAAGAGAAAAGGGCAGATGTGACTGCATTTGTCCCTCCCTCTGCAAGGCTGAGCCAGTGTCCCTCCATCTGCAGGTCAGTTTCCAGCTGCTTTCTTGCTCTACTAGGGACCACGTTGTGCTTGCTGCTGCAACCCTTTTCCTTGTTCCTACATGAGGTCACATCACTAAAAATATACAGCTAAGTAGGTCTGCAGAACATATTAGATCCCACTTGCTTCTCTACTTTGCCCTCCTGGCTGACACAAATACAGCACGTAGGTATGTAAGGCCTCAGGAATATGAAAACAGAAGTCACCCCTGCAGCCCTGTATTGGCAGCTCACCTGCACTGTGTGCAACCAAGAGAAATAAATGCTGCTGCTGTCTGGCTTTGAGGGGGCTTGGGAGTAACTACTCACTACATACAAAGGGAGGCCTCAAAGCAAATACATAGTTAATGAAATTGAATGAGAAAATATTAAACCGCTGATTATTTTTACAACATAATGATTGTAAAAATAGCTTAAATTACTTGGAATATTCTCTTTTTTTAATTGGAGGTATTAACCATTTAGTGCTTTTGGAACAGAGGGCTGTTCATTTGCTGATTCTTTTTGCATTATGAGCTGTGAGATAATGGCAAGATAAATCTTTGTGGGTTTCCTCCTTATATACATATCTACATCAGAGCTGTGAAGTCAGAGGGGGAAGCTGCTCTCACAGTACTGGCACACCACCGAGCCCTTCCCCAGAGCTAAGTTCTGATGGGAACCCGAGTGTTGGGAAGAAGAGCACCACAATGGCAAGATGGCAGAGGCGACTGAAGCAGGATCTTAATGTTCATCCCAGCAGTTAAAAAAAAATAAAAAATAAAAGGAGACCCCCTCCCTCCCCCCCTCAGAAGTCTGCAGTCCTAAAGTGCAATTACTTTTGTGCAGTCATGTCAGGCCAGGGATCAGACTGGATGAAGTTCAAAGCACAAACATCAAACGAGTGCCGTTCGGGATTCGAGGAGGAAGGGGGAAGTAAGGAAAAGAACAACAGTTCTCAGGCATTCAAGTGCATCAAGAAAATAAATGTCCCTTTCTTTTGGAAGAAAAACAACCCCCAGTCTGGTGGAACCCTGGCTTTGTAGTCATGAAAAACAAGTTGATTTCACTTCTAGCTGAGAATGTCCCAATATGACACAGTACAAATAAACAACAGGGCAAGAGCTGTGGTGCTGGGATATTTTTCCGGTGCCCTGCTGCTATACAGCCTTATTTTGTTCTCCTCCGGTGACTCTTCAGACCTGGGTACTGACGAGGCGCACTGAATTAAAGGCGTCTGGTAGGAAGTGGCTCTCTTCTCCGGTCGGTCGGGGCTGGACCCATCGCTCGGTCTCTGGCCGTTGTACAGCAAGTACCTGCCCAGGGCGTCCTGCTCCATTTTGAAGATTTCGTACTCGGTGTGAGGTAGGCGGATGCCGAGCGCGATGCAGCCATTCGTGTGGGTGACATCCTGCTGAACCCCAACTTGCCAGGATCCCTGTGCTCCGCACTCGTTCCCATTGAAGACGTTGAGCAGCGAGGCTGTGGATATATCCATGGGAGTGACCTTCATGTGATTCACTGTGAGAGAAGGAAGAGGGGAGCTTTTAGCAGACGGACCAAAACAAAAGCAAAGCCAATACGCAGATTGGGGCATACCTGTTAAATAAAAATTGTCTCCCCTTGTTCATTCTTAAATGAATTTTTCATATTGCAGGTGTGGCCAGCAAATTTATTTGCATCACTTTATTTCTTTGACTTTGTGCAAAAACTGCTTTTTGCACAGAACAACCCCCCACCTCCGACTCAGTTGAAGAAAAGCCGATGGCCATGTATCTCAGCCAGAGATTAAGCAGAGCTTTTCATAAGTTCCAGACAATCCTCTACAGATAAAGCCTGGTTGGTTATATTAGGTGAGAGGGAGAAGAGGAAACAATAAAACTTTACCAGTGTTTTATTGCCATCTATATCAATCCATAAGTGGGGCTGTTTATCATGTATTTTATATCACTTTTTAACATCTGTTACCTGTAAAGCTAATGAAATAATTAGTTCCAATTAGGAAATTTGGAAAATACCACAGCTGCACTATCATTATATTCTGCATTCTCTTTTTTGCATGAATTATAAAATATTGCTGACCTACAGAGAAATGCTTTTTCCTCATATCTAAACATTGGCTGCAGCTTGCAGTATCAAATGTAGAAGTGCTGCAGCTTCTTCAGTCTAACCTGTCTGTATTTCAAAGGAGTTTAAGGCACACAAACTTTTATTTTTCAGCCAAATTAAAAAAGTTGGGAAAAGCCAAACTGAATGGTGCTGACCAAAACAGAAGCAAATAACCAGCCCTCATGCCTCCCAACACACCAAAATTCCAAATCCTCTTGCAAGTCATTTTACAGTAATATTTGTTCAAAGTTTTATTCTGAGGTTTTACAAACAGACGTTTGACTCAATGGCTCTACAGTTCACATTATTTGTCCTTTATGGTGTAAGAGGTAATTTATAAAAATTGAACCTACAAGTTTTATCATAACTGAATTTGTGACCTTGATCTGTAAGGTAAGTTGGCATAGCATAAACCCGAAATTCAGGCAAAAACTGGATTTCACCCCAGGAGCTGAGCTGGGACATGCTGCATACACAGCTCTAAAGAGCAAAAGTTCTGGCAGGCAAGAGTATCTCCTACTTCCTATAAAAATCCCACATTAGTAAATTATGTCTTGTAGTTAGATGTTCTCCTAAATTAGACCCATGCAAGAAGCTTTATGCTTCTCACATGGTAAGTGAATAAGGAGGAAAAGAGCCTACAGAGTGCTTGAGGCTCCCAGAGGCTTTGCTGGGGCTGGTGCCATGGTGGAATGTTGTGTTTTGGAGATGTTTGTTTGTGTGAGTGGTTCAGGCCTCTGAGATCTTTCTATCCAGAGTGCCATGGGGCTGTTTGCACAGGAAGGCTTCTCAGCTGCAGGGATCTGGGTGGCATCACCACTGAGTGCTGCTTTCCAAAGTACTCAAGGGGTTTTGGTCAGATATGTCGAGTTTTTGCTCTGATGAGATTAATCCGAGCTGCCTTTAGGGACATCCTTAGTTGCTTGAGGGCCCTTGGAAGCATATGAAAAGATGCATGCTGCTACATCTGTCTTTGACAGAAAATTATTTATACCTCTTTAGATCTGAAATGCCTTCTGAAGGTGCTTTTTTCTCTCTGCTGAAGGAGCCCTAGGACACAGATCTAACCTTAGGCACTAATCTTAGATGCTTGAAGTCTGGCCACTGGACTCCAAGACTTAGTGATGCAAAATCTTCTTTTCTCGTGCTGTACTTAAAGATCTCTGCCTCAAACGAGTATTGCTTCACTGATGTGAAATGCCTTGCAGCTGTGCAGTTTGGCCGGGCATTCACACAACGCCTGAAAACTTTCCCAAGAAATGACAAACTCCTAAAAATCCCAAAATGAAATCATCAGCAACCAAATCACTATGAGCAAACTCTGCTCTGATCCGTAACTACCTGACCACCTCTGCCCACAGTGCAGCAAGTCACTCTACCTTTGAACACAAACTCTGTGCCTCCCATCACTTTGGACGAGTGGACTCCCCGGCTGTAGCGTCCCTTGGCGTAGATGGTGAAGGTGGGGTGCTTGCAGATGGGGTCGGAGTAGTGGTAGTAGTGACCCTCCCAGGTGTTGTTGTTGTCATGGAAGATGAAGTGCCGAGTCAGGAAGAGAACCTCTGGTCGCACCTCGCAGCGCTGGCTCACCCACTCTCCGTGCAGCCCTATGGTCAGATCCGCCTTGGGGGGTAAGATGGGAGGATGGTGCTCGTCCGACCGGTAGATGATCCTGCACGCGATGCACGTGCGGTCGTGGTTCTGGACCAAAGCAGAGAGAAACCCTCATTAGGCACTGTCTGTGAGACAGGGTAATGAATCAGGCCAGACACTTCATGCTGAAGTGACACCAGCTACACATTTTAATGCACTGCCATTTCTTATCTTGTTAGTGGTACCTTTGGTTGTGTATGTGTACCTTTGGTTGTGTATGTGTATGTGTAAGACTGCATAGCAGGACAGCATTTATCTGAAGTTAACATTTCAGTTCAGCTTTTTATAGGATGTAGAAAAGGCTGACTTTACTCTTCAAATCATATGAGAAGGTGGTAGATGGTAATTTACTATGGTAGGGACTTCACAACACTTGTGTTAGAAATCAAGACATTTGCTGAGCTCTTGTTTTGCATCTGTCTTCCTTTTAGTTTTCAACTTCTGGTACTGTAGATAAGCATGGGTGTCCTAAGGACATTTTTAATTTGCATGGCAGCCTGGGAGAACAGTAACCAGTGATTTTAAACTTTTTTCAGCTTTTCTGAGCCCTAAGGCAATTTTGTAGGTGTGTGGTATGGCCAGTTACCGCTGGACACGGTGAAAGCTTTATGGCCCTCTCCAGCAGGGACAGTGCCCGTGGTGCTTGCTGAGCTCTGTGATGGCTCAGTGCTGAGGACCACGCAGCAGACTCAAGCAGCCAAGCACCCCCAGCCCCAGCTGTGAGCACCAGGGGAGTCTTATGAAAGGCATGCAGGCTCCAAGTCCACGGCAGGAGGGGAGGGAATTTCACACTGAGGCTTTCACCTCTTGTCATCAGAAACTGCAGCTACAGGGACCTGTAGGTTTTTCCTACGGCTGTTTCTGCTTCTGCAAAGTTTTGGTCTTGTTGGCAAAAGATTGGCCTCTAAGTTTTCAAACTCGATTTTGCATTTTTTCAATGGCAAGAGACAGCACCATTAGCTTTTGTCTCTGCTCTGTTAAACCTTGAATTAAGTTTTATGGACCAATAGAGGATCGTGATACTAAATTTTTAGCTCACTTTATTGATGACAAATAATTATTTCAAGGAGAATAAATGCCACCTCCCAAGGCAGAAGTAGTGCTGTTGCCAAGGGTGGACTCCCCATCCCTGGAGGTGTTCAAGGCCAGTTTGGACGGGGGTTTGAGCAACTTGGTCTGGTGGAAGGTATCCCTATACATAGCAGAAAGGTTGGAACTAGATGATCTTTAGACCTCTTCCAACCCAAACAATGGTATGATTCTATGATTCTGTTTTCCTGGTGCCTGTGTTGGGTTGGTGATGTGCTGTTTGTTTACATCTCAGGACTGCATGGTAGAGGCTTTCTACTTAGCTGGTGACATGCAGAGGGGCAGCACTCTGAGCTGTAAGCAGGCTTACACTCAGAGTGAAAGGCAAAGACCACACAAGATAGCTTGTGCCTTCATCTCTCAAGGACACTACTTGGTACTTCCTGGAGAGAGCAGGATGCACTGGGGGCGTTACTCACATCCACCTTGTTCAAGATGTGAGGTGTTTTCCTGAGGTGCAGTTCAGAGTGCATTGAGTTAAGAGCCAAAGCTCACCATGCAGCCATCGGGAAGAGAGATTTGTGCAAACACTTTTTCTTTGAGCCCCTTTCCAGCTCTCTTTTTTGAGGTCTCTCTGAAATTTCTACATAACATAATTGCTCATATTCACTGCTCTTACTTTAAAGACTATGTGAGTAGTTACAGAGTCAGCATTTCAGCCTTCAGCTCACAGCTCACTTCAGGAGTGACCTTCACAGAATCTTCATTAGTGCCCTGCGTTTCTCCAATATGACCATAGGTAGCTTCAGAGAATCAACACACAATTTCCACAACAGATCCCTTTTGCATGTTTTAAACATGCATCATATGTGCCCCCATCCCAGACCAGACAGGCATCAAAAATCTTTTCACCAGAAGTGAAATCAATGAAAAGTCCACTGTTCTACATCCCTGGGACGTAGAATAATGGTCTATGTGCAAAATAACTATAAAGGGTATAGCTCAGGTTGATCTGAATCAGTGCTGGCCAACAGCCCTCCTCTGAGAAGGAGGTTGGACTTGGTGACCTGCAGAGGATCTTTCCACCCCAAAACACGTGGTCTTCTGGGAACTAGTTCAGCATGCTATTAAAGGGAATGCAGTTCTTTCCCACTGTGGAGCTTTTTAACTAATTTCAAGATACATTTTATCAGCTGCAAGCAGGTGCAAGGGCCATCAGTACTTCAGTGAAATACAAAGAATAAAAAGAATATGAGTAATTTAACAGAACTGGTAAAGTTAGCAAAGATTTATATTCAAAAAGTATTTTTGAATTGTAATAAGAAATAATGCTTTTTTTTTTTTCTTGAAGATCAACATCCAAAAGATGCCACCAGTGCCTTGCATGGACACAAGCAAAGATCCAGGCCAGAGATCTGTGGAAGATGCCAGTGCCTATCAACCACTCGTTTCTCCAGCGTGGCTGTGCTGCCATGAGGCAGACTGGCATCAGTGCTCCCTAACACATTAAGGGCTAACAAACTGCACTGATGACAGTAACTTTCTGGTTGTGATTGTCCCATTCACATAAAGTGAAGCCAGACAGTGAGGAAAAGATGGTGTTATAAAACTTAACATAGCTTTGCATAATAATAGGAGACAATTTCTGCCACAGTCCTTTCTCTACTGAAACAAAGTTGAAAGCTTTCATCATCTTCCAGAGGAGACCCTGGCAGAGCAGTATGGTTGACATTCACATCTTCTTCTTAGGAGCCCGTCCTCCAAAAACAAATTTTGAGCCAAGGCAATTTAACCTGGAAACCAATGATTTCTGTTGCCCTTGTTCAAAATCTGTAGAAAACCGAATGGAAACTCAGCCTGTAGTCACTCTTGATCAACCCTTGGCTGTGGGACTCCTCTGTTGTTTCTCAGGTCTAGTGGATAGACAAGATGAAGAGCTGTAATCAATCCTGTTTGCAACAACATTATTTTTTGACATGTTTTTGTCCAGAAAGGACTATCAAACAGAAAAGTTCTTTTTGCTATTCTTCTAGAAGCAGATTCTTAAATTTCATCTCTCCTCTATGCCATTAAAACCCATGGGTATTATGAGTCAAAGCTCTGATGCTGGGCAGGGAGTATTGTCATAGTTTGATATCTTCACCATCATACTGGGGGTGTAGAAGATGCAGACTGGTAATATCTGCAGCTGCTTAATCCCCTGGCTGTGGCCAGTGGCAGAAGAAGGTCCACGGAGCTTCACAGTGGAAAACAATTCATGACTACAAGCAGCCCCTTTGTCCTTGTCACGGGTGGGTTTATGGTATAAGGAGTATATATACAAGTATAACTTGTAAAACTACACTGGCTGGCATTACACTGTGACTAGAGATGACTCCTTTGGCAAAGTCTAGGAAGTTCCATGTTCATTCTCTGCTACTTGTCTGTAGCTCACCTGGCTCTTTGACCTCTGCGGTCCTGAACTGCTCTAGCTCTGTGCAATCCTTCTAATTCTGAAAGCTTTGCACCAGCTCTGAAGGTCTCGCCAGCTGGGCTGCCAGGAAATATCCAGCCTGATGGCTTTCTAGTTACTGATTGTGTGCCTGAATGAAGGGGCAGTGGTGAACGGGCATGTTTTGCATCGAACTGTGAGTGGGACTGGGAGAGGCTGGGGCGGTGAGGAAGGAAACAGAAGTATCCCTTCGCAGCAGTGAGACATTGGCTGGCTCAGGCACCTCATATGCCTATACCCCAAATGCATTGCTTTGCTGAGACAAGCAATTGAATCTAAGCCCAAAAAACCCCTTTTTTTTCCGCTGTGATACTACCTTTCACAAAGTTATAAACTTCTTAGTAGAAGAATATGCCATGTGTAAACTCCCTCAGCATGATTTTTTGCCTGAGTAATGGACAAGGGAAAGATCTAATTTTATTATGAGGCAATTTGACTTAATTTCGGAGTACTTTATGCTTAACAATTGACTGTAGTCTTGCTTTTTTAGGTCAGCTGCTCTTGGCTCTTAATTACACTAGCTGAGGCTTTGCAAATCACTCCCTTTCCATGTGTCTCAGGGAAAGATTATTTTCTAAAAACAGACATTCAAAGAAAATAGGGAACAGAGACAGAGGACATTCGAGTCCAAACACGATTAAGTACTCTCTAATAAAAAGCTCATTTGGGCATGACATAAACTAAAAAGCAATAAAATAAGCAGTGGACAGGATGAACATCTGTTCTATGTTTTGATTATCTTAGGTGTACAATGCAATATTTTTAATAGTGGGGTTTGGCTACAAGGACTAGCCCCTGCAATGGCTTGAAGATCCCTTCCCATGATGGGTGCTTCCTGGCAGCTCTGCAATGGCAAATCCATAGCGCCACAATTCCTCACCCTCCTGGGTGTTTCTTTAAAGCCAATTTCTGAACTAAGCCATGTGTGTCGAAACAAGCCTGAGTCTCCAGCTAGAAACTCAGCTGGGGAGAAAATAGCTTGTGATCTGAAAATTTCCACCAGCGTTTCTTCTTATCCCTCCCTCCTGCTGTCTCAGCTGAAGTGGTAAGAGGGCCAGAGAGCTCTGGAAGCCAAGCAGGGAGGTTTCTAATAAAAAAAAAAGCAAACAAGGATGAAGTTCCCTTGATCTTTTTCCCAATTGCTGTGGATAGTCAGAAACATAAACCCTCCCAGCATAGTTTAATTTTCTCTTAAGTTCTACGGATTTCTATGGCTGACTAGGATTAATTTGCCTCTAATAAATTCATGGTGTTTTTTATGATCAAGGCAAAAAAACTATCATACAACTGGGATGCTCTCAGAGCAATGGTGTAATGAGCTTTGAATAGCACCTAGAAAGATCTCTTTGGAAAGTGTTCTACTTTCCTCTTAATACCTTTGTATTTTGATGCTATTGTTAGAGAGTAAGACATCTATGGACCAAGCCATTTTCAAAACGTACAGAAAATCTACCCTTTCCTTAAAGTTTACTCAGAAGCTGAAATCAATGCTTAATTTAGAGGGGAGGACCTGCAGGAGGTACTGCAAGTTGTACTTGGGGACCAAGCAAACAAGAGCTAATAGTAAAGGGGGGGGGGGGGAGAGAAAAATAGTTATTTTTCAACTGCGTACCTTGTTCAAACATATTTGCTCTCTCCCCTGTCTATCCAGTTATCCTTTATATCTTGAAAATGTGTCTGTATTTCAATCAAAAAATTTTAAAACACTACTTGTCTGAAACAGCTCCAATTGTAACTCAACCTTTCTCCAATAGAATTACAGTAGATGGCTATTCTGATATTTGCCCATATACATAATGGAAAATTAATATCTCAGTTATAACTTACTGTTTTTTAAGGGAAGATTCATTGGTCAAACAACTTAAGAGATGCAGTGCATTCTTACCAGAACAGAATGAAAACTTAACACAGTATTTTAAATTAGATTCTTATTTTAAAAAGGATGTGGGTAAATATCTGATAAAGTATAAACAGTCTGGTGGAAAAGAGATACAAAGCAACATTTTTGTTTCCCGTATTCAATTTTTCTATGAAAATCAAATGTTTCTCTTAAAAAAAGAGAAAAGCATTTTTAGGTTTTTTTTGGTTGGTTTTTTTTTTTTCGTATTTTTAACATAATTTTGACCATTTTCTGTCAGGCTCTCTCTGTCATCTTTTCTAGTTGTAAATAATTAGTATTTTACCAGACCAGACACAGCAAGAAGACAAAATTATAGAAGGTAGCAATGTGTAGTAAGGTCCTAAACCATCCAAAAACATGGCAACTGCTGTTACAGGAGGCTGGATGTTGGGGCAGACGTAGGACTACTGCTGCTCAGAGTTGGCCAGGGCTAAGAAAGCAGAAGGCAGTTCTGTGAAGTGGTGAACCCAGATTGTTTTCTCAGTAGCAGTTTGTTTCACACCTGCAAAGTCTTTAAACCTCCTTGAAAATACACAGCAGATTCCCAAAGTAATTTGAGAAATTGTCTCTCTTCTTTTATCTGGAGCCACTGCACAGTGGACATTCCCATCCTACAACCAGGTAAAGAGATTCAGGTATCAGCTCTGCCTCAGCAAGATGGAAAGCACATGCTCTTTGCAATCCTCTGGGCCAACACCGGACTCCTCTCCCACCTCCTCCCCCCAGCAATGGCAGTATCAAGCCGAAACCCAGAAGCAGGTCTCATTCGTGGTTGGAAAAGGAGGACAGGTTACACCTATACAGTATGGTGAGAAGCAAGCGCTAGCAAAAGCCCCAGCACTCATCTCAGCTCCCTTCTGCACCTTCCCATCACTGAGCAAGATGCTCCACCAAGCTGTGGAGCCCACACGAGTAAACCCAGGCTTTGGTTGTTCACAGGGTCAGGTTGCTCTTGCATCAGGGGCTTCCCTTTGAGGGTGGATTCTGTGGCCATCTTTTTTGACATTGGCTATGCCACATAGCACGTGACCAGGTATGGCATGTTGCACCCAGCATATCCTCCTTGCAGGGACATGAGAGGTGAGGGAGCAGGCACTGGGTTTCCTCAAGCATGAGCCCAGGCTTGAGCTGTGTGTGCAGTGTAGATCTAACTGGTGGCCCAGGATCTTCTGGAGTCCGACTGTCACAAAAGATGGGGTAGGAAACGCCTACCCTGTGAAGGCACGTATTACCATGAAGGGAAGTGCTGAAGAGGATAAAGAAAAGCCACGCTTAGCAATGATCTCACGTACCCACCTGAATACCATGTGTCACAGACAGGACTAGATGGGACAGGAATGAGGCATGCCTGGTCAGGATGCTTTAAACCTCACCACCCGAGAAAACCGGGTACCAGGTTTTAGTGTCAGGATGAGCATAAATGGAAACTCTACAGAGAATGTCAGCTCAAGGAAACGCTTCCAGCTCACCAAAAAAAGTTAGATGGCTTTTCTTCACAGTGCCAAGGAGCCAAGCACACAGGAAGGCCTTCATGTATAATATCAAGCTTGCTCCTCCACCACTCCAGATAACTGCAGACCAAGATAACGCTTTAACAGACAGCCACAAACTCTCTCCACTACAAAAGTGATAATCTGCAGGCTTTCCATGACCTCATATGAAGCTGAGTTGACTAATGTGCATTAGGCTGGCTCTGGGGAGTTGACAAGCATGGCTGACACGGTTATAATTCAGCCTGCCAAGCGGAATGAAGAATAACAAAGATTTAAAACTTTAATTAAAAATCTCAAAGCAAGTAAAATGCCAGAGAGTGGTAACTCCTTTGCAGGGTTGTCAGATGGGGATTTCTTTTAGTGGGGAACAGAGATGCTGCAAGTAGAAAGGAGGGTGGAGATATATTTATCTGCAAACGTGTACCATATATTCTAAGATACTGAGGAACAGTTTTTATTAACTGCTCTCATGAAGAGAAAGATAGTGAAAGAAGCCATTACACAACTGTTTGATCTATGATGCTGATTCTGTTGCACAACCCTTGCATAAAACTGAAATAAACACAACAAACATGAAATGCAAGCCTTCTGGTGGTTCTTTTCTGGTATAAGCTACTTTAGCCTGGGCAAAAAACAAGAACAAAGAGAAAACCAGACTTCTCAGATGAATGTGCTTGCATGTCATCTATCCCATTAAAATGATACTAAATTATGGTGACATGAATGTTTTCTGAAGTATAAACAAAAAATATTTCCTGGAAAACCCAAAGGGACAGCTTAAATGTCCATCTCCAAGAACAAAGTATTGCCAAATAAAGCTGCCTTATGTGTTTATTACGCCTTTAAAAACCAACTTATATAGCCCTCTGAACCATGCAGCAGTAATGAGTGAGTCCTCCCTCCTCTCTTACAAAAGATGAAGCTTAGATGCCAACCATAAAGAATGTGTCAGTAGTTTAGATACATGTGTTGAGTTGATCTGTGGTACTGCATTTGTGTTGGGGCAGGCTTTTACTGGAGCTGCAGAACAAACAGTGCTAAGTGCAGATGTGGCATCTTCAAAGGAGCAGGGCCACAGCCAACAGTGCTACCAAGCACGACATGGACCAACCTCAGTTAGAAGCTGTTTGCTTCTCTCATCTCTGTAGGGCACAACACACACTGAAACTGTTCATAAACCTGGACTTAACCTATTTGAGCATTCTTCTGAATATTCTTTGCTTCCCCAACCAAGAGCCTTTTTCAAGTAATAATGAACAACAGGAAATCTTAAAGTGTTGGTTTAATCTAGAAGTCTAGTGGCACTACTCAGGCAAACAAAAGGGTTTTGTCCGCCAGAATTACACTTTTTGGTTGAGATAATGTTTTGCATATTTCTCTGAGGCACTTCACACATTTAACATCTATCTATTAACTTATGATTGCATTTCCCTGGGAGCTCCTCAAGTACATTGCCTTCCCCAATAGATGAAGTCACTATGTTTCAAAGACTCAGATTCTGAAAAGCACAGAAAACTTTGTGCACTTTGCTCTTTGACCATCTGGCTAAAGGAAAGCCCAAACACCAGTCCCCATACATTGAATCTGTATTAGCTGCAAATGCCAGGTGCTGCTGGAAGTCAGCTCTCAGAGGTGAAAAAAACTTGTAATAGAGAATTCATCCATTGGCATTGCATTTTCAAGGGAGAATATTTTACTGAAAGAGTGTGGCTGGCAAATGTTTGAGCATGACAAAGAGCAAAGGTCATCCTAGTACTTTTTAGGCTTCTTGTGATGTTCCAGATCATGCCAGACTTATTCCCAAATAATGATCTAACTAGAATGACCGGTCATAATAGTCCTGCTTTGATCTTTCCCATTACTCTGTCAGATGATAAAACAGCACAAGGAGTGCTTTGTTTACAAAGCAACATTGCTGAGGCAATTACATGTGAAATAAGTCTCCCAGTACTGCTCTTGGACACATTTTCTGCAGTTTAGAGCAGACATCTCTGAAAACATCTTCTCTCCTGCACAGTGAACGAATACTGCATTCAAGCCTTCCTTCATGCTACAAGACCCTCTATAACATTTGTGATTTTACATCCAGCCTCCTTGGTGTTGCCATAATGGGGAATGTCTTGTGTAGATGGTGTAGACGTGTGATGGTGGCCAAGCAGCCCACTATCCTGCCCCTTCCACCCATGTGCTCTCTCATGTTGGCTAAAGAAGCTTCCTGTGCAATAGCTTTAATTACTTGATACATTTGCAATGCCAAGAGACATCAAAGATGTTTATCTCCACTCATCAACCAGTCCTAACTGATATCTTGAGCCAGGTTAGGAAATGGCTAAGATAAATCCACAGAGTGATCTATTCATCATCTGCACTCAGGAACTTCCATGTATTTTACAGGAGGAATTTGTTTAAGGTATGCTCTTATCTAAGAGAATTTGTAAAGCCTTAAGAGATGACATATTATATGTTTTTAAAAGCTCCCTGATTTTATATGAACATTTGAGATATGGTAATCTGTGAATTTATTCAGATTTGTAGCTCAGCATAAAGCTGTCTGGTTTTTGGACAGCCCTTTTGATTTACCATCCTGTGGTGAACTCGCTGCAGGAATTTGGATAAGGTCCAATTCCATTTGTTTAAAGTCCTGATCATGTGACTTTGGCATTCCTAACATATCCAGCAATCATTTGCTTTTAATTACCATTCATTTCAACCACACAAGTAATGAATGTAGCTACCACATCCAACTTACAGGCTGTGTAAACTCTTGAGCTGGGTGGAACTTTCTTCTATATAGAGGCTTAACTATAAATTTAACTCAAAATGTGAATCCTCTTAACTTATTTTAGGCAGGCCTTTATAAGTCTAAAATATAAATAAATTAAAAGGAAATGAAAAAAGCCTTAAATGAAAGATTCCACACAATACACCTGATTCACTTCAGAAGCAATTTCCTGGCCTTCCCAACCTCTTGGTATGACTGTGGAAACCTTAAAAAAACAAGTTGATTTAATGTTTCTATTTATTCATGGTGTCCAGTTTCCAGAGGAGCCTGTGACTTGTAGTTTTAAACTCAATTTAGCATTTAAACTCATTTTCAGCTGGGTCCCAGTGGAGCAACAATTAGAAAAGGAAAAGAGTTCAAAAAAGAAGGGTTATAACCTTTCAACAGTATGTTTGCCTGGACATTTAAAAAAAAAATAAAATAAAAGCACTTCTGTTACTATTCTTCCTACACTTGGCAAACACTAGGTCAGATGGCTGGGTTGAGAACCTGTTGGCATAGAGAACTTCATGGTTGGGTACAAATCAACACGCAGGAATCTTTCATGGCAGCTGAGGCAAAGGTTCATTTTTAGGGGTATTGCTGTTTATATCATGCTGACAGCCTAGTATCAGCAGGCCCAGCTTCTCTTGAGACTAAAGAAATCTCAAGCTCAATCTGAGCAAGAGGAACCTACTAGAAAACATGAAGAGAAACTGCACTCTTGCACACTTAAAACTTGTGTTAAACCTACACGTCTTTTGCCATTGAAGGCTCCACCTTATACTGGTATCTCAGCATGTATATATGCGCTATACATACATTGTGGGAACCAAGTAGACCAGGCAGACAGTGGTTGGAGGAGAAACAGAAGTAATGTAGCTTGTCAGAAGTCATAACTGGCCAAACTGGGAGTCGAGCAGCAGCCTGCAAGTCAGGACCTGGGGCCCCCATTTATTACACTACAGCAGTTTCATCATGGAGAAATGTAATCTATACGTATTTTGATGTACTCCAAGCTAAGCTGTGCCCTTTCTGTCTCCAGCAGTACTGTTACAAATGGGCTTCCAGTGTCATAAATCCAGCCTCAATGATTCAGGCTTTGCCAAGACCTGGCTACCAAAAATCACTTTTCCTCTCCCCCAGTTCTTGTAAATACCTGACATGGAAGCCTCCCTTGGGATCCACACTGTAGGGTCTCCCAACTGCAGCGTACTGTACTATCTGGACATGTGGGGCTGCTGGATAACAGTGTGCAGGGCGACTCAGGCAGGCTTGTCTTCCACATAGAATGTCACCCACTTGTGTCAGAATTGATTGGATCATGCCTGAAATATTGGGCTTTGCAAACATAAATGAGAGTATCAGTGCTCTCATTGTTTATTTAGCTAGCCTGTCTCAAGAAACAGACTTGTTATGTAAGATTTGGTACCTTAAATTTGAGCATTATATTTTAGAGGGAAAAAGGGATGCTACAGCAGCAGAACAGACAGGCAGGAAAATCATTACCAGTGTGTCCTAAAATTACAGCAGACCTGGACAACAACTTTAATTTTATAAAGCTGGTTGGGAGTACATCTGACTATTCTGACTAAAGGAATTACTACAAGATGGAAGTGTAGGCATTCACTATGTTATCTGTCAGCCCATAATAAGACAAGTAGACTAGACCTGAAAAAATACTCAGCTACAGTGAATTAAATCAAGATTTCATCTCTGTTTCATGTAATCAGAAAAAGATGTACAATATTTTCTAGAACAGATACAATATAGCTGGTGTCTGATAATTTCTATCAGCAGATACTTGCAGGGAAGAGATACGGCAAAGAACCCTCACTCCCAAATAAGCAAGGTGAAAGTTGATGTGTTTGTTTGAATTAATTAAAGAAAAGCAAAATTTTGATGAGGATTGTGCTGTGGTTCAGCTGCTGCCAAGTTGTAGCTGATTTTTGAACTGTTTGTGACTAGATGATGACATATGGTGGTAATCCATTATCTGGAAGTGATGCTGTGGCAGCACCCAGCTGGAACACACCGACGGCAGTGGCACCTGGCAATGTGGTCCCAATTGCCGCCTGCCTTTGAAATGTCACCATGAAAAACCTACAGATGGCCTTCCTGCTACAGTCCATCAGTGTCTACTGTTCCTATTTGAGTTTTATTTAGCATACTATGGGTTGATCTCTTCCCAGTGAAGCTGATGGCACCTTGAGGCCCCTTTGAAAATTGAATTATCAAACGGAATTAGAGCCCCATTCAAAATTCACCTGTTTCTCATTTCATTAATGCATGTGCTTACATCTGGATCCATGACCTGCACAGCTCATCCGTTTTTTTCCCTTCACACTGCCCCTTCCATGTGTCTACCTTACAATTTCCTCTTCTCCTCTTCAGGCTCTGGATCACCCAACTTTCATTTGCTGATACAATTCAATTTCCTCTCTCCCTGGCACCCTGCAGCTATGCAAGCATCCACTGATGCCTGCTGCTCTTCACCTTTCTCAGTTCTATATGAAACCTTCTTCTCAGCTGCTAGCCTACAGCCATGGTCCTGGCCAACCACTCCCATCTCTGTCTACAAGTTTTCAATTCCATCTTCAGAGTGACCTCTATTTGCCTTAGTTCACCAGACTAAATTTACTTATTTTATGCAGTCACATAAACCACAGCAAAGTTACTATTCTCACAAAGTAAGTTCTGTGATCTTCTATTAATTGGCTGCATCTTCTGTAAGGCTGCAACGGACCACCTGTATTAGAAGCACATCTACATTTCAGGTTACACCAGTGCACTTACTCAGAAGAACTGAGTAATTTGGGCTTTGACACCAGTATTTCAAAAAGAGGGCATATACACATACACACACACATACCTTGGCATTTTGAAGGGGAGGTTGGTAGCTAGAGGGCCGATAGTACCTCCTCTGAGCAGCATCAGTATGAATGTCTCCAAGGAATAGCTCCTCCACAAGATGGTCTAAATTGTGGTGCAGGTACTGCTTCTCCACACGGATCAGCTGGAGTTCGTGCATAGCAAAATTCAGAGCTTTGGTGCATTCACAGCCATTCTCTTCTCTCAGCAAATCATAGCTCACATCCTGCTCCCAGGGACTATCTTCTGGGATAAATCCAGGACATGTATGGTTCACCAACTCACTTAATTTTTTGGCTACTGCTTCGTTGTGGCATATGATCTGTATGTTGCGCAGCTGGTAGTCAGCTTCAGTGCCCCCTCGGATGATCCAGGACGCTTGTCGGAGGCGTATTTTGCCACGTATAACTAGCGTGTAGATGGGGTTTGTGCAGCGATTGCCACCATAATAGAACTGATAGGCCTTGAATGTATTATTGTGGTAGAACCTGTAAGATCTTGTGATGAACTCTGGGCCTGCTCTGACTTCACAGCTGTGGGAAGAAAGAAAGTGGGGAAACAAGATTTTAGCAAGGTGGCACTTCATGTACACTACAGGTAACAAGACCCACACTCAGAGACACCTGGCTGTAATGTTCCCCTGGTACAAATGGGAGTAAATAGGAACTGGGTATCTGTGACCTGCCAACTAACCAACAATTCCCTCTGCTATTATTAATGCACTGCTTCATGGTTATCATATCAAAAGGCTTTATCTTGTAGGTTTAAATACTTTGAATTATGTTTGGCTTTTTCTTTTTGTTTAGGGACCACTATGAGACTCGGTACTTTGAAAGAAGTAGCAGCTTATCAAACATCTATTCCTCTCTTTTGCATGGTTGATTTAGCAGAGTGACTGACAACACCAGAAAGTGAAATGACGTATATCCATGGAACAGCACAAAGAATTGGCTTCTAAGCTGCTGTAGAAGTATCTCAGTGGAGTTCCATGTGCTCTGGTCTGTGGAGAACACAAAGGAATCATGTTCTCAGCTTTCCCACACAAACACTCAAACAGCGGTGGCAGTTAATGCAAACTCCTGACTGCTAATGCAAAACTTCTATTTGGTTTGAATTTGGACTATGCAAAATTCAGGTTTGTGGGGGTTTTTTTCTTACTTTTTATTCTTTTTTTTTTCCTGAAGGTACACATGGCAATTAAATTCCACTTCCTGTAGAAAGCCCTTTTGTCCCTTCAAATTGTTCCCCTTGTCACCTCTACATTGTTTAACGTAAATAGAATTGTAGAATCACTTAAGGTTGGAAAAAACCTCTAAGACCACTGTGTCTAACCATTGACCCCACACCACGATATTCACCACTAAACCACATCCCAAGTGCCACATCCACATGCCTTTTGAACACTTCCAGAGATGGCGACTCCACCACTTCTCTGAGCAGCCTGTTCCAATGCCTGACTACCCTTGGAGTGAAGAATTTTTTCTTAAAATTTAATCTAAACCTTTCCTGGTGCAACTTGAGACCATTTCCTCTCATCCTGAAATACACTCCTTTCCATTCAAAAACCCCATTCCTACTGTACTTCAAATGAGCATGTGAATATTGCCTGCTGAGACACAGAAAGCAAAACAGCTCTCTGAATTACAAGTCATCATGTATAAAGAGCTACAGAACTAGTGAAATACAGCTTCTTAATTTCTTTTGCTAATAAAACCTGTGCTAGACACATGCTCTGAAAACAAGTACCCATTCAATGGACCTAATGCATGTAGACAAATATAGTACAATGTTATGTTTGAATAAGCATCCACTTTGGCATGTTGGTAGGCTCCTTCCTATTCAAGGAGAGATTTAAAGATATTTCACAGCATGCTGTTTAAAATCTAGACTATAAATTGATTCATCAAGACAGCTTTATGGTATGCTATTCTAATATATGTAATACTGCTCCTTCTCCTTTTATGCATAAACATATAGAGAGCATCTGGAAATTACAACACCACCATATTAAAGAAAATATTTCCCCTGCTGCTTAAAGTGGGAACATCCACCCTTTCCTCTCTCCTTCACCCTCTTCTCTTCCCCATCTCCAGCATCTTGTTTTATCTTTCCTTACCCAGTAGAGACCCAGTGGCCCTCAATATTGGGAGGCATCTGCACAGTGATCCGGGCTCCATTGTGAAGGTGTTTCAGCATATGATGACACTGTGACTCCTTGAAAGCCCTCCATGCACTCTTCTCCAAGGATCGAGGGTGGGACCTGCTGTCTGGGTGAAGAAGAGCAGAACCTTCTCCCAGCCCTGTGAGAGAAAGTGTAAATGATATCATGAGATGCTGCTGAGAAGGGCTTCAACATGATAAAGGAGATTGTGAACATCTTGTGTAGAATGACATTTGCTCATATTGTTAAGTGTCTGGGCAAGTACTGTTTACATTTATTTCCTCATCTGAAAAAAAATAGTACAGGAAGCTCTCCATTTCTGTCAGACCACTAATTCTCCACTACATAAATTTGCTTTGTGAAATACACTAGGCAAAAGAGCTTGAACCAAAGTGTTGTGTTTCCACACCCAGAGGACGTGGCTCTGAAAATGAATTTTAGAGACACCTCTGTAATCTCTGGGCAGGGCAATCAAAAACCTGGACCTTGAAACTCTTAGAAAGTTGCATCCAGACCCAGACATAAACTTTCTGGTTTCAGCCCACCTCTAATTTGAACGCTTCTATAATAAACTTGCAAATAAAGACTGCTCTTTAAAGTCAAAGGAAAACAGATATTAAAAGCAAAGTCTCTGCACACAGGAAGCCTCTGTGATGACTGAAGTGGTCAATTAAAGGCAGATTCTGCTATTTTTATTTTAAAGGGGAAAAAGAATTTCAAGAACTAACTTTATCTCCAGCACAGTAATTTTGGTTTCTAGTAATGTACAAAATACAAGATCCATCAGCATGCTCTCTACACAATGTTAATTGAACGAAACGAATACATGGCTTCAAAAGGAACATATTCACTCTTTTAGGCATAGCCTTCTCTTAGATATGTTGGAAAACATGGATCAAAAGAAAAACACACATCTAGGGGTTAAAAGGTGACAAACATCAACTTTACATCCCATGTTGGAAACTGTGTTACATTGCCAGTAGGAATTTGAGTACCAGAGGGCTAGAAAATGGATATGGGGTGGGGTGGAAGGGCTGGTTGAGTGCCTGGGAAATCATGGCAGCCATCTCAGGAAAAGGATGTGTCACTGAAACATGCTCTTGGAGGCAGGGTTTGGGATTGATCCCTCTCTTTTCTGGTGCCTACTTAGCTGACCTGGCTCAGAAACTGCGCTTTTGGGGATCACCAGTGTGCGGTACAACCCTACACTGTGCCAGGCCACCTAAGATAGGATCCTACACTTTATGTCCCAGGCCCCATCTAACACTTGAGCACATGCTTGGACAGTGTGCAGCATTGCTACAGATATTACACAAAAAACCTCCAGTATTACTTGGTGTTAGGTAGACACTGTCTTAAACTTTTCCCATTTCTATTGAAAAAAAAAAAAAGAATGGTGGTGTCAGTGATCCATGATGCTGGCTAGGTCTTAGATCTTTCAGAAGAAACTTGGGTAACACCTGGGAAAATGGCATTGCTAAATATATAAATACATGTCAACCATTTAAAAATAGCAATTCCTAAGCCAAACAAAGACTTATCCAGTAGACAATGATCAGAAAGAATACAATAAATACCGAATTTAAACAGTGCTCACCACCAAATGATCCCAAGATTCAATGAGATTAATGAATACAAACTCACAAAGTCTACCGGAAAATCTGGTAGCTTTGTTGCAGGTTACAAACAATTCTTCAATGTGAATGGGAATTTATGGCCTTGCTTTCTAAAAGGTAATAAATACTAGGGATGCTTTGATATTTGAGCACACCATCTGAGATGCCCTTACAGGAGCCTGATTTTCAGGGGGTCAGTATTTCTCCCTTTCTGAAAATCAAGGCTTCTTAGGTATTTCCACAGTGCTGAGCAGAGTGACTCATGTTAGCACCAAACAACTCCCATTCTGTAGCCAGAAATGGTACAGCAGCCTCAGAAGTAGTATGGCCATGGCAAGGTGATGCTCTGCTTGAGCTGACTACATCTTTGGAGAGGCAGAATGTATTAGATTGGATCCGTGCTTCATGTACACAGTGGTACAGCCTCCTGGGCTGAAGCCAGCATCTCTGCTGTGCTGTGCTGTGTCTGCAGCCCACCTCATCTGGAACAGCACTTGATGCTCTCAAAAACCTGGGCTTATTCAGCTTACCTGAAACCTTGTGGGCAAGGGGCAGATATCACAGGCCTTCACACCACCAGCAGAACAGGTTCAGCCAGGTACAGGTAAACCTACTAGTACGTTTGTTTTTCTTATGAACCACAGCTAGTGACTGACAGCTTGCCTTCTAACACCCGTCTCCATCTCGAAGCCTCCACACACTCAAAAAGTCCACCTTATTTCAGAACCTCATTTTGAAATGGACTGAGTGCTTCTGCCCACAGCCTCAGAGCATCTTTTGGGTCAGAAACAACACCACCTGCAAGGTAACTGTAGAGGTTATAGCCACCAGTACTAAGTTTCAACAGGGTGTCTCCTGCAGACAAATTATCTCACACTGAAAGAGACTGAAATTGGCATTTCCTCTTGAAGTTGTGAAGTATTTGAAATCTGCCATCAAGAATAGGCTTTGAAATTGTTCAAATGACTATTTCCAAGGCATATTTATTATACCACTTGCTTTTAAGCAATTGTATTTTGCCTAGTTCGTGTCATATGATTCATGAATACAGATGAACTTAGAAACTATTTAATCATTTAAGCATACTTGGGCATTTAATTTCTTCATGCAAAAATCCTTCTGTGGGAGGATACCATCTTGTATATGCACATATCAAAGAAGAAAACACAGTAACCACATTAGACATTCCCAATTATGCCCCGAAAGAAATAATGAAAAGAGAGTTTTTGACAAGGAGTCAAATTTTATGTGGTATTATACAAGGTCTTCTCTTTGATAAAGGTCACAAAGCAATTGTGTCCCAACCCTCCATGTCACATGTACGTAGTTCTCACCACAACTTGCAAATGATAAACTGCAACCAGTGGTCAGAAGGAGATTCGCATTTCTAGCCCTAGAGACCTGTACCTGAAAAGGGTATTTGTTTGGGACTCTGTCCATCCAGCTGTGACAAATGAAGGCAAGAACAGGTTTAGGTCATCAAGACAGGCATGAGAACATAGTGAGGGCTGGAGAGACAGAGGAAGAGATGCAGAAAACACACACATAGAATCACAGAATAGTTTGGGTTGGAAGAGACCTTAAAGATTATTCAGTTTCACTCCCCCTGACCCTGGGCAGGGACATCTGCTACTAGAGCAGATTTGTCCAAGCCCCATCCAACCTGGTCTTGAACAGTTCCAGGGATGGTGTACCCACAACTTTTCTAGGCAACTTGTTCCACTGCCTCATCACTATCACATGTCTTCCTAACATCTAATCCAAACCTACTCTCTTTCAGTTTAAAGGCATTCCCCTTGTCTTATCACTACATACCCTTGTCAAAAGTCCCTCTCCCGCTCTCCTGCAGGCCCCCTTCAGGCACTGGAAGGTCTTACCTTTACAGCAGGGCCTTCTCTTCTCCCAGCTGAACAACCTGAGCTCTCTCAGCTTGTGTTCACAGGAGACGTGCTCCAGCACTTTTTTGTGGCCCTCCTCTGGACTTGTTCCAACAGGTCCATGTCCCTTTTCTGTTGAGGAACCCAGAGCTGGACACAGTACTCTAGTGGGGGTTTCACAAGGGCAGAGTAGAGAGGCAGAATCACCTCCCTCGACCTGCTGGCCACGCTGCTTTTGATGCAGCCTAGGATATGTTTGGCTTTCTGGGCTGCAAGTGCACATTGCTGAGACATCTTGAGCTCCTCATCAACCAAGACCCACAAGTCTTTCTCCTCTGAGCTGCTCTCAGTAATGCTAAGCAACATCGTATCAATAGGATCTAAAAATCAGAATATGAAATACAGTCTTAAATTAATTGACACAGCAGTGGGACCTTTACCTATGACTTCCTTGCTGGGGCAAGGAAATAATTTAGGACAAACTTCTTCCTTACAAAGTAATCATTTCAACACTTTTATAATTACTGACATATGCCTGGAGATACAACTGCCATACAAAGGAGATGTAACTTCCCCTTGTACCATCTGCAGATCAAACACCAGGACCGGCAATGTGCTTCCCACACAGAGCAGTAAACCAAACACCATCTTCCTGTGTTTTTCCTCACAGCAGGTGCTCAGAAGCAGTGAACTGTCCCCCTGCTCTACCCTTGGCAGCGCACGTGAAGTGTTCTGCAAAAATGAAGTCCTGCAGGGATGATGACACTAATTTTAAAAGATTTGACCATGTTAAATGGGACATCGCTGGAAGGCTCAAGGTTAAAACATGCATTCATAAAACTGGGAAAAGGATTTCATGAGTCTTTAGAAGCCCACTTTGGAGCAGAGATGCAGTTGCAACATAGTTGGAGCCACTACTTTCATTCAAAGACATCCAAGTCTGCTATTCTCTACAGCACTGACAGATGGTAGGTTTCAGTATCTCCATGACTAAGTATCTCAGACTCAACTGAGAATATCTCAGACTCTGGCTGACTGTTTAAATTTTTGTGTGTTATGAAGGAATCTTACCCACTTGTAAAAAAAAAACAAACAAACCCAAACCTACCCACCATGTTATTACTCAAAAGTGTGACAGACTTCAAACATATAAGAAAAAAAAATCTTTGCACGAGACCAACAGCAATAATTTTTCAAGCCTCTGGTTGGCTCTCACTTTAGCTACACCACAACCATAGATCATATGATTGTATCACCAACTCCATAGTATCTGTTTTCACAAAGGAAAAAGTCCAAAAGGAAGAGGACAATTCCAGAATGCATCAGAAATTCCAGGAAGAAAACCAAAGCATAATAAAAGCATTTTATGATGAGCTGATCTCCAGCTTCTCTTTCAAAATCAAGCCCCTAGC
Source organism: Margarornis squamiger (assembly GCA_035222235.1). NCBI lineage: Eukaryota > Metazoa > Chordata > Aves > Passeriformes > Furnariidae > Margarornis > Margarornis squamiger. The sequence continues at coordinate 99,161,450 of JAWWTY010000077.1, read as the reverse complement.
AGTGCAGGTCACACCTTTAGCATCAAACTAATTGAACACAGTATAAGACTTGCTGCAGCTCACTGGGAATCCCCGCCCAGGCCCTCACAGATCACACCTTATAGTGGACGAATGCAACATCCATCTCAGGGGGAAAGTGGTGGTGTGTACAGCTGCCACTCCAGTAAGACGTGGATGGGAGCATGCACCACACCAGACAGAGGGCTTCAGGCTCTCAGGTTCGCCTATAAACCTCTATCTGATGTGGGAACAACCATTCAAGATAAAAATAATTGTTAAGGGAAGATAGGTTACTTTGAAGTTCTTCAAAGATTTCTGCACGTAGCTGGGAGCAAAATACAAATCTTAAAAGGGCAATCTGCTGGCAGCCCATTAACCAAATGTGTTTCAAAAATGGTTATGACAAAACTCTCTGCCAACACTTCTGCGAAAAACTGCAAGCTGCTAGAATAAATGTTTTGGTTTTCTGAAAAATAGTATGCAAATACAATTCCAACAAAGATAAGCAGAGCTGCGCTTCAACACAAATAGTTTTAATTTAATTTGTGCCTAAACATCCTGGCCAAATTCTGTTCACAGCTATGCCAGACTGCTAAAGTATAAGGCAAATAATCTTAAATCTTAACCTGTTTAGATTTTATCAGTTTAATGAACACCTCTACCAGAATCTAAGCCATGGCATCAAACATGTCCAAGTGTAGTGCTTCAAACCAGTTTCAAAGCTGCCAGGTGTTCAGCAGGTTCATCCTTTGCTAAATAGGAGAACAGATGTTACCTGAAAGTAGGATTCAAATCTGGATTTAGGCTGGGATTGCTCAGCAGGAACCACTTCAACTATCTTTTTTTTTTTTTTTTTAATTTCTAGCAATGTAAATATAGACAAGCACAATTTTATTAGGAATTAAAACAACTCGAGTGAGCACAAGTTCAAAATACATGATGGCTTCATCTCTGCTAGAAACATTTTAACATTCATGTTTTATTCCTGCAGCAATCTCTTTTCAAGTTAGAACTTGTCTGAAACTTGAAAAACCTTACAACAGATAAAGAATAATTGGCTGGATTAACTTTATAGCTCTCCTTATCTGGGCAGTTGCCCTGCACAATTAAATAAACAGCCATTTGTATTATGCTCTTTCTCGATGTGGGATAGCATTAGATAACGCCCATGACAAGCCTTTAGCTACAGCACAAACTTACATAATTGCCATGGAGAATATAATGTCCCGTTACCAAGCCCCAACCTGTGTTTACCAGTGTTTTCCCTGCACTTGAAACTTCAAAGAGTCCTCGAAGGACTGGGACCTAAATTAGCTACTACAAACAAAAGGGTTGGGAAAGGAAAGCCGGGGTTTATGGCCATGGAAGCAGACAGGACAATGACTTCCTTTCACATGTATCTGTTGCCTCTCTTGCGCATACAGAGTTTCCAAGTACAGCTTACCCGAAGAGAGGCAAATTGAATGTTTCAGAGCATGGAAGATCCTGAGGAGAGATCTAAAGTATATTTAGAAGGTACAGCAAAAAAAAAAACAACCAAACAACTCGCCCAAGGCTGACAGGCCCAGCATGGAGGTCTCCTGTTACCCTACAGCTCAGTCTTTACTCAATGCCCCACCTTGGAAAAGGTCAGAGAACCAAGCACTAAACAGTTACACAGCTCATAACCTCTGCTTAGTTGAAGCTCTTAATTGGGATGGCTGCTGCTACCCACGCAAGGTACTGCCTGGAACATGGGCTTCTTTATGAAACTCCAAAGGGTCTTACAACTCACCTCCCTTCACAGGAGTGGGAACTCTGCCACTGACATGAGTGTGTGCAGCGCTGGGACATCAGTGCAGCTCAGTATCAGAGGTAGTTTGGTCTTGCTCTCTTTGAAAAAAACATCTGCTCTCTGTCAGAGACATCTGCCCCATCCATTCTCCACCCACACCCTGGCACTGGGATTTATTCCAGAACTGCTCCCTACTCCAATGGGACTTGTGTCTGAGTAAAGACAATGCTAAACAAGCTCACAACATATAATCCTACACCCTATCAGCACTGCTTAAAGCATCACCTTAATAGTGAAATGTTACCCTTGATCTGAGCAGCTGGTGGTATTTGCTTTCAGCATGGTTGAGGCTAATTTTGGGCCTCATCATGTGACAGCCGACTTCCTACAGACACCCTACAAAGCACAAAAAAATTACCCTTTCTGTCCATGGCATCTGCATCTTGCCACTGTTAGCCCACAGTCAAAGTACAAAGTTGAGTGAAAGAGTCTAAACTGACAAAATAGTGAATAAAATCAAGACCATCTTCTAACTCTCTCTGCAAACTCTGTAAGTCTTACACTAAGCAGTGTGTCTTCCCATCTTTGTCTCTTTATTGTCTTCCAGATTTTGAAATGCATTATTTAACTGAGGGAACAGATCACATATGCCTTTTGCACAGAGAACATGTTCATTTTATGGCTATGGGTTTTTATATCTTCTGATATATTTGCTTATTTTCCTGAAAAGGTTTTGAAATAAAACACTTCCATATAACTACCTTAAGCAATATTGCCAGAGAACTTTTAAAAGCAGAAAATTTTGCTCTGAAAAGCCTGTCCGTCTTGTCTTCATCATCTTTATTAGTACGATTTCCATGATGTTATCAACTAATTGCTTTAAAGTTTCTAATTCATTACTCTAAGAGTAGCATAATCAGAAATACACTAAAGTTTCTTTTTAGTATCTGCCTTTGTAATACAGAAGTTTACATTTACAAAAGAAAATAGCCAAATTTGTTTTGAATTCACTTGAATGTAGCTCTTATTAATCAGGTTTTCTGGAGCTGAATGATCTTAGCATTTGACATCTGAAACTTCTGTGGTTTTTTGTCTAAGCAAAGAAAACAGTGATAATGGACAACTTCCAGCTGCAAACTTTTTTTTTTTTCTTTAATGACACCGTACAGGCTTTTGATGAATGAGGATAAGTTTTTCCAAATTTCAAGTCAGTGATATTAAAAAAGGCATTTTGTAACATAATGAAAGCAGAAGCTTTAGCCCTACAGGACATTTTAACTTGTGTTACAAAGCTTTAAGCCCTAAAAATCCTCAACCACCCACCCACTCACACTCACTCAATTTTAACCCTTAAATTGCCACATACAATAGAAATACAAAAAGAAAACATCTCATGCTGTAAAGAAGCTTAACACTGCAATCCCCTGGGATTGCTGGTTATTCTTATGTATTACCAATTCGGGCTAGCTGCTGCCCCAAGGATGCTTCTATTGACTTAATGGCATGGAAGGAAAAGCTCTAGACCAAGTCAAAGCTAACAAGGTAAATACATTTACGTGGACTACATTTCAGTGCCTTATATGCCACTGACAGAACTTACGAGAGGGCAGCAGTTTCCAAACACTTGAAACTCTGATCCAAACCGTGCATATTACCAAGGTGTTCGCCTTTATGTACAAGGCAGTGAGTTATACATTTCTGCTAGAACTTAGGCTTATGTTACTCGCTGAAATATAATTGTAGATGGAAGAAATAGATGACTTTCCTTTGTCATCCTCTTTTGGCAGCTGCTATTTTGATCTGATCACTGGCCCTGATTTGTTTCCTGCTCCAGCCAGGGTTCAGCTCTGCTCTATAATTCCAAGCAGATGAGCCAGGGAGTCCAACCCTGTAATTACACCTCCTCTCTTTACCCTCTAACTTCAAACCTCCCATTTCAACTTTTACATCTCAGATCACAGAGTTTTAAAGAACACCTCTGGCATCCTGTCAGGTCTGGATCAGCTAAACATGTTTCTACACTCTCTGAATTTCATAGCTGAGCTGTGAGAAGGGTATAAAACCCCCTCCTGGGGAACAGGGTCTCCTACTCTTTCTTTCTCAAAACAAAATACACCATCAGAAGCCCATGCTCTTTATTATTTATTAAGTACCATCTGTGTGCTTAGCACTTGTACAAACACAGAGAGAAACAATCCCTGCTCCACAAAATCAACCCCAGGAATAGCCTTGAAATCCTCACCCCAGCTCACAGATCTACCACTGAATCCATGTAGATCACTTGCACTCCAACAGTTAAAAAAAATTCCTCTTTTTACGAGTATGCTTGGGGTCCTAAGAAATTTAACTGAAGAATGCTGGATGCTACAAAGGACTTCAGAATTAGGAACACTTCAAAACGATGCTGTAACTGAGTAGCTTGAGTCACACTCTCAGAATGATATCGCACCCAGAGTTTTCAAATGTGGCTGCCAAATGTTAGACATAGCTAGGCAGCTCATTAAACAGCCTCTTTTTCAGAAGTTTCTCTTGAAGAACACTGGCTTTCTGGAAAGATGGGTTATATATTTAAGTGCCTAAAAATGGATTTACAAGATAAACTTTTAAGTTTGAATAGGCTGACTTTTCTCACTAAAATTTTGCCTACTGTGCAGTTTCAGAGAGATGTCAGTCCTGGGCTAAACCTGGGGGACTGTCAAAGCAGGACTGTGTGTAATCACACCCGGAATCTCTGTGCTCTGCAGCAAAACAGTTTTAGTTGGGCGTAAGACCCGGTGCTGGCACACTCAGCCGCCGGAGGCTTCTCAGATAATACCTCCATGGGAAAAGCCTCTTCCCGAGAGAGGCGGAACGCGAGCCCCGCGGGGTGTCTCGGCCGAACCCGCCGGAGCGGGGCAGAGCCAGCCCTTGCCCGGAGGTGAGTGAAGAACCTGCGTGCGGCGCCCGGACCGGCCGCTCCATCCGAGCGCTCCCAGGCGCGCAGCAGGACGTGCCGACACCCAGCCTGGACGGGGCGCCTTCGGCGCGGCTTTGCCCGCCCGGGACGGCTGCGGTCCGGCCAGCACGGGGCTCCAGGAGAGCCAGCGGGTCCCCCACACGGACGGCCCCTCTGCTGCACCCCCGTCCCGACCGGCCGGGACCGAGCGCCCGCGGCCACCGCGGCACAGCGCACCCACCGCGACCCTCTGCCCGCCACCAGCGCGGCTTCGGGCACCGAAACCAGCGGGCTCTGCGGAGCACCCCGTGCCCCGCGGGCAGGCAGGCAGGCAGGCAGGCAGGCAGGCAGGCAGGGAGGGAGGCGCGGCCCCGCACTCACCGTGCAGCAGCAGGGCTGGGAACAGGTACCGCATGAGGCTGCCGTAGTGCGCGGACATCTCCGCGCCGCCGCCGCTCCCGCCCCGCCGCCGCTCCCGCCGCAGCGCGGCCGCGGGCAGCCCACGGACCGGCGCTGGGGGCAGCCGGCCGGCGGGGCCGGGACCCGCACGGGGATGCCGCCGATCCCGATCCCGATCCCGCTCCCGATCCCGCTCCTCAGGGCTCCCGGCCCGCACGCCGCCACCGCCGGCACGGCAGGGTTAGGGCTCTGGCTCCGGCTCGGCCGCCGCCGCTCGGTGCCCGGGGGTGCCCGCCGCTCCTCCGCCGCGCTCCCGCTCGTCTCCGCGCAGCACAGCGACGGCTCCGCTTCATATTTCCCCATCCAGCAGGAGGAGGAGGAGGAGTGGCCGGGAGGTGGGACTGCGCCCGGGGCGGGGAGGGGGCGGGCGCCCCGCACAGCGCTGCCGCGGCCGGGCCGGGGGCGGCCGGAGCTGCCCGTCGGGGGGCTCCGCAGGGCAGGGGCGGGGGGTGCCGGCGGGGCTGTGGCGCCGAAACCCCGCTTCCTTTGGGCTGCAGAGCGGGTCTCTGCCGCCCCGACCGTGAGCTGGAGAGAGAGAAAGTTCGTGTGCGTCCTCTTCTCGGAAAGAAACCTTCGCGTGGTTGCGGCTTTCCACGTAAATCAGCTAAAAGTGGATGTCAAGGATGCCTTTGGTGCTGCTCTCTCCTGCACGCTTTCCCCCATGCCTGTTGATTAGTTTTGCATTTTTGTCTAGTCTTCGGTCCTGGTCATGCAAACACTTACGGACTTAATGTTGCACATGTGAGTGACTCATGTGCCTGAGTTTAAGCACAGGACTTTCTTTCGCGATGTCCTCTGGAGAGGGACATCATATTTTCCAGTTTGTGTTTGGTCTCGTGGGCTCAGCTGTAGGGCCTCATGGCAAGGAATGTGTAACGAATTGGAGGAAATTTTGAGAAAATCAACATAACTGAGTTTTGAACAGCTTAACTGAGCTAAAGTGTTTACATGCTGCATGCTTAAAAAGAAATACAAACAATGTTGATTCCTTCCAACTCTCTTGAGAGGAAAGAATAAACTTAATCTTCCTTACTTACATAGAGAGGAAACCGAGATAGAAACACATGAGTGGTGAGTCAGAGTTAGTGCTCCGGTGCCTTGGATTCTCAGTGTTGCACTTGCAACTTCACGCAAATGTCTTTCAAGCCAGAAAGGATGGTTCCCAGAGCACTTGGTGGCAGTCTATAAAAGCCTGTAGTGATCAGATATCTTCTCACTGACCTGGATAGAGATGGACAGAGAAAAGCAAAATCCTTCAAGAAATAAGTGTCTATGGACATGATCAATTAACTCTGGGTAAAGCTGTAGAAATATCCTTACCCCATGCTGGTTGCTCGTCCTGAGCCCAATCCTGTAGTTGCTACAGAGGTGTTTGTCATGCGGGCGTGTGATGGGAGGTGATTCATGCGGTAGATGCAGTTCATGTGGGAAAAAGCATTGTGTATACACTTGCCTGTTTTCAGGATCAGTCCAGGGCACAATTCTGACTGTGCCACTTGTAATAATTCTACAGTGGCAGAGACACACGAGTAGTTTTTTTTTACCTGCAGGTTCAGTAAGTGAATCAGATGCAGTGAGCAAGGAAAACAACAATGTTCACTCAAAATACAGTACCGGCATCTGCATTTCTGAATCTTGAGGATCCTTGATGTACTTCAGATGTGCGTGCACCAGTTGCCTCTCCTAAGAGAAGTTCCTTTCAGTGTTACCAGTAGGCAAATGGGCATTATAAGGAGAAGGGAAAGGCAATGTGTGTGGAAAAACGGATTGCCCTATTGTTGGTCCCGAACGCCAGCTTATTACGAAGGGGTCCTTCTGGTGAAAGAAGCCAGCCTAAAGAGTCTCACATATTTGGCAGGTGCACAGGTAATATGGCATGTGGGAAGTGTCTTAATGTATCTCAACTGCTATTTACCTGGATATAAAAGGTAGGCCAGTGTTGCTGTAAGGAGTAATGTAGGACTAGTAGTTTTGAAGTATAATTGTATAAAAGCAGTAACATCCAAAAGGAGAGGCTTTTTCTATAGACACAACCTGTTTTACGATCCCCAGATCAAACACCATAATTGTCTGCAAAAAATGAGGCTGAGAATCACTTCTCCCAGAGGACAGTTATCCCAGAAGATCATCCTTTCTCCCCTGGAAAGTGACAACCCCCATGATAGCATCACAAACAGCTTGTCATAAGAGGAAAGGGCGATGACTGCTCTGTTGACCAACTTGGTAAGTTAGGCTCTGCTTGTGGTTTACTATCAGTGCAGCTTAAGATGTGGCAATGAAATAAAATGGAATCAATACCCAGTGGGCTCAGACATGGAACAACTTGCCAAAAACGACACTTTGTCTTTTGTCTTTTTGTTGTTGTTGGTATTTTTTTGTTTGTTTGTTGTTTTTTTTCTGTTATTTTGAGGATACGTGTTTTTTTTCAGCCTGATGCATGATATTTATTTTTTTTAAATATACCCCGTCCTACTTGTTTTGTTACTGTCTCCCTGTTCAATGTGATGTAATGGGAAGCAGTGACAAATAACAGCTCTTTGCCCTTTGATCTAAGCTGCATGTCACATCAGTGCTCACTAAAAAATGTATTAACCAATCCAACCATGACTTTCTGAACTTGGGTTCCTGGGGTGTATACCAAATGCAGGTATAATGTAATATCATTTACAAAGGTGTCTCTCAGCCGTATTTTCAAAAATACTGTAGAGGTCAAAGCATTTCAGAAAGGAAGTTGTCAGCAGAAGTTTGCAAAAAAAGGAACTGTTTTGAAAAAAACCCAAACCTGATGGGAAATGTACTTTGTGGCTGGGGCTCTATACAAAAAGTATTAAAATAGGAAGAAATCTAACTTGTTGGACTTGTGTGACACTTCAAAGATCTAGGCATATCAGTATAGCACTTGCCTAGCTAAAGTGCTGACTGGTTGGCTGGCTGCCAATGCCAATCTGATGGTGAAAGATATTTAAAAGAGAAAGAGGATGGGAAAGAATGGAGCCAGCAAGTGTGTGGGACACTTTATGCTATGGAGAAGAATGGGATGGAGCAGCACAGCTATAATTTGCTGATGGCTATATTATGTTTTTAAAAAGGCAACATGTTCTTTTGAATAAGTCAAAGGAGCAGACCTTAAAGATAAATTGGAAAGGAGTGGAGTGACTAATTCACAAAGAATCAAGCATCTGTTAGATTTCTGTTGGTGAATTGTCCATGACAAGTTAATCAAAATAAGTGAAGATTTGGAGAGAAGTTTTCCTACATATCCAGCTTCAGTTAGAATCCTCAAGATGAGCCTGGAGCCTGTCTGATACATAGAAATAGTCACTATGTGGCTACTTACTTTGTCTTCAGCTGCTAGAGGAAGAAGTTAATCTGCTTTACGATGTAAAACAAATGGGAAGTGGTTTGCTTCTCTTTTCAACTTGGACTAAAAATGCTACAGTTTATGGGGTGTAGCAGAGTTTATCCATTGCTTCCTCTATCAGTTTTGTATATTTAGAAAAAGGTCTTTAAGTTGTGGACTTTTTTTTTCTTATTCTTTGTTAAAAGAGTAGTTGAAGGAACTTTTGGCAATATGTTCTAGATGTTTAGATCCCAAATTGTGGAGACTATTTCACTTTCCCGGGCCAGAGATTTGATCTCCACTGCAGATACTGAAGCCAATGGAATTTTATGATTGTTTTAAGGGTTGTTGAATCTGGGTTTAGTTTTCTCGAGCATACACCTGTGGTAATGCTCTCCTGCAAGCCATGGCTCTGAGATGGTAGAGGTTGCTGCAGGGGTCTGTCCTTTATTGCTTTTCGTAGTTTAGGTAGATAACTAGATAACTAGTCATTTTGGAAATGAATTTATTTTAGTCATCTAAGACACAATGAAGTCCTGTTACCTGGTGACAAACACAGAAAACATAGATCAAGCATAATGAAAATGAAGTTATTGTGGGAACTGTAGAGCAAAGTTCTTCTTGGATAAACACATAGGCATGCACGCATACACACACATACACAGCCCATCTGCTAAAATAGACTTGCTGGTTTCATAAAAATGAAGCTATCTGAAGAAGGCTTTTTTAGTTTTCCTAGAACGGTCTGAGAAGTAGGTGGGAATAAAGGTATAAAACAACATAAGGGTAGACTCTCCAGAGCTTGGGCCACCCCAGAAAAAGAAATCAAAGAAAGATGTAAAGAATTCTAACAAAGCAAATGGCTTTCCACAAAATAAGCTCTCGCTGACTTCTTTCTCCACTTGTTTCTGGCATTTAAAATGTGCCTGTGATTTGATTGTTCAGAACCAAAGAGGAGCTTCTCTGTGTAGAATTATTTTACTACAAGCACAAACAATTTCATGGTGCCGTTGCTGCAACCAGAGATTTAGGGCCAGGTCCAGCTCCCAGTGAGCTTGGCAGGGGTCTTGCCATTGACTGTAGCAAGGGCTGGACCAGGTCCTGGATGAGGTTGTTGAAAATGCCAGCTGGAACAGCTAGTGCTTCTGTGTTGATGACATTCATCTGGAAGAACAGCAAAGAGGGGCTGAAGGTATTTCTTCATTCAACATATGTATGGGCAGCCATCCTAACTCTCTCCAGCTTTGCCATCCATTCATGGCACCCAAACACCATGAAAATGAGTGTGGTAAAAATGCCTTCTTAAGTGTTGTTTATGCCTTCTATTGTGTGCACAGTGGCTCTCTGATGTTGTGACTTAAAAAAGAGCAAACTGCTCCACAGAGCTAAACCAGCAGATTGAAAATCTGTTGTAGTCTGGGCAAAAATGCCCTTCATATATCTTCTTGCTTTGCAATGCTGTGCAACCAGTCAGAGAAAGGATGATTTCCATCACTGAAGACAAAAGAAAACTTCTGGAAAAGTTTAAACATATGTACAGTGTTGTTCACTACTGCTTATATTTTCTCAGAGTGAAATTAAACTTTGATTTTGATTAATTTCTTAGAGAAAATGGAAGTTCTGGCAATTATTTCTAAACTATTCAAAGAAGCAGATTTCATTTCCAAACTAAAAAACAGAGTAACATAACCTGCTAAGCTTGTGTAATAGTCTCAAGTAGCATCTAATGCACCTGGGAGCTACTTTCGTAGTTTATATTCCTCTTGTAGTCGTTTTGGGGCCAATGCTTCTTCATGTTAATAACATCCTTGGGGAAATGGGATTTTCATCCCTCACAGAGCACTGCCTGTGGTCTTCATTTCAGCTGGCAAATTTCTGCAGCATGGAAGGGAAACAGAACCTGTTCCAGGCAGTCCTGTTAGAGCCATTCCCCAGTGAGGAGAGGAGAAAGCCCTCCTGCCCTTATGACCACATCTGACCTGAGTGGCCAGCTGGACCAGATGGAACTTGAGTGTTGTCTCAAAGGAGTAGGTGGGAAATTTTCTTTCATGGTTTTATTCAGTGTTTGTGTTCAGTGGTGGATCTCTTGTAATGTGCCTTAGATATACAAATGGCCAAACAGAAGTTGAAAGTATGACCCTGTCTCACAGTGCCCCTGGGTTTTTGCAGTGGTCCTTTGACCAGTCTCATTCTTGTGCTAAGGTTGGTTATTTCTCACTGTGATATTACAGCAGCCTCTTTCAATCTTGATCTTGAATCACAGGTATTACAGTCTTGGCATTCTACAGATACCTCAAACATACACACACTGCAGGCATTTTTTCATTGGTCATTAGAAAGCTGATTTCTGTTCAAAACACTCACTGATTTTTAGACTCAGGGTCCTGGCTCTCAAAACCACTCATATGTTCAAGCACAAGTGCATTTTATCAAAGCTTGTTTCCAAAGGGGGCTAACCAACATCTTTCAGCAAAGACATAATGAAGGTGTCATCATAGCCACCAATGGCACAGTTGGCTCAAAAAAAAAAAATCCAAAACAAAACAAAAAAACCCAAACCCATATGCTTTTCCCCCATAGTTTGAAAATAAAGAGGAGGGAAAAAAATGAGCAACAAGAAGTCTTGGAGAGTCACCATTTCTAGTCTTGATGGGCAGTGTGGAACAGAGGCTGGGGGCAAGCCTCTGCTCTGGTTTGATATGCCAAGCCAGTGCAAGCCACTTGTTTTTGCTTTCCCCAACAGTGGGAAAAAAGAACAAATCTGTGGATAACTGAATGAACTAAAAGCAATGCTTGTACAGTATGAGCTGTAACTTAAGGTAGGAGTTGACACAGATAGAATGGCATTAATACAGCTTTAAATAAAAAATATCACAGGATCATATAATGGTTGAGTTTGGAATGGACCTTTAGAGTTCTTCTGGCCCAGCTTCCCTGCTCAAGCAGGGACACCCATAGCCAGTTGCCCGAGACCGTGCCCAGGAGGCTTTTGAATATCTCCAAGGTGGAATACTCCACAACGCATACAGGACATCCTGTATATACATCATCTCAGGGTATTCCCAATTAACTTCAGGAAGTTTTGAATTCCTTTCACCATTTCCATCTAATTACCAATGTAAAATGTATGTTATATACATGTATTTGTATGGGTGATGTATATACATATACAGTATGTATATACGTGTTTATACATATATTCTGTATGCACGAAGTTTATGAAACATCTGGATAGAGCATTATCCATGCATATGCTCTTCAAGTCCATAAGCAGCCAACCAGCTTGCTGACTGCCTGAATTAAACTGCAACCTTCCCAGACAATTCTGTCTGTAGCTGTAAGGTGTTCTCTAGACTACCTAAAAGCTGCCAGGTTTTGTAGGAAAATGGCTATCTGCTGAGAAAATATTACCAGCAGCTTCCTGGAAAGAAGCTCCAAGTTTCTCAGAGCAGTGGCTAAATTACAGCTGTAGGTAATGAAAAGAGTAGAGAAGAAGGAAAGACACCAAGCAGATGAATTCTGTCTCATTTCTTTCCTCTTCTGTTTCTGTGCTTGGTACAAGAAGTAGGAATGTAACAGCTAGGATGTTGTAAGACAGGCCTGTGTTTTCTGGGGCTGATGCTATTTAGAGTTTAGAAAGCAGCTAATAACTGCTGACAGTAAGAGGGCTGCTGCATCCCCTTTTGCATTGTTACCTGTCGTAGACAACTGTGCCAAGCAGTTGCATGGTTTCTGAGTCCAGAGGATCACAGAATCACAGAATCATTTAGGTTGGAAAAGACCTCTAAGATCATTGAGTCCAACCTTTGACTGATCACTGCCTTGTCAACTAGATCACAGCACCAAGTGCCACATCCAGTTGTTTCTAACACCTCCAGGGATGGTGACTCCTCCTAGGGCAGTCCATTCTAATGCTTAACAACCTTTTCCAGGAAGAAGTTCTTCCTGATGTCCAACCTGAAACTCCCCTGGTGCAGAATGAGGCTATTTATGTCCTCTCATCGTGTCACTGGTTGCCTGGGAGGACAGACTGACTACCACGTTACTACAACCTCCTTTCAGGTAGTTGTAGAGAGTGATGTGGTGTTTCCTGAGCCTTCTATTTTTCAGGCTCATGAACCCCAGCTCCCTCAGCCACTCCATATAGGGCTTATTCTCCAGACTTTTCACCAGCTTCATTGCCCTTCTGTGGAACTGCTTCTGCACCTTAGTGTCTTTCTTGTAGTGAGGGGCCCAGAACTGGCCACAGCACTCGAGGTGTGTCCACCAGTGTGTACTCACCAGTTCTGAGTACAGAGGGGAAATCACTTCCCTGATCATACCTCATACTTCCTCTCCTGCCTTTTATGTTTGGACAAAGTTACAATTTACTTGTGTCAAACAGCACATAGAGGTACCTTTTCTTCCTACAGTGGGAGGAATAACAGCAAGGCAGAAGCCCTTTATTCATATTGTATCTGCTGGCTATGGCTCTGGGAGCTCTATCAACCCCTTCCCCAGCCCTCCTCTCATCCCCTTCCCTTTGCATTGCTGCCTGGCCTTGTGCCAGTGGGAAACACAGACCTGTGAAGGGTTATAGAACACCCCTGACAAAAGGGACATACTCACACTTCTGTTACTTGTGTGATATGGGGCTGTGCGCATGGGATGCTCCGGGTAGAAAACAGGGAGCAAAGGTGTGGACCATGGAGTAGGTAGCCGAGGTGTGCTGACCCTTGCACTGCTCTTTCTCAGCCAGACACATATGTGCACAAATAAACACCCCATGCACAGGCGGCCTGTGGAACTGTTTTCCCCATTGGAATAATCACAGCTACTCCAATTATAACCACACGTCTGTGCGACTTACTCCTGGCAGATAATTCAGTGATTGTAAAGCTATCAAGTTACTAAAAATACCCTCTTCATCCTGCTCTTTAATTACTGAAGTGTTCCCCATCACATTACAGGAAGAAAAAGCACATTTGGTAGTAATTGTCTGATGTGATGGAGTCTACATACAGAGCTCTCTGCTCATCATGCAAATGTGGTAAACTCCCTGAGGTATTTTGAAAGAGACTTCTGCAGAGGTTGCCTCCATTGTGAATCAAGGAGCAGACAGCCACTGCTGCTGCTTTCACTTTGGTGTCTACTCTCTCAGATCTGGAGGGAGCTAACATGGTCAGAGCAAGCAGCAGGCAATGACTCTGCATTGATGCATATCCGGGGAACAGAATTTTCTTCTGAGCATTGTTGTGTGTGAAATGGGAGCAAGCTGCCTGCAATGAATGGAGCTGTTTGGAAGGAAGGGGAAGAGGTGAAGTTCTTATGAATTCCTCAGGTCATTCCAGATATGCCTTATGGATTTTCATTCTTCCATAGTGGGCACAGAGAGGCCCAAGCAGTGGATAGAAGCTAACATTTAACTCACAGAGTGCAAAACATAGTTTGCCTTGCTCTAGCTACTGTATATTTTTATAATTTTATTTTATGAGTAAAAACAGGAACATGGCTACTGTTTTCTGGCAATACCACAACAGGGTCCAAATTCCTATGGGCTAACACCTCTGAGGAATATAGGAGAAGGGGAAGAGGAGTACAGATGTTTGAATGTAAAGGCCCACCTGCAAGATACTCCACTACTCTCAGACTCTCTCCTCATTTGAATATCAAGATTGGGAAATCAAGAACTTGAGAGAAGTGCAGTTTGATTGCTCATTTGTTTTCATGGCTGGCCATTGCCAAACTCTTGTTACTCATCTCGTTACTGTCTGACATGAGTCTGTAGCTGTTTGTAACTCCCTGAACTTTATTTTCCATGCTTCTTCTTTGTTTTCGGCATCTTAACAGTACAGAAGTTTGCTCTGAAGAACTGTGCATTCCTTATTCACTGGCCAAGTGCTCTAGATATAAGGACTGGAAATGCTTCATAGTGTAATAAGCAGGATAGTTTGTATTCCCGGAACAAATAGATGTACAAAGGTTCTTAAATAGAGGATTAACCTACTTTTTGCCAACACAGATGACCCACTGTGTCCTTCCAACCTTACCTTGTCCCTTCCAACCTTACCTATTCTGTGATTTTGTGATAATGACTATATTTATCCTTTTACTAGGTTTTTTTTTTTTCCAAATTTCCCACAAACCTCTACCACTTTGTTCCAGGTCTTGTCCAGGTTTACATAGTTCAGGAGTTTTCTACTGCAGTCAGAAGGAGTTTCACCTCTTGTTTCAACACAAGTGGGGTAGGTTGTAGAGCTAGTGACAAACCCTTTATAGTTCACTTTGAAAGCAAGTGCAAACAGCTAAAAGAAATGTCTTAATAATTTGCATGTTGAAACTTACATTGCATAAATGTGCCATTAATATCATTAATATCTTCCTGGAGATAAGATGCAATGAACTTCTTTGAAGATGAATTGCTCAACTCACCCCTGGCATGACTTCAGTGGAATCTCACCCACTTCTGACAGTGATTGATTTCGTCTGGAGCACTTTCCTCTGGGAGTCCAAGATGTCTATCTTTTCAAATCCACACAATCTAACATCAGAGAACTCAGAAGCAGGACTCTCAAGTTCCAGTACTAGCTCAGCCATGAACTAGCATTATGCTGGTTATCTCATATAATTTCTGTGGGCTTAATCATGAATCTCCCAGGCATACTTATTTCTTGCAAAACGCATCATAATCTCACTTTGAACGGTGTACTGATGAAAAATTTAAATATCCACAAATTAAATGCTTCTAAAATAATTTGCAAGTAGGGAAGGAGATTCATTCCCACAAAAAGAAAAGGAGGGGATGTTTCCTGAGGCTGTTATATAAATTTTTGATCATGTCTAATATGGTGCAATAGCAAAGAAATTTTCTTGGGGTGTTTGTTTGTAACAGAGAGGAGGCCCTGTCCTCAGCTTTCTCTGTTGTTGTGTTGGTGTTTATCTGTGTATACAAAAGTTAAAAGCATTACTTCTGTTGCAGGAGAAGTGGCAATAGTTCAGACTTGAGCATGAGTTGTGATGGGCTGCATTTAAAATTTGTCATATTTGATATGGAATGAAAAATTTTCTGTACAAATTTTAGTTTTAGAAAACAATGACAACATTTTAATCCTTTATGTTAAGTGTTTCTTTAACCCACTTTTATGCCTCCTTGATGTTGGTTCAGATCTGTTTAGGGTCTGAAATGGCTTCAAGTGTTCATTTTCAAAGTCCGAAGTTTTAATGTTTAGGAGGATTTGCATCTTGACTCCAAGAAGATACGAATGTTGAGAATGGAAGTGAAGGCACATTGCCAATTCAAGGAAATTTGCCTCTACAGCAGCGCAGCATGGACTTTAAGAGTGGAGTCTTCTGCTTTCGTAGTTCCACTCTTTTATTATACATTGACTTTTTGTTGTCGGTGTTCAGGGTCCTTTTTCTCTCTGTGATGGTAACACCAGGGGACCCCTTAACAGAAGGGCTTTAATTAATAATGCAGTCACTTGCAGCTGAAATTGAAGAAACTGTGACTTAGCTAAACACCCTTAGGCACTTGGACAGAGTAAGGACAATTCAAAACATTCATAACCAAAAAATATTTTGTTATAAATATATAGGGAAGTAGCACCTCAGAGATATGTTGACAGCTAACACTTAAAGAAATATGCTATTATGAAAAAATTTATAACCTATTTGTAAAGAAATATCTGCTGGTTAAGGACACTAAATAAATTGCAGAAGCTGAAGAAAGGTTAGGTAGAATGGGGTACACTTTATCATATCAACTACATTATATTCTCCTGTTACTATTTGTCTTCTGCACATGAATATTAGTGTTAAGATACTTCAGGTATGTCCTAAATATGTGTCTGTTCAGATATGTGTTTATATATATATATACACACACATATATATATATTTGTGTGTATATATATATGTGAATACATGCGTACATATATATATATATATATATATGTATTTATGCCAAATCCTTTTAAGTCTGAACTGTAGATTGTGTCACAAGATTAAACAGCTTGGTTTTGTAAAACTAAAATAAAACATCTGTTTGGAAAGGCCCTGGCATTGTAAGAAATTTTTGCAGGCTGTATCTGCATTCAATGAACATTAACCAACATAAGTTTTTATAATTATTTCAACTCAAATAGTCTCATCATGTACATTCAGAAACTGAAGCTAAAGGATCTGTTGAACTTAAGCAAAGATTTCTCCTGAACGAGAGTTGATAAGTTTGTGTAATTTTCTCTATGGTAATGTTTTGCTGGTTCATAATTTTCTGAGCTGTCTTACCAAGCTCACTACTTTAAGGCAAAATACATTTTTAAAGACTTCAGCAAGAAATGATTCGTTTTTCACCACTTCTGCTAAATGCAAGTTAAAAATTTTGCCTTACTTATCAAGAAAATGTTTCCTATGAACCTAGTGAAGAGGCCGGGGGCTAAAACAGGGGATCAGGGGTTCATAGTCCTTCTTGTACAAGGAAACCAAGTGTATTGGCTAATATTTATTAAAAATACAGAAACATGTGACATCCATCTGAAGAATAAAAATTAGTGAGCATTTAAAAAATAATCTACATTATTTATCCCAGGTCTTACAGTCAGGTCTTGGTTCCCAGCCTTCTGAGATGCTCAGCACTGTTGTGTGTACAAGACATCCTTGCTTCTTAGTTTGAAATAATTCCAGATTCTGTTCAGTTCTGTTTCCTGGTGAGCAGGGGATATATTTACCCATCTGGAACAATCCCTTTATGATTTACCAGGGAAAAACACTTTGTAATCGCTGTTCTTTCTTGCTGCTGTTGATACAGATTGGCTGCCTGTTGTACTGCTCAGCAGCAATGGAGTAACACAACGGACAGAGGTCTGCTTCTGCTCTGGAAATCAGATCACTTCAAGTTACACCATAATTTCTCAGTCCTTTCTGTATTCCTCTCAGATAAGATAGCTCAGATTTGAATGCTTGGTCTGAGAGCAGAGCAAGAACAGGGAAGCCTCTTGTCTTTCTATGAACATGCTACAACCTGTGTCAGAGCAAAGAAATGTGGGCTCTGAAAAGGAAAGTTTTTTACTTTACCTGCCTGAGTAGAAAAAAAAGCAGAAAAATAGCAAATTGCAGTTGTCAAAAATGTCACAATTTCCCAGCTATAATTGCCCCTTAGTAAAATGCACAAACTGAGAAGCATGAGGGATCTAATTCTGTGGGTGTTTCAAAGTGGATCAGGTTGGGTGTCGATGCAGTGTGCCATTTGCCTTTCGCAAATAGGCTCAGTGAGGCAGAGGGACTCTTGCAGCCATTCCCACTCTGTACAACTCATTTTGCATGGTTGATACACCCTCCCTCAGGGCCTTGAAAAGATCATAGTTTGTAAGCAGCTTCAAGCTCTTAGTCAAGATTCCATCATTCTAGGAGTAAGGCTATTCAGTCTTCCACATGTGGCTGTGGATGCAGTTATGTTGGACCAGGTCCTGGACCTTTCAGATGTACAGATATAGAGGAAACAAACATGAATAGAAACTTTTAGAAGAGCAGAGACTTAAATGTATACCATATTGGTCTACACATGAAGTGGGGGTCCTTTAACATCATTATGAGTCCAAATAACTGCACTAGGCTTCCAATGCTTGCCCTGTTATCCCTACTCTCATGTTCCCTCAACCACACAGACTAAACAATCAAGGTACAGAATTGCTGTTTTTCAGTTTTAGGCCCCCTTCTTTCCCATATGCTTCTTGTTTTGGTTAGGCAACTGCTTAAGACTTTGGAGGCTGGTTATTAGTATCCATGTGGATGTAATTTAACTGTCTTTTATTCCAGTCATGCTTTTATTGGAATTTTAAAAAGATAGTGGTACAATAGTAAAAGGAAACAAAGGAAAAAATTTAACATGTGATTCCGTTCAGAAAAGACATATTATTCTATGACCTAGTGGACCACTGTGCAAAATAAAGCAGGCTATTAAAGAAAAAGAACAAAAAAAGAGAACAACCAATAATAACAAGTATCAGTGTCCAACAAACACTAATCTACAGGCTAGGCACCACAGACAAGGTTTAGGCTCCATTCTTCCATGTGCTTGTGTTCTTGAATAATCTTACCTTTATGGTAATCATGTATGAGATGAGGCACACCATATATTTTCATGCATGCACTCCGTAGGTCAGGCAGTTAAATTAATTTTGAGAGAGGTCTGTTGACTGTCTTTCTTAAGTGTATTGGCTCCAACAGTGTGGCACATGTGCGTTTTATGCAGAATGAAGCAAGATCCCATATCCACATAGTTTGTTTCTGATGAAATCTCATCTTATACATTTGTAAACATTGCTATTTCCCTCCTGGAAGCTCCTACCGTTATGCATAATTTCATCAATTTTTTTGCATAACCATTTCTGACACAGCACGTACTTGTGCACGCAGCACATGCATACACAGCATTTAGTGAGGCAGCATCAGCTGTGCTCTCATGGAAAAATGGATTTACTTTGATTTATAGGGATTTTTGACTATGGAGTGACTAGTATGCTATGTGGAGGTGGAAGGGACAGAGTTGTGCCTGTTGGTTGGAGACAGGGAGTCCTCTGAGGACACCCTCCTGAGGAGCCCTACTGGGGCTGCCTGTCCCTCCTTTGTGGCTGCTAACATCTCTGAGGCCAGCACTAACCTTCCCTCATGATGAGAGCTGGGATGTTTAGTCCAGCCTTCCTGAAGATGGGTTCGTGGTTTAACAAACAGGTCCTGAGAGAACTGAGCTGGATTTTCTGATTTTGAATGCTTGTTCCCACAGGAGAGAGCAGTTTCTTCTGGCCAGCTGCTGTCTGGTCACCTGGTGATCCTGAGCAGGGTACTGATCTGCCCAAAAAATAACCACTCCTCAGCCCAGCCACTTTTTAGCATCAGGACATCATGCCTACACCAGCATAGTGCTAGGAAGGACTGGCCAAGAGTTAGGTGGTAAGAGATATGAGAGATGCAGAGCATCATGAGCCCAGGACTGCTGGGAGTTTCAGGTGAAAAAAATTACAGTTAAGGCCAAGGATGTTTGGCTGTTTCTGCTCTAGGGTGCTCTGTATATGATGGGTGAAGTGAGACAGGTTCGGGTTGAGTACTTTGCCTATGTAGATGTGTGTCATGTAAGTTGCATTTGAAACAATTTTTTGTTGACATCTTTGCTGTCTCATCAGTTTTCCAGAGCTGAGTGTAGAAAGGTAAAAATATTGATTGTATTTTTTATCTCTTTTAATGACCTTTTTCTTTTCAGTGTGATGAAAAACTTAGACAAAGATAACTGGGAGAGGATAGGGAGTTTTCTCATGCTTTTGAAGTAGCAAATGTCAAAGCTTTTAAAATACAATAAAAAAAGAAATCAGCTGGGAATGTTTAAAAATCACAAACATCAAAACTCTGTGTTTACAAAAATCACATTTTTTTGATAGAAGAAAACACTATTTAATTGAAAAAATGCCTGCCATCCTGCTGACTGAATTATACAATGGTTTGGTGACAGTTACAGAAATGAAACCCATAAAATTTAGTTCTTCATGTCATGCAGGCCACGTTATCCCATGCTTTTCCAAGCAGAGCTAATTTTTAGTGCAGGATGTCTCACTAGCATGAAAGGCCTATTTTGAGAGCTCTCTGAAAAGTTGACCTTTGGGATGAGTCCAGGATAAGTGTTACTGACCCCTTTCAGGCTGAATATTTATTAAGTAAGCCCAGAGGATTTTTAGCTTGACCCTGTCAAATTTAGCAACAAGGATTGTTGTTAGATGTTCTGTTGTTGCTGCATTTATGTTTTTGCTTTCAGTGCGTATAAATAAACTTAAATGTGTCTTTTTTGAACAAATGGTGGAATGTTTGCACGTAAGTAAACAAGACAAGAAGTTCACAAGCCCTGATTTTTTAATTACAGTTAAACAAGCTTGAAAATAACATAGTTCATCTTGACGATCAAATATATTTACTCATTTCCTCCATAACATCTGAAGCTTTCACTGCAAGAATTTTTTTTTTAAAAATGTCTCTTCTTTACCATGGAGGACAAGATAATCCAATAGAGCTCTTGAAATATCATGCAAGCATTTATACTGTATATCAATAATGCAAGATTATTTTCTAGTGGGTTCGTTGTGGGTTTTTTTTTTTTTTTTTTTTTTCTTCTAAATTGAGATATTTCTCTTTAACTTTAAATTTACAGATCTGGTTCAGAAAAACCTATCCTTTGGTCATTCTGCTCTGACATGTCATGCTGATTTAGTGCCCAAAGCATGGGGCATCAGATATTCCATGGATTCATTTATCCAGGTTTTTTTACACCTTCTGTACTTTGCAATGTAAATACCAAAGTTGAATTATCATCCAGCTTGTACAGTTCCCCTTGAATTCAGTATGGGTGTGGTGCCTTATCAGTGGCTGTGATGTTCCTCGGGTGACTTCAGAGAAGATTTACCTCCAGAAAGGTCCTCTTCTGTGCTAAAGGTGAAGGACAGAAATGTTGGAAGCAGGCTGTCTAAAGCAAGTTGTTGTTCTCAAAAGATGAGGGTTGACAGGTAAATTGAATATGGGGTGGTTTAGATGCTAGCAAAAATATGTCATTAAAAGCAGTTTTCAGTATCAGATATAGAAAATAGGAATGTAGGAATAGCAGTGATGGTCAGACCAGACACCCATCTAACCTCTCTCTGATGTTGGTGAGGCACGGATGGCAAGGTGAAACAAGAACAGGCCTTAGTGCTCAGTGAGCAGTACTTGCCTGGTGTGCTCTCCTGCCAGCCACTGATTTGGGACACAACCTCCCCTGAGCTGGAAGTTGCATTTGTAAAATGCAGCAGGCCTCTGCAAACCTTTGTTTCATGAATTTGTCTGGTTGCTTTTTGAAACTGCTGGTATCCACAGCATCCCGAGGCAAAGTGCTCCAGAGCTTAATAGCATGTTGTGCAAAGAGCCTCTGCCTTTCCCTTGTTTTCCACCTGCTACCTTCTCTCTTCCCACTGTGCCCCGGCTCCTGCCCTGGGGGAACAGTGCTCCCATTGTGCCCAGTTTGCTCACCCTGTGACACACGTGTCTGATTTATGGAGATTGTCGTACCCCTACTCGGTCATTTCGTTTCCAGTCTATTCTGTTTAGTGAGTCCTGGTGGGGAAACTGTTCCATACCTTTGATCATCCGTGTGACCTTTTCCTGAACCTTCCCCTGTTCAAATACATCCTTTTTGGGGTCAGAGGAGCAAAACTGCACAGGGTATTCAAGGTGCAGAAATAGTGCAGTAGGATGATAATAACAACAATTTTTTAAACTTTTCATTAAAAATCCTACTGCTTTATTTTTCTTACTGGTGGCTTTCTGATACAAAACCTGTATTTATATGAAAATGTCCACTTAAAGAATTGCACTATAGAGGGGTAATTGTCTTAGAGGCCATAATTTTGTATCAGTCCACAGAGCTAGACTGGACCAGCCTAGCTCAATAGCAATAGGAAAATAATAAAAAGAGCTTCTTTCAAGAAAAAGTGGACAGGTGTTTTGTTTGTTTGGGTTTTTTTGTGTGTGGGTTTTTTTTTTGTTTGTTTTTTGTTTGTTTGTTTGTTTGTTTGTTTTTTAAAATCCAGAATGAAAGGAAACACTTCTAGGGCAATTCACAGATTTTTTTTCTTCCCCACATTTTTGTTTCAAAAAGTCTGGTTTGCAATTTTTCTTTATTTGTCTTTCTTTATATTTTAAAGAAAATTAAAGTGGTTTAGAGATGATTCAGGAAGTTTCAAGCCAGGAACCTCACAGTCAGACCTTGGAAAAGGCTTTGAACTAATGAAATAAAATTGAACTGGAAGATTATAATGTGTGTTTGCCGTGGGAGATTGTCCTGGGCAAATCCTTGGACTTCTCTGAATATATTATAAAGTGCTCAGAAGATAACGAAAAATGAATTGATAAAATTTTTTAGGCTTTGAAAGACCTTTGACAGCAGCTATTAAAAAATTAAGGTATCACTGGCTAAAAGTCAAAGAGTTGTTATTACTGAAAAAGTGGGAAGGTATCAATTTTAATCAATGATCACTTTTCATTATTACAAAATCTTAAGAGCAGGGTCTGACAAGTTTCTGTACTAGGGCCAATGTTTCGTGTATACAGTAATAACTTGGAAAGAATGGTGAGCCCAGAGGCAGTAAGTCAGCAGATGGCCCCCAAATAATTGAGGCTAGTCAAGATGAAAGAAGTAGACAGGAAAAATTTGGTGAAGCTTAAGAAATCTACTCATAGCAAATGAAGTTCAGTATGGCTAAATGTAATTCATAAATATAGAGTTAGTTATAAAAACAATAGATAAATACAGTGCAAATGTACAGAGGTGTTCTGTACACTGTAGACACTCCTATATTAAAGGAACTCCAGAGAAACAGTGAAAAATGGCTGCTCAGCATGTAGCTACTAAGCTGCTACAAGTAGCATATGCAATAGGGAAAATCCTACCCACGCAAGAAATAGAAACTATTCAGGTAGTCAAATCACTCCTTTTAACTTTAAGAAGTCCCTGAACCACACAGGTTTGAAAGACAAAACATTCATAAAGAACATAATTTTGAAGATGTTGCTTCCCTTTGCATAATTATAGTCATGGCAACAGCTAGAAAAGTGTTCTGACTGGCAAACTCCCTGACTTTGACTAAATTAGTTTAATTATCATTGTAAATAGTTTGAAGATTATAAAGATAACTATCTTTTGGTGTACCGATACTACCTATAAGTTTGAGAAAGTTCTCACATCACAGGCTTAATTTACTTAAGACTTGTGAAACTGTTTCTGTTTTGTGACTGACCTGTGTAGAAATATAATCCCTCTGATTGTTAAGTTAGGGGATAAAACCCATTTAAAATTTGTTTTTCCTCAGTATATAACCTTGTGCAATTCTGCCTTCTACAGACTTTTGAGCTAGTAAAACCCAATATCATAAATATCCAGAAAAAGCAAACATAAAGGAGCAAAAACCATCTGGGAAACATTTGTTTACAAAGTTGATCAAATATTTGCAGACTTTTTTTCCCCCAGTATTCACCTTCCTGTGTAGGCACAGAGGTAGCTTTACTTCTTTATGTAGGCAATACTTTTCACCTAGAGAATTCCAATCCCTTTTACAAACAACAAGCAACACATAAACTTCAATTACATTGCTGTCAGCTGAACTGCACTTGCCTGTGGTGTGTGGTAGGCATGGCATACCAATTAAATGCAAGCTCCCTTAGTTTTGATAATGTGCCAGTACTGTACGAGAGGCAAAATAAATGGTAGAAATGGAATTTGACCAGCAGACTTGAATCAACACTTTCATTGCAATGAAGAACGTTCCAGATCTTTTTTTGTCTGCAAATGGCAGCACTTCAGCAAGACACTCTGACTGATTCACTAGGTCAGGGAGGGATTGCAGCACTCAGATCAGAAGTTCATCAGAAGTGCTGCAGTATCAAACAGACCCCTTCCAGCTTATTTTGTAATGTCAAAGCAGGTATGTAAGGCGTGAGAGAGCAGTCACTACGGATCATGCATGGAGTGCTCAGTGTCTCTTCTTTCTTTTTCTTTCTTCTGTTCAGGTAGATTTGCTGCAGCTTGAATCAAATGGATTCCATTTGTCAGTTTTCAGGGTTGATGCAGTATCTTGTCGTACATCTTGATTGACTTTTCACTCTGTGCTTTTTGCTCTGCAGCTGCTCACAATTCTTTACTGTAAGTTGTCACAGATGCAGACTTTGACTCACATGCTTGCAAAGTGAATCAGTGGCAACATCTGTTCCCCCAGAGGGATGGGTGCACCAGCCTCGAACCACCCACAGCGGCAGTGCCTATGGAAGCTGGTATTTCCTGGCTTGCATTCTGGCAAGTGTGTTCGTTAAGGGGGAAAAAAAATCAATCCATGCTTCTGTGCTTTTGTGTATAGGTGTGAAGATCTCCCCTGTATTCAGAAAGACAGCGTCAGAGAGAGGGTGTCATGTGGCATTACTGCTAATAGGCATATGAAATTTTCAGTTGAATCCAAGGTTCCCTATATGGTTATTGCAGTTAGAGATGGCATTTTTAATGTGTGGCAAATGTTACAACACCCTCTAAGAAAATATTTGTTATTAAAACACAAACAATTTGTAGGATACATTTTCTTCTCTGTGTCTTTAGTGAACCTGCATGAATATATCTGAAGCTGACCTGTGTGGACATTCTGTGCAGACCTGAATGTGGATCTTTGTGGGGTTCTACCAATCTGCAGTGACATCTGCAGTCTGACAAATGAAACATAGTGGGATTTTGGGCAGTTCAGAAGAGGAGAACCTAGAAGAAGAGATCATGTGTGAGGTTGATCAGGCATCCGTTTCAGTCCTAAATCAAGACTTGAGCCTGTAGTTCTGTGATTAGCTGTGTATTCTCCTTTAAAGACCACACCTGAGAAACTCTCAAAATTCAATAGTAAAATGTGAGAAAGCAGAGATGAATGGCCACAGAGTCAGGAGCTGAGGGATTGTTTTATGAGGAAGGATTAAAATGAAGGGAGGTTAACCAGAATGGCTTTGTTTCCCCATCCCTCTATTAGTAGCACAAGGAATACTGCAAATTGTGGGTGAAGTGACGGGGAAAGAATCCTGGCAAGGTGTGGTTTCACATCCTCTTTGTCACTGCATTCCTATATGGAGGTCTGGGTAGTCAGTGGAAATGTCCCTTTGATCCTGGGAATTCACAGCCCGAGCAAGCAGGCTGGCCATGGTGAGACATCTTGGCCTACTTGTATTTTGAGGGTTTAAGTGTCTTATTTCTATAGTTTTAGGGAGAGGAGTGCATAATGGCAAGACAATTATTCTCCAAGAGAAAATCTTGGGTGGAAATATCTTCATTCCTGGTGTGAGGAAATACAGGTCAGGCAGCCTGAGATCTCTGTGGTTTGCTGGCAGCAAGTGTGCTGAGGGATCCAAAGGGGAGTTACCTCTTTACCAGACCCTTAGAACACCAGTTTACAAACAAGAGGTCACGGTACTTAATAGGTGGCTTGATAGGAAGTTGATTGCAAGAGTAGGGCTTGCAATCAGAAGTGGGGTCATGATCCTGGAAGTGCACTGGGAAGTGAGGTCATGAGTGGAAAAAGTTGGGAAACTGCCCAAAGGTCTGTGTTTAGTGCACTGTGGCCCTCGGTCTCTCCTACACCTTCCCATCACTGTGTCCTTGAAGCTTCTACTGAGGATTAGCAAACCCCTTTCCGGTGCATGAGAATATTTGCTTGAATCCCATTTCTTTGGTACAGTTCAAAACACTTGCCGGCAGGCTAACAACAACCTCCTTTGTCAGTGTGAGGAAAAACCTGGGAACTTTGTGATCAAGGACTATTTCTCATTTTCATGAAAGCAACAGGAAAGGTTTGAGCCACAGGGGAGACATTTAGAGTCAAAGAATAGAACTTGCCTCAGCAAAGCTATAATGCATATACACACACCAACCAGTAGAGCTTAGAAATCACAGTCTTGTAGCACCAGTCCAGATTCTCTCTGAGAATGATTATGCATGAGAAACAAGACTTAATAGCTATTTGTAATTTAAAAAGGCTATTTGTTTGTATGTGCTATTCCCATGAATCCTGGGTTTTCACAGTCCAAATAAAGTAATCTCTCATATTTGCCTTTGTTTTCTTATGTGTTAATAGAGAAACTAAGGTAAAACATCTAAAAAAGGTGGTGAGGTGCTTAATTAATATTAAAACATTAGAAAGGGAGATGGTGGATTGTTCTATGTAAGCAATAAAATAATTTTATATGCTATTCAGTCCTTTGGCTGCACAGTATTTGTGGCCATATAGTTTATGTTTTATTAGGAACATTTTCCTGAATGTGCAATAAGATCCTTACCTGTACATGTTAACAATGTCCTCTTAAAAGGGGGCCTAGAGGGGCCTTTGTGATCTTCAGGAAAAGCAAATGAGATGCAGGATTTCCTTAGAACTGCATTTAATCTATAAACAAAGTTACTCTCCATATCTCTGAAAGTTTAAATAGTACCTCTTAAGCAAGAAACAATAGAAGAGTCTCAGAGTTTGCTTGTTTTGAATAATTATTTTAATGGAAATGTTGGACTATGTTCTAATTCCTACACCGAAATGTCTTGCAGGCACAGAGAAGAGGAATTATTTGTGGAATGCAGCATCAGCCAAGTCTCAACACACACTGGAAAGAATTGGCATAGGCTCACCTGGTTTTGCGTGCAGAGGAGTGTTGAAGTGTAGGAGTTTGGACTGGTTTTTCTTTTTAATTATTTTCATTAGTGTTACAGAACAGCAGATCCAAATTGCCCATTGCTTGCTTGCTTTTCACATTTCTCAAAGTCAGAATAACTGTAGCAGTCAGCAGGACTTACCTTGTTGCAAACTGTATCAGACAATCCTCTCCTCTCCTCTCTCCTCTCTCCTCTCTCCTCTCCTCTCTCCTCTCCTCTCTCCTCTCCTCTCTCCTCTCCTCTCCTCTCTCCTCTCTCCTCTCTCCTCTCCTCT
>JAWWTY010000077.1:99054620-99134173 GCA_035222235.1 Margarornis squamiger | reverse complement strand
CTCTCCTCTCCTCTCCTCTCCTCTCCTCTCCTCTCCTCTCCTGTTTTCCCTTTCCATTTTTCACCTGTCTTACAATAATTATATTGTCTTCTACTTAAATGTGCTTAGTACACCTTTTCCTGTTGCAGCAAATTTTTTTTGTAGTCTGGAGTTCTTATAGAGGCTGAGCAAATGAGACCTAGTAATTGCAATTGATCAAATGTATCACTAAGGCCATGTTAAGAATTGATTTTTTTTCCTTTGATGATGGGGTTGAAAAAAAAATCAAGGTTTTAGTCTGAATTAAAATAAATCTAAACTTTTTTTCTTTCTTTTTCCCTTTTTTTTTCTTCTCAATAAGAAAGAGTAAAAACTCTCAAAATTACAATTTATGTTGAATGAAACATTCTGTTTAATTTAAAATGAAACATTTAGTTTCCCAAGCATTTGCAAGAAAAGCAAAAGAAATGAAGGGATTCACAAAACTGGAAAATGAGAAGGAGTCAGACACTTTAAACCTATTGCCAGAGAACTCTTCTGTTTTGTCACTTTTCAACTTTTTATAAATATTTGTTGGAAAACAGAAATGAGCCCAGAGGACTGTTCCAACTTGCAGGCTACCTACACCTCCTCCTGTATTTATTTACCTTGAAGATTTTTAAAAATATGTAACAAAAAGTAGACCAGAAGGCAGCACCTTCACTCCAATCCCTGTTCTGAACCACACCTTCTTTGCACTATGTAGCCTGTAATGCTTCTGACATATACGGCTCACTTTTCCTGTGTTACCAAGCCCCTGGAGCAGAAAACAGTGAATTTTAAGCCAGATCTCTCTAGCAAACATCTAAACCCTCAGGCTTTAGTGGGGATCACTCAGTCTCTCCTGTTGACACTCTTCTACCCTATGCAAGATTTTTAGGAACTGAGACAACTAGAGCAAGTGGCTCCCTACTCCAATGGGTGAGAAACCTGTAGTTCAGTTGGTTTTTTAAGTTATTGAATTGCTAGTGGAACTAGATAGCAGGACAGATTGAGACAGATATCCTGCCCTGAATATGATAAGAGTTGGTCTTATGGGTGAACTTCTGGGAGATGAGGGCCATGGTTTAAATCTCCTCTGGCAGAGGAAGGGAACTCATGTTTTCTCACATCCAGTTGTGTTTTCTCACTGCTATAACACTAGCTAAAAGTATACCATAACTAATGCTGTCCTGAGTCTGGCTTTTGTATCTTTTCTGAAAGGCAGAATGATTTGGTGATTTTGACCAGCTTGCCCTTTACTACATATATTACACAGCAGACATTTCACCAAATAAAAAACGTCCTTGAACATGTGTGAATTTGCAGTACAAGTCCAGAATAAACAGTGGGCCTGAATGAAGTCTTTAAGATGAAATTCACCTTTTCTTTCAGAAAGCTCTAGAAATCAAGAAAATACACGGCGTTTCTCTCATCACAAATACAGCAATAGCAGAGTGGTCTATAGGAAGCAAAAGAACTAGAATTGTAGATTTTATGCGGTAGATACCATGTCTTCTAGGTATAGTTTTGTGCTTGGTCTAAGCCCTTGACCAAATAACCTTTGTTGAAGTTGCTTCAGCTTTTGAGTGTCTAAAGAGAGAATATTAAAGAAGAATAAGAGGAAACAGTCACTTCAAACTACTTTACCTGTGAGGATGAACTGAGAGAGGCCTGGTTTGGGCTTGAATAGATTTTCCAGAATTGTACATTTCTGTGGTGGCATATTCATGAACATGGAAGCTTCCTGTGTTGTCCTGACATAGAAAAGGGAAAAAGGCTGAGACCAAGCCAGTTACTCTGCATGGAATGAAGTTACTCATCCTTTAGACTGTGGAAGCTTGCAGTCTATTTCCAATTCAGTTTGAAGAGTTACTTTGTGAGAAGAACTCTTATTGCATTTTTGTAGAAAATGGTACCTGTGTGTGTGGCTTTGTATATGCAGATGAAGAACTTCTGTTGGCAGCCTCCACTTACGCTCAGAAAGTCTATTTACGCTGAGCAAGCTGCATTAAAAATCATCAAGTACTAGTGTTCATAGCTGGAGGGTAAGCAAAGGGAAAGAGTCAAAAATGAGATATTTTCATTCCGATTTTTTGCTAGAGCTAGAAAATGAAAAGTAATTTTGAAAAAGTGAGAAAGATCCATTTTGTCTATAAAACACCAGAAAATGTAGACAAAAGTTAAAAGGGAGAAGCAAGCGCTGAGCCAAGTGTTCCTTACAAGGTCTCCACTGCATTTTCACTTGGGTAGCTGAATTGAGGATATGGAAGTAGAGTGTTTCTATACTGGTGAGCCTAAATCACCAATACTTGTCTACATTTGTTCTTGTCCTGTTTTGCAAGGACTCAGCATCAGGACTTCCTTGTGGCATTGAAATACAAAATTTAAATATATTTCTGAACAGATAAAGAAGAAAATTTGGTCTTCTCCACATTTTACCACCGTGGCTGAGTAAGTAGATACACGTAATTTACTTTATGCTTTATATAATTTTGTATAGAGTCGAAGTCAAATATTCTGTTTTCTTTGTGAGGATTTAAACTTTTTTAAAAAACTCTTTAAAGTAATTGGACAACTTTAAAGCAAAAAAATCCATTTTAAAACAAGAAAGGGAAAGAATACTGAAAATATAAAATGAAACACTTTGGCCTGTCATTCATCTTTCTAAGATCTCACTGCCAAAAGTATTAATTAAATTTCACCTATCTTTCCCCTGCCCCCTTGCAAAAAATGATTTTCAGCACGTAAAATACTCACTGAGGATGGATAACCTAATCTACCCTGGAGACATTATGCTGCACTCCTTTCTCTAGTTTGCACATGTTGTATTTGCCATTATTTGCATGCTCGAATAACTGCTCTGATGTTCACTTACCTGCCGAGCTGTGCACAGAAATGTACAAGACATACTCTTGTTTAAACTTCAGACATTTAAACAGAAAAATCTACCATAACAACATGCTATGACTACTGCAGAATTTGAACAGCCGCCCTAATACATTTCCAAAAGTGCAGTAAGCAATGTTAATTTAGCTGCTGGTAATGCCACTCTATCTAGCCTTCAGTGACCTGTCTCCCACAAGTCTTTCTCTTCTGCCTCCTCACGGTCAGTCGCGCTCGTGCTGCTGGATCTGCTGAAGGTCAAGGTAAGGTCTGTGTGCTTGCAGAGGAAATTGGATTATTTTTTGCACATTTCTATGCTTGTTTTGTTTCCTTTTGTCAAAAACATTTTTTACCTGAGAAAGAAGGAGTTAATAAAAATAGGCTTTCTGCTCTTGAAATGTCAGCCACAGCTTCTCATCACCCCATGAAAAGCCCTCTTGTTTCCTTGCTCAGCTCCTCCTAAACTTCAAACAGTCCTATAATCCCTTTGACCTTAGAAGGTCAAAGATATATAAAAAGTATCATTCTTTGTGTAAAAGCACATTAATCATTCTTACCTAGCTCTTTATTCTCTTTTGAGGGCCCTGTGATATTTTAATTCAAGAACCACTTTCTAGCATTAACATATATAATTTCAACTCTTCAGGAGGTAAAAGACGAGGAATCCTTTCTGTCCCTGCTTTTGCTGACTCCCTGAGTACAGGAATCTAATTTATTTTCATGATTAATTTAGTTGCATAATTTAAAGCATTAGTATTCACTCAAAATGCACATACATATGTCCAATTGTACCATAAATATTGTTTAATTAAAATAATGAGTGGTAGCAGATTTTTAAGTATGGTGTTCTCCATTTCTATGAAATTGTCAGGACTTGAAAGTCCTAGGACTAAATTCTGATGTCAATGCTAATCTAGAGTTTAATTTCGGTCAATTAAAAAAAATCCTCTGGACTTCCAGCTGAAGATAGAATTTGTTTTCCTTGAAGAGCTGTATTCTGCAGTGGAGAGGCAAAGGGAATAACAAAATGAAAACCCCTTTAAAAATGAAGCAACTTCAGACAAACTTAATTAACTGTGTGGAGCCTGTCAAAGGTCAGGGCGAGATCACTGCAGGAAATGCAAGTGCAAGACTGAAGCAAAACTGGCATTGGGAGTGTGAGGCCAAAGTCAGAACAAGCCCTGACTCACGCTTTCTCAGCTATCCATGCTCAGTGCTCTCTGTTGAGTGCCTTGTTTGAACTGAGATATCTGAACTCTAGTTTCACGAGCACTGTTGTGACTGATTTTTGCATATTTGGAGCAGCTCTGCATGAGATGCTTGGAAGGCCTTTCATAATGGTGTGGTTTGAAGGAAAACCACAGGCTGCAGAACTGCATCAAACTGTCACAGCTGGGGAAAACCCCTCAAGGTGATATATACTACTTTTTGTATTGATTTTATTGTTTTTCTGGATAAGAGGAATTTTGTTTATCCAGTCTTTAGTGCCTTGCACTAGAAGAAGATAAGTAACAACGGATTGCTCTGTTGATGTGCCAGGGGAGCTATACTGATGTCCAGACCTGTCCACCTTTCTCTTGACCCTGCCCTCTGGGGCTAGAAACCAGTTCTGGGGACATACAGGGGCACACCAATGTTCTGAAATTTGGGTATCTGACATGGTTTTCTCAGCTTCCTTCAGTCTTCCTGGCATTATTCCAAACTTGGCATAAAGTGCTCACTAATCCCTTTAAACCTTTGGAACAGGACAATGAGATAATGAGAGAAGGACCACTCAAAATAGATGAAAAATCCAGGGAAAAATTTTCATTTTTAATCTGCTTTGCTTCCCCAGGAGGAGAAGCAAAATGCTTCTTGCTAATGGTTTTCTCCTGCTGGGCACAGAAATGCTGCTTCTGACAGTTGTACAGTTCCCTGATACTTTTATCTTTCCTTCTCTCTTGCCTGAAGGCAAGGGGAGCTGCAGCAGCTCTGACTTTTTACCAGTAAATTCTGTAAGATGAAAATGAACTAAAATTATGCATTGATGCTGGGAGGGCGAGGGTGTGCTACAGACTCAGTGTTATCTCTGCTGATAGCATGAACTCATGAGCCTGGGATTCTCATGCCATGGGAAAGCATGTTGCAAGCCAGAGGACTGGATGAAGGGTAGGAGGAAATACTACATCTGCAAGAGAGTTTCATGACTGTAAAATTCTCCTGCTTCTTAACATGGGATTCTGCTGTCAAATCTATCTCAGACTGTCAACCCTCAGCACTGTCACTTGTCTTCCCAGTCCCTTGGCACATGTCACCATTGCAGCATGGCAACTGTCTAGAGCTGTTAGTGATGGTTCTCCTAAGCTCAGACCCATGGCTCCCTTTCCTCCTGAGCTTATGTTAGTCCTTTCTTCCCCACAGTGTGGTGAGGCCCAGCCTCCTTCCTGCATTCTACCTCCCTGCTATGCACTATTTTGGCCACTGAGCCAACTCACTGCGCAGGAGGGGCTTTTCCAGACCATTTCTCATATATGAGAACTCAAAATACATCATGAGAGATGTGTATTTACTGTTCCTGGTCAATAACTGTTTCTTTGTCCAAGCTGTGAGGGGCTTGGTGTCCTAATCCTCCTAAAGGTACCATTTGAGCTGGTTACAAATCCCCACCTGGCTCAGACATTTGATATTGGGCATGAATTTCACTAACTTACCTCCCAGAATTTGAGAGAGGTGGGTCAATAGTTCAAGCCTGATTTTTGATTCCAGTCCAGCTTGGAAAACTATTGAAATCAAACACTCCCTTAAGGTGGAGAGGACAGAACTCTCTTCCAGACACTTTTAGAGGAAAATATGTAGTTGCCTGCAGGTTTATGGTGTGTGTGTGTATGCGTGTGTGTGAAAAACAAAAAAAAAGCATAAAACTTAACCTAGGAACCATCAGGCCAGGTGTTTTACCTGGTGTTATTGGCTTTAGGGTACTGGCAAGCTGTGATACTCCTAATGGACACCCCAGGGTTCCTTCTGGAACAGAGAAATGGGGCATTTATATTTTAGTAAAGAGCATTTCCAGATACACGTGTGAAGGGAAGAATTGAAATTGCAAGGGCTTGGGTGAAAGCTAAAAAATCTCTAGTTTGTATATTTGGGAAAATGTACAGTTTATTCTAGGTGCTTCAATGCACAGGAAGGATTCTGCCTAAGCCCTCTAGTTTCAGTGGGAGGCCTGACACGCTGCCTGCCTTGTCCTTGCTCAAATCTTTCCCAAAACGGAGAAGAGTGAACTCAGCCTGAGATGTGCCCCACATACCAAGCTCCTACCTGTTTCTGGTGAATATGAGGAGTAGGTCAAGAGAAGGATTTGAAGAATGCTTCTCATCCAACCCCTTTGCTTTATTTTCCTTTTATAGCTGGAGCAAAGTTAATAAGACTGCCTATGAGAAAGGCTTTTCATGCATTACAAAGAAGCTGGCTGAAGGAAGTTGACAGTTCACTGGTATCCAGGAAGAGGTTGATTTCCTTCTTTATAAAGATCTCAGAATAAGGCTATAGAAGTAATAAAGTATTAAACCTCCACCTACATAGTTTTTTGACACTGTCAGAAGAAAAGTGAGGGAGAAAGTCAAAGAATCACCATTGTGCTACTGCATACGGATTGGATTATTTCTTCAGAAAAGAAAGAAAAAAAAGTCAGTCTGTGAGTGTCTTTTGCAGGTAAGAAGGAAAAGCATATGACTTCTTGCTGTTAGATTCACAAACCTCCACCCAGCCCAACTTCTTTTACTGGAGAGGCCATCAACTTTCTGCTTTACAGATATTAGCAGATGATGACAGAAAGGATCTACTACAGGATATAGAACTAATTAAAATTACCTGTGGCCTTGAGAAGACCTGTCTTTGTGCAGCCTGGAGAAGAATCTATCTATAATATCTGCCTTTTTCTTATTTGGTTTCCTAATGTTAGTCAGAATCATTTTACACATGTTTTTGAGTACCCTGTTATGGGAAAATTCTTCTGAATGATCATGACCTAGCCAGCAGCATGTAAAGCCAATTTTGCTTGAGTAGCTTTGAGCTGATTCAGAGTTTCATGGTACAGAAGAGGACAATGCTTTTCCACCAGTTCCATACCCACAGAACTTTAAGCTATTTGGGAGTGTTGTAGCACCCACAACTTGAGTGCTTCCAAAGAGCTTGGGCATGCAGACAGGAAGCATCTCTCCTTCTTTACCTGATACCACTTGAAAGATACAGCAGATCAGCCAGGGTATGGACAGGGCAGCTACATTTATTTGTCAGTGGAGCTGGGCTTGTCTTGCTCAAGAAGAAGTAGTTCATGTGAAGAATTAGGACCTTCAGTTCAAGAGATGCCCACAAAAGGAAAGGCAATGCCCTCATAACTGTTTGACGTATAGCCACTCTGTGATATTACTGAATATTCAGATGTGTGACAGGGACCATATGCTGTGCAAGATGGGACCAATAAGATGATGGGACCTGTAAGAATCCTCTCTTCGTCAACACACTTGTTCGATTATGACGATCACGATGGAAGTGAGAAGGAGACATAAAGTAGTACAGGAAAGTATCACAGAAGATATGATGAGACTGGAAGGGTAAGGTGAGACTTAAACGTTTGAATGGTTAGCACTGCCTTGTGCTGATGCTGTCTGTTGCTAGAGTGGGATATGCCTTTTGTAACAAAGCATAAAAAGACATCTTTTACTTGGAGTGTGCCAGGTGGGTCCAGGATATCTCCTGATAATTCAGGGCCTCTGCATGAATCTACATGAAATGCTTAAGTACAGAATGTAAAAGGAAGTGCAAAAAATTTCGGCCCCAAGAGTCTCCAAAATGGGATGAATTTCTGATGTGGGAGAGATGGGCTGGCTTAGCAATGAAGGTAGGCTCGATATTGGTAGTCATCACAGATGACCTGGGAGATACTCTGCCATGTTCCGCTGCCCTGAGAGGTAAAACACAGACAGTAGGGTATGGGTAATCAGACCCCCTCAGGAGAGACAAGCTGGAATCAGGTTCAGAGATGGGATAAAGGTACTGCAGTCAATTATAATCTGGAAAATAGGCTGCACTTCACCAGAAGGTCTGGTCAAGAAAGTCCTTAGAGACTTAACCACAAGATTAAGGACTATAAACTGCAGAGCAGATTTTGGGATAGTAGATGAGATAAAGTTTAAGCAATGTAAGACAAGCAGGTCAGGATTACGAGAAGGAAAATTGATAAAGGTCAAACCAGAAACGTGTGAAGAAGGGTCAAGAGCTAAGCAAGGAATTACAAGTGAGGTTCAAAGGTCAAAACAAAGACTGAGCAGACAAGGAGCACTACATGCTGAAAATATACATGTGCCGTCTAGCAGAGTCTACCTGTACTAGATTAACTAGGGCCAGAAACTCAGATGTTGTTCTGGGTCTCAAATGCTTACAGGAACCAAACTTGGAGGCTGCACTTTTCTTTCTTCAAAGAAAAGAGGTTTATTTATCACAGGCAGAATATTCTGATATTCTATTTTTCCTAGATTCTATGACGGTAACTAGCTTTAAAAAAAAAAAGAGTTGAAGCACATGATGGTAGTTCTTTTCTTCGCTTGAGGCAAATATGCAAAATAATTTTCAGTGTCCAAACCCTTCCAGTCTAGACCTTCCAAGTCACCCAAGGGTTGTGGTTTGACTGCAGGAATTTCTGAATGACTTTCATTGTCTGTATGCCACAGGCTCTGATCTCAACAGTTCCTCTTGTGACCACGTGTAAGGATGCTTTGGAGAATGCAACACCTTGTGGCATCCACAAGGGTTCCTTACCTATTACTGTTCCTTATTCTACTTAGTATTCTCTTTCATCTGGGTCAAAAACTGGCAAGCAGAGAAAATAAAGTCATTACCATTTTTTTTGGCCTCAACAAGCTACAGACCCATATTATTGACTGCAATAAAATGATGCTGGAAAGAAATTGAATGTTTTGGTGCAGAGTACTTGAATGAACTTCAAAACCTTGTGTGTTCCAGCTGAAAGATCAACATAATTTTGGTTTTAAAATGCTGACTCTGCTCTGGACAGCTGCTGCTGTTATGACTTCATTAGCGTGGCACAGATTCTTGTCTCCCTTGCCCTGGTTTTACTCTGAAGTAGCTCTCTCAGCTCACTGGAGGTATATGTGACTTAACTCAAGCTGAGAAGAGAATCAAGCCACAAATGTCCTATGCCTAACTCTTTCAGACAGGAAGGAACTTCTGGTTTGGATCCCTTTGGGGTAAGAGAAAAAAAAAAGCTTTAAAACCTCAAACCCAAACATAACCTTTCTTTCCCCTCAGCAGCAGGTTTTGCTTATAGAGTGATAGTATATGGCTCTGTTTAGCATGCTGGAGCTGCCCCACAATGATACAGTACATTTTCTATTTTCCTTCTTGGAAACAGCCGGCTCCCCAGGAATGACGTGTGGACACAGCTCGGTTAAGCTGTTGAAGCAGGAAACAGTGGGTTTGCAGAGCTGACGCACTTTGGCTGCCTCTGCCATCTTCCATCCTCTGATGGCATAGACAAAGTTCATCAAGGCAGACATGACCTAGAAGGATGTTTATGCAATAAAACAATGAACTATTTTTTTAGGCAACTCTAATGACCCTGGAATTACTAGAAAATAATTTTTTCCAGTGACAATTGCAGCCTACTGCTAGATTTAGATTTTGACAGAATTTTATTAATTTTACTGCCGACATGATGCAATGTGGGTGTAGTGAAAAACATCAAGCTGAAACAGAGTTGAAGATAATGACAAAGCATTGACATGGCATTAGTAAGGTCCCAACCCAGAGCAATGGCAGAGCTGGGAGTTTGTTCTGAGTTTCCTAAGTCACAGAATATGGGGACTCCTTTGTATATGAAACCATGATTACAGTGTTGTGGTGGGCTTTTAGGTGGATCTCTGCTCCATTGTGGACATCCATGGCTGCAGGGGGACAGCCTGCCTTACCGTGATTTTCACCATGGGCTGCAGGGGAATCTGCTCCAGTGCCTGAAGCACCTGAATTTGAGGCTACTGATCTTCATAAAACGGTACAAGGCCCAGGTCACTTCCAGACTTCTGTCTGATGAATGGGAGTTGTTGCGAGAATGTTGGTTTTAATCAGTTGTTTGGTTTAAACCAATATATGACATTGTTTAAAGACACTCAGAGGCTTTGTTATTAGGCACATCTACAAAGTGGTAATCACACTACTTGACAGCCTGTGCTATAGCTCGTGCAATCCAGCATTTTACTACACAACACAGTAGGCTGAATTCATCAAAGTGTTAGCAGGGTCAAAAGGGTAGAGTTGCTAAGGCATAACTCACTGTATTTTAGAGGTAATTTTAGTTTTAATTTCCTTTTTGAGTCATGTTTAAACTTTGATCAAGATTTTCCAGGGGAGAACAATGGAGCTGTGGGATAGATGTTTAAGTTCAACTGGTAATGCAAAACAATTGAAATAAGAAGTCCTCCTAAACCTCTCAGCAGATTTTTTTTCAAGAGAAGTCCTTAACATCAAAACTAAACAGGCTGTTCCCCTTCCACCTCTGTTGTCCTGCGAATGAGGACTGTCTGTAAATAAAACTAACATGTTGCCCGTCTGTTATGCACAGCTAAAGGAAATTTAAAGACAATACTACTAGAATTCCCAAAGATACCATCTAACCCCATAAAAAATTATTTTCACAGCTCAGATCAAAGAGCTCATGGATATTGGACTCATTCCATCATGGCGTGTCCTTTGGAAGAAACTCCCACAGTCATGTGATTATTTTGCTACTGCCGTCTGAAAAAGTACTCAGGCTCAGAAGTTCCCTTTGCTCTGACTCCCTCTCCTGTCCCCTGGATTAGGTTTCATATCTTGCGTGCTGTGGCTGTTCACACCAACCTTTTTAGATTAACAAGGGTTTTACTTTTCCGGGGTGGTGCTGAGATCTCCTGTCGCCCCGAGGAGGGTATTGGGTAACTATGCATGTCAGACTGGCAGAAATACCTTGAACTTGAAGGAGAAATTTTTCATCCCAGAGTGGGGTTGTGTTTCATGCCTTGGGTCTTGTTGAACTGTCTGCTGATCTCTGCATATCACTGCTCAGATGACTTGTTGGTAACTGTATCTTAGGTCTACAACCTTTGTGGGGCTTTATGAAAATGCTGGTACCATTCAGCCTTTTAGATAAAGTGAGGAGAGATTAGTCTTTCTCTTTTGACCATGCCATGGCTCAGGTGATCAGCTCTTGTGTAGTGGATTACATGTGGTGGCATGGTGTTATCACACATGGGAGACCAGCACCTGTTGCAGTATTTTGAAAGCTGGCCAGAGCACACAAGGGTTATGTGTTGTGTTGGGTTATATGTCAGGTGTGTTAAGCCACAAACCAGTGGAAAACAGGCTGCGTGGAAGGGCAGACAAATGTCATCTCAGACATACTCATGATGGTCCATGGCAAGTGAAGCATAAGCAACCAAGATATTGACTTTTCAGTGGTAACTGTGAGCTCTGTGGCTGCTCTGTATATATGGACAGTTTAGGGTTCCCAAACAGATACAGAATAATGCAGAGAAGCCACACAAAAGCAGTCTTCTCATTTCTAGTTAAATGGTCGCTGCTGATTTTTTCTCATGAAATGATGCCTGTTGTTTCATCTATATGGCAGTCATGGATAGTGGCTGTTGTACTGCTCCCAAGGAATACTTTTTGGAAACTCATCTGCTAAATTTGGCAGAGCAAAACATCTGTGGTTCTAGCAGAGGCGCTTTGTGGCTTGATCTTTCTCTCACATAGTAAGCTTTCTTAAGATCTTTTTTTCCCCCTTCTTTTTCTTTAGAACATCTCTGAGGAAACTTTTTGATTTTAACACACTGCCTGTGATAACACTGATAAAAACAATCTCTGTAGCAGTTTTGAGTTCCCATGTTTCTCGTAGCCTATTAAAGCAGGAGAGGCTGGGGAGAAGGGCCGCTCTCAGATGTATTTTTGCAACTACTTAAGTTTCCCTGTTCTTAGCCACTTTTCATTCTCTAGCGATTGAGGACTTGATTTGGTGTACTGGGCAAATCAGTTTTGAATTGCCATTCAATCTATGTATGACTGAGCAGTGAGATGAACAGTAGGGCTACTTGTAGTGCATACATTA
Source organism: Margarornis squamiger (assembly GCA_035222235.1). Taxonomy (NCBI): domain Eukaryota; kingdom Metazoa; phylum Chordata; class Aves; order Passeriformes; family Furnariidae; genus Margarornis; species Margarornis squamiger. The sequence continues at coordinate 99,122,154 of JAWWTY010000077.1, read as the reverse complement.
TGTCAGCTCTTAAAATTCCCAGAATGGGACCACTTATTTTTGAAAAACCTCTGCTATACCCTCATTTATGTCCTGATTATGTACACATATACAGGAAAAGAGACTTTCCTTAACATTATGTGCTTAAGGCAGTAGCTAAGTATCTAAAGATCTCATTACTTTAAAATACTTGTTGCTTTAATTAACCTGCTTTAATTTTTTTACTGTGTTGGATCCATATCTTTGAAAAGGGCAAAAGGCAGTGTGAGTAATTATAGAATAGCAACATCTGCACTGAATGATTCTTCTTGCTTAATAATGAACATTGAAAGTGAAAGAAAAAATTAAGACTACCATGATATACTGGCATAGCTTTTGTAGTCTAATAATAAACTTAAATTGAGTAATAATAAAATAAAATAACAGATGAAGGAAAGTTGGTTGATACATTTAATTTAATTGCTTATCTTAGTAAAAAGCCTGCACAAAAGGTTCAGACCGTCATGGTGTGGGAAACAAAGTGTTTTGAGAAATACTAATGATATGCAATAAGAGAGAAAAGACCACCATGCAAGTAGCACAAAATTATTTCAATGTATGGAACTGAGGAGAACGTCAAATGGACTTACTTGGGTGAATGACAGATAAAAATCAAGGAAAGCTAAAAAGTAACATGCTTTTGGAAGAAACATCTGGAACTCTGAATTAACCCCATCACCACAGAAAAAGATCTTAAACTAAACTCAGTCAGGAGAGGTAAGGAAGTTCTCCAGAATGGAAGGAGGGAAGATCACTTCAGTTGCTTGCTGTAGGTCTTGTGTGTCTTCCACTGAATCACTTAGACATGGTTGGAAACAGGACTGCAGCCTGACAGTTTGACTCTGACCTAATAGTGCATTTTTTATATCCTGAAAATTAGTATTTGGGTGCTGCTGTGAAAGCTTTGTCTTCAGCATATGAAATAAAAGAACTCAGAATCAAACTTATTAGTCAAATACCTAAGAAACAGGATGTCAAACAACTCAATGCTCTGCTATCTTCACAGTGATGTGGCCTCATCAGAAATACTGTGTTCAGTTTGGTCAACCAGTCCTAAAACCAGTTTTAGAGTTTGTTCTAGAAAGGAGATAAATGCCTCTGGAGACGGTGAAATGGTCAGGTCTTGAAGATAAGGCTGTGGACTAGCTGGGGTGATTCCTCTGACACAGTGGTGGGTTTCCTTTGTCTTTAGCATGATAAGTATTTAGGCAATGACTGTTTCATTTCCTGAACTTGCATTCATCTTGTTTAAACATGCACTTAACTGATGTTTAATAAAATATCATGGATACTCTTGAATTTAATGAGTTGCCATTTCAGATTTTGTTTAAATCCTTTGATTTTTGTCTTACATTTATAGCCTAAAGCTCTGTGTTTCATTTTGACCAGAATTATTGCTCTAGCTATTGGCACTGGATTCCCTGTATTTACATACCTGCAAAATAAAGATTAAGCCAAGCTAAATTAAAACTTAATAATAATAAAACCCCCTCAGAAAATGAAAACAACAACTGAGCTCCATACTTCACCTCCTCAGAAATCCTAAACCACAACACATCAGCAAAAAGTACCTTTTTTGCTTTATTACTCAAAGCATGTTTATGTATTTTGGACCTGAAATGAATGGGCCCTTCTTAAATATGACATCTGTGTATTTTAAAGCAAGCTAAACCTTTCTGTGGGGATTATGCTAAACTGACACCCACAGAGATTACAGACTCCTCTTTTCATGTGGAGAGGATGTCACCCCACATGTTTGTTTTTGTATGTGAGCATAACCCATGCTCCTGCAGAGCCTAAAATAGCTGGTTTGCTGGGGTGGGTTGAGGGATATCGCAGCCTGTGCTGCTGGAACTCCAAGTCTTCTGGTATTTTCATGCATGCCTTTGCACAGAAGCAGTCACGGATATAGGCCTGTGTTACACGCCGTATTTATCTGGGACCCTGTTATGATCTGTGGCTGCAGGTACTATGTAGTTACATCCACATGTGAGCTGAAGTGCCATACTTTGTCTTGATGATCCTTGTAGGTGTCTTCCAACTCAGAATATTCTATGATTCTATACAAAAAAGCAGGCACAGGGCTATCTTACTCCACCAGAAACCATGAAAAACTTGATAAGACAAAGCAAAACAGAAGCAGATATGTGCTGCCATCACTGATAAAAGATTTGTCATGGAATAAAATCTCTCTTTTTCCATGAGTCTGACATGTTCTTTCTAAAAACTGTTTGAAAAGAACTTTTGAAACAAAGAGTAAGTTTTAAAAAAGGGCTTGAGGTTTTAAATTTGTTTTTCACTAGAGGAATATTTTTTATGTGTTCTGGTGTTTCAAACTTCCAGGGCAGGAAAGCCTGTGGTTCTGACCTTTGAATTAGTCTTTTGTTCTGTTTGGTAATGTCCTTATTTTTCAGATCTGTATGCACAGGCATTTAAACAGAGTGGTCGCCAGTACACATGCAGAATGGCACAAATGAGCTGAAACTCCTGAGTTCATCAAGTGAAATCCCAATCCCCAAGACCATTCTTTATTTTGTATTTCACTGTGTTATCCAAAAAAGAGAAGTAGTCATTAGATATAGCTGTGATGAAGATGAGCAATCCATGGGAGACTGCCTTGTGACAACAAAGTTTTGGCATTTCCAAAGCTCATATTTGCCCTTTGCCTTAAATCATAAACCTGGATCTTCTACTAAATTAAATTTCTAATGATAAAGTTGTTTACAGGTTTGTTACTGATTCAACAAGTGACTTCATGAGTGTATTTTTTGTTCTCTGTGTGAGACCTTTTAAAGTACTTCCTGACAGGCAAACAGCAGCTACTGCAACCATATTCTTAAGAAGCAGATGCTCAGGTATACTCTGCTCAGGTAAAAGCAGCATGTGAAACTAATTGGTGCATGTAGCTATTCATGCCATATTCATTATAAGATGTTTAGCCTCTCTTTTCTTTGCTGTTGATGTAATCTCTTGAACAAAAAAGATCTGCTAGAGGGAATGGCACTATAAAGCTCCTGGCTAAATCACAAGCTGTGTTAAAATTGTAATCCGGTGTTTCCCCACCACTAGACTCTGTTTAACTAAGTACCTCATGGGAGAGGTTTATTCCCCTTTTATAGTGTGTTTAAGCGAGACAAAGGATTTGTGTGGCCAAAGATTAAGTGGAAAAGACCAAGCTAGTCTTTCTATTATTGTGACCCTCTCTAAACAAACTTCCAAAATGGTATATAAAATATTTCCCTTGCAGTTCAATAAATCACAGTTATTTCTGTCAGCACAGGACATTTTACTTTCAAAGTAGAAAATGTTATTTATATAGTTCTGTGTTTTTTCCCTTCCCTTTACTTTCATGTTTTTCCAGGGATTACAGAATGAGCAAACCTAACAAAAGTAGTTTGAGAAAGTTTAAAGTGCATTAAACTTCCCCTCGTTAATGAAGGTGAGGTGATTGAAGTGAAACATAGATGTGTCTGGGGCTTACTCTTTCAGGGCTGATAATGAGATTTTTTTTTTAAAAAGGGATAAGTAAATGCTCCTTAATTAGGCACCTGTTATGTTCCATCATGATCAGTGCTTTAAGGGGCAAAAATGCCAAATGATGGTGATATTTTGTACAATTTTGAAAAGAGAACTTTTCTTCTCCCCATTTGCTTGAGAAATACAATGAGGCTGGCTTTAGTTTGCTAATAGATATTTTTAAATCAGTTTGGGAAAAGTTATTCCATGAGGTAAAGTTCCTGTTTGAAGTTGAAGCTGTTCATCTGAAGAAACATCCGTCACAAGACAAGAAAAGAATGATTTCTTTGTGACTGGGAAATCAATGAGACATCTGTTTTAATGTACAGGCCAGAAATAATGCAGGGAGTTCAAAAGGGAATCATAAAGAAGGCTGCTTTTTGTCTCTTCTCTCCAGTATCCTTAGGATGCGATTCAGCAAGGTAATTCACATTAGCAGGACTTCTAGACTTTGTGTCCTTAACTAAGTGTTTGAGGTATAGCTTTTGAGGATGTTGATTTTTATGGCTATATGGGCTACTAGGGATTTGTGTTTACTGACCTCATAGAAGAACCCAATTTGGGGCCGGATTTTCCCCCTGTTTTCCAGAAACAGATTGTTTAAAAGGTTGATCCTGCCCCATTCTCTGTGGGGAGCAGGAACTGGAGGCTGTGCAGTCTCTGGGATGCTTGACAGGAGGTTGGAGCATTGATTTGCCATGGACTTGGTCTTCCTGGAAATACTGTGTCTGGGCTGCAAGGTCCCCATCTGGAGGGGCAGAAAAGCATGTGCAGACATCACTGCATGTGGTATGATCACATCTGTTTATCCTGCTTACTTCCTTTCTCTCCTCTGGAGCCCCTGGAAAACTTGCTGGGTCCCTCTCTCCTGTCTTTCAAGTGCATATGCAATGAATTTAGGCTTTCCTTTGCAGGCTGTTCTTTGAGTCTCTTCAGTTTTCCTGAGTGGTAATGGTGTGGGAAGCAGCAGAAAGAGGTTTGAAACCAACATATATCTCCTTATACTGGAAGGACACCCCTCCCCCACCACCCCAGACCCCAGATACCCTGAATGAGACCTAACTTGTTATTTGTAAGATTTTTTGAGGACAAGAAGAAATTAAACACTGAAGAATCAGTTACCTGAAGGCATGTTGGATTAGTAGTGTTTTATAGTTCCTTGGTGCACATGTGCTGTATAAGATGCAAGACCAAGAGGAACTCCCAGGCATTAGGCAATGGACTTGTTAGAGCCCCACTGGTATGTGCAGTGTGGAGTCTTTTTATGGCAAAATTGGGCTCGCAGATGCCCTTTTCTAAAAGGGGGAGAGAATAGCAAGAGGATATGCAGCTCTGGCGATGTTTGAAATCTGAGATCAATGGTCACCCTGGAAACAGCATGCTGAAAGTCTGAAAAACCTCCTGGCAGCATGTGGGTGGAGTGAAATAAGTCCTTGGGGTTGTGTGTGCAATTCCAACAAGTTGTGCTCGGCAGGAGGGAAAACAGCTACTGAGGGGACACACGTACACGTTCTCTGGGGAGCCATCTTATCACTCCTTCACAAAGAAAGCTGCTGAAAATGATGTTGTTTAGGACATGCCTTCCCTTGGGAAGTGTCAGTGAAATGAATGCATTTTTGTTCCTGTCAGCACAGTCCCACAGAAAACAGTCTGTGGAGAGATGCACAGAACAATAAAACAAATAGTCAAAGGTGGGAGAACTGTGCCCTACCAAAGGCGGCAAAAACCCTTTGCCATTCCATTGAATAAGATGTTGACATTGCAAATCCCAGCCTGGCTGGTGAGAGAACAGGGTCTCAAATCTCCCTGTGCCCTGATGTCATCTATTGAGCAATGATGCAAGCTGACGCTTATGGATCGACTGTTGAAGCAGACCCATAGGAGACCATGAGCAGGAGCTGCACAAGTGTTTCACACGTGCAGACAGCTCGATGGTCTGACTTCTGTCAGTGCTGGCTGCTACCCACTGGACAGCTTCTAATGATACCTCCCTGGGTGCACTATTTAAGCTTCAGTGAGATGTAGTCAGCGGTTTTCTGAGCCAGCAGTGGGTGTCTTGATGTCCAACAGCTCACGGAAGATTTCTCTTTTATGAATTGGTCTAATTATATATTTTAACAATGTTAACTTTGGCATCTACAATGCTGTCTGACAATGTTTCCCCATTTTAAGCAAAGAATCCTTTAAAAGGTAGTTCTCTTCTATTTACTTGATGCTTTAAAAGATAGTTCTCTTTTATCTACTTTGGAATTACCACCCAGCAACTTCTTTTGATGTTTTTATTTCCTATATTATTTGGCATAATGACATCTTCACTCATATTGTCCTTTCCACTTGTAATTTCATCATTTGTCTCTCTTCAGATATGAAGAGTACTAGTCTTTGTTATATCCATTTTGTGATGGTGGGACGAAAACTATATTCAGTATTCAGCAGGTAGGTGCACATAGACTAATGCAATGATGTCTATTCCTTACCTAACAAATTCTGGGTATGTGATTTGCTTTTTTGATGACTATGGGGCAGTCAGATGAATGGAATTAGCTAGTGTCATCCTAAAATCTTCTCTCTGAGGGGCAATAGTAAAGTTTAAGTCAGGATTTGTTTAGTGTACATGCATTTGTTTGCATCTAATTTCATTTGCCTTTCTGCCTTTGGGGAGACCCTTGTTGGAAATCCAGAATTATCAGATCCATTTGATCTCTCCTGGTCCATACTTGTTGAATCCTTCCATGAGCTACACTAGCATAGTGATGTGACTTCCTTCTACAAAAGCTCTATGGAGTCTTCCCAGCATATTGTGTTTATTTCTGTGCCTCCCTAATTATATTATTTAGAATAATTTTTTCCAATTTACATGTGCTTCTGTGCAAAGGAAGTCCCCCAGCATTTAAATGTAGTGACCTTCCTTTACAGAATTAGTAATGAAAAGCTATATGGATGACAGGGGAAATTGCATTATGCAAGGAAAGCTGCTGCTTTTCTATGTGTGTAAAGCAAATAACTTTTTTTAGTCCTCATATTAGATAGAGTATGGGTGGACAATACTGTAATATTCCTGTTGTATGGACTCTTCAGAAGCCTTGCTGGGGAGAAAAACTAAAGCACTGAGTCCTGTGTGTGTGTTACATGCGAAAATATCCCATTTAGTTTTTCTTTTTCTTTTCTTCTTTGGTGAAATACTGTTTAGGCTTTAACAGAAGCAAAGACTGGAAATGAGGCCAGTACTGAAATACTAGCTGAAAAATGCAAGACTTGAGAGGAGATTCAAGTCTTGCAGGACAAACTTGCAGTTTCTAATGTTCACTGGGTTGTTTCCTGCAGGGACTTACTAAAGAAACAGAAAAAACCCTCTCTACAAAATTAAAAACAGTTACTGTTTCTTATTTCACAAGTTCCATACCCGGGATGATTAAAAAGTAGCATCTTGCCTTGATTTGTCATCTATTTGGGAAAAAAATAAAGTTTAACCAAAGAATTTTCCCAGACTTACGAACTTGCTTAAAATACTATCTCTATTTGTCTTTGCTTTTTCTGTGGACCTGGATAAAATACAGACTACACTAAGAAGAGTCCGTTCATTTGGTACCTCAGTGACTTTCTTGACATGTGTGAAAATGATCTCTGTGCCAAGGATGCGCAAGTCTAGGTAGAGATGAGATAAGCAGGAAGATAAAAGTAAGCCGAGTGCTTTAAACCAGTGAGAAAGAATGATGTGCATAGGTACATTAGCACTGTGTTTGATATATTAACTTGTACTCTGAACATTACAGATAGATGTGATGCAGTTTATTTTCCTGCTATTTGTCCTTCATTTCTTTGTGCATATGTCAGCTAGGAAGGGTAGAATAAATCTGATAGTAAATTGACAATGCATGGAAAATACTAACTTTCACACTTTATGGATATATATCTCTCAAGACTTTCTATTTATGTGTACAACTGAATTCCAAGTACCTAATGTGATTAAAGAGAAAGATATATCTATATATATATCTATCTATATATATATATGCACATTTGTAAAATCCAGGGTTAAGGGCTGGCTTTGTTCTATGGAACCTAATATTTTTGTATATGTCCTGTTTGTGTTGTTTCTTTTTGTTTAACAAATCATAATCTATGATTTGTATTCTGTGAGAGACTATGTTTGCATTCTCGCACCGCACATTTATTGACTGTGGTGATTGCTTTAAGGAAAGCATATGTTCCCTTATTTTTTAATGGAATTTGGCTTAGCTGAAGCATCTGGTTCTAAGTGAAGTGTTTTCCTACCTACTTTTCTGTCTGAGCAGACTGAGGTGTAATAAAGTTAAAAGCTAGGCCCAAAGTCATACAATGGTTCAGAGGCTCAAAGAGGATTAAAGTAGTGACTTTTGACCATGGAGTCCTTTGTTTGAGCATTAGTTGGCAAAATGTATCTGAAACACTTTGATCTGAGGTGAATCTGAAATACAGGTCTGGGTGACTTTGATTAGATGTCTGTAACTGTCTCTAAGCTGGTAGATTTTGGATCCCTGCTCCAAATGGGGGTGGTTTATCTGTATCTAGCTCAAACATGTTGCTTCTGCACACACTGTGTTTTACTTGACAACCAAAACAACTATGGGAAAAAGTAAGGGTAAACTGTAGCTTGACTGTTCTCAGGGTTTCTTGGCAGAGACCTCAGAAAGGAATTTTTTCTACAGAAATGTCTTCCTAATTTACAGGGTTAATAGGCTGCATTAATTCTCTGTGGAGAGTACTGGATCTTCATATTAGCTGCTTGAGTGTTAACTAGGATAGTGGTGGTATCCTTTTATATGACAAAACTAGAACTCTTTATTCAATAGAAAAGATCTAGAGATCTAAGCAGAAGTTAAACTAGTAGGATTTTGATGACTTTTTTTTTTTTTTAGAGTCATTAAGCCTCCTTTATGGTAAGAGAAATTAAATTTTCTGATACAATCTGTGTAAGGGTATGCAACTACTTAGTTTCGAAAGCTGAATGTTTCAGTTGTACACTTACAGAATCATAGAATCACAGAACGTTGGTGCTCGAAGGTCCCTTTAAAGATCATTTAGCCCAAGCCCCCTTGCTGTGGGAAGGAACGTGTTCACTTAATCAGGTTGCTCAAAGTTCCATCCAACCTGACTGCCAACACTTTCAGAGATGGGGCATCCACAAGCAATGAGGTGCATTGCCTCCTAATGGTTGTCATGTCTTGTTGGATGCCAGTGTGTGCGCATAACAAGATAGCGCTTTCCAAGTTCTCACATGAACCATTGTGTAGAGCTTCATTTTCAACCCATGTGTTTATTTGTAGGCTTGGAGTCTCTTAAGGAGTTTGATAGTAATTCCTTCTGGCCTTAATTGGATAGGAAAACATTTGCAACAAATGAAATTTTATTCTTGGAAAACATATACTTTGCTGCCTTCAGTCTGTCCTATTCTTGCTTTGCACACCCCTCCGACTCTATAAGGAAGATGTTTTTCGGTTGGTGGAAAATAGTATTAATAAATGAATGATCTATAAATAAACAAATGGAGACTGCCTAAAGAGGAGTGAAGTAGTTTAAATTAATAGATCACCAGAGTAGCATCATTGTTTCTGGGAATAACCCCCTATTACAAAATGCTTAACTTTTCCCACATTTCAACTTCTGTGTACAATTGTCCTTTAATACAAATTTTAGTCCAGAATGCATCATGAACTCATGTGGCTTCATCTAAAGTGCTGTGAAATTCAATTGCTTCATGATTTTTTGTTTTGTAAATTGTTATTTCTTAACATGCAGATGCTATAGAATGCATTTTAAACTTATTTATTCAAACTGAAATAAAAAAGTGGAAAATTTCTCCCTGCAAAGCCTAGCACTGGGGCTTCACAGAGAGAGTCTTGATCATGTTGAATTAATGTCTTGTGTATTTTTTTAAAAACTAATTCAGGTGGCTGATCTAGTATGTATGTAATTCTGACCGAAGTTAGACACTTTGAAAGATTAGTGATTATACAGTCAAGTCTGCAGGTCTTAAGAAAAATTCTTGGCATGAAATGCAGAAAAACAACTTTATAGATTACATGTCTCCCTTATACTGTACCACATAAGAAAAAAATCACTATTCTCCCTATTAATTTGGCCTGAGGTAGGCCTCAGTTTGTCAGCTTACTCCACCTAATTTGTCAGCTTTGTAACATGCTGGGTTTAGTTATTTTCTCAGTGCTCCAAGGCAAGGATGACTATTTATTAGGAAGAATAGGAGAGTACTGGACTAAAATGGACTTTCTGAGTCTATTGTGTCTTGTAATCAGTTATTAATAAGTTTGGGGTTAGAGTCAGACTACTATTTCTCTGTTTGAGAAAAATACTTATCATCTACAGCTAAGATATATTGTTTTATATGACGATTGTATAAGATGATTGCTTTATAACTTTTGCTGTTATGCTGATCTTGTCCTGCAGTGTAAGTAACTTTTATCAGTATCTGCATTTGATTTTCCCTGCTGTTTTTTACAGATAGCATTTATATCTGCTTTTAACATCTTTTTTTGTAGGGTATATAAGTCAAATTGGCTTAGGATCTTTCAGCCTAGGAATCCATACCTGTTCCAGTCTGTGTTTTCATGCATGACTGGGTCCATATGATATTACTGAGGTGGTTTCATGAAAGTGTTGTATAATGAAATCTGTATTCCTGCTGAGTAGGAAAATATATATATCAGGACCATATTTTTCTTTTGCAGTGACATCATAGGCGTGGTTCTTGCTCCTCCTGTTACTGATTTACTTATTATTTTTCCTGCTGCTCATCAAACTAATGAAATCCCAGCCTATGACAAAAAAAAACCAAAAACCCTTAGAGATTTCTAAGTGCCTGACCCTATGCCTGGCACTGCTGAATGCTGACTGATTTTCAGAACTCCATGCCTTAAGGCCATCTGATTCTTCTCAATGTCCAGACGGAGAAAAACTATGAAATTCCCCGTGTCCACTGCCCTGCACCCAGAAAGGTGCCAGCAGCTTTGGTAGTAGTGGTGAGTATCCAGTGGGCCTATCTTTACTGTCACTGGCAGCTTCCAGCAGCATGCCAGCTCACACATTATCCTCAAAATATGTACATTGCAGGTGGTGCACAAGTAATTTTTTTAAGCAACCCACTCTTTGACACTCTGTCTGTCCTCTTGATTCTAACATTGCTTTTTAAGCTAGGGACATGAAGGAAAATGTATAGTTCCTTGAAGAACTCCAAGGAAACCTCCCCCCTCAGCCCAATTGTTTTGCTGTCAGCACGTCCTTCCCTGTAGTTAGTTTCTTACCATCTTACAATTGCTGAATTCAATTCCCATTTTCTACATCTTAGCCTTTTCCCATATTGCACTGTAGAAAGAACTTTAATGAAGTCTAGATATAGGAAAACTGGTTTATTTTTGTTGTCTGAAAATCTCTTATTCTGAAAAGTTCAACCTTTGGTAAACCCATCCTACTTCATGCCCCTGGTTTTCCACTTCCATGTATTTAGCGTCTGTCTTGCCTTCGAAGTGTGTCCTAGAACCATGGATAAAGTTTTGCAGTTCAAAGACCTCTAACTGTCAAAATTATTATTCCTCTTTTCTTACAGACAGGGTTTTCTGCCTGGTATTTGCTGAAAAAATAGACTTATATCTTGTTTTGAATTAGATGGCAAGTAGAACGAAAAGGTGAAGTAACCACAGAATCACAAAGCATAATAATTCCCCAGTCCAGACCATGCATAGACAAGTGCATTCTGGTCTTAGGAGGGGACTTGGAGAGGCCCACAATATCAAATATTCCCATAATAATCAATATACAGACATATATTTATTAAATTGAGGCCTAACAACTATCTAATTCTGTGCAAACCTCATATGATAAACAAAACAAGGAGTGAGTAGGAAAACATTGTTTGTGGAGCCTGGGAGATGACATTCTTCAGCAAACTTCCTGCTGGTATCAATGAAGTTGAGTTTGAGCAGCTCAGAAATCACTCACCAAACCTGAGTAATTGTTATCTACACAGTTTGGAGATCCCTATGTCCCCCTCTATGTTCCTTTAGTATTACACTCTTTTTGAATGTGTTGACTGGTTTCAGCCACTCTTGGAAAGGTGATAAGAATCAGAAAGTTTTTACATCTCTGGAAGTTTGGACAGATGGAGGAGGGAGAAGTGTTAACTTTGACACTTAGAGAGAGGCCAGACTATAAACTGTGGTACCAGAGGTAAATGTGTCTTGAAATCCACAGCAATGGGAAAAGTTTTAAGTGGACTTTGCACCTGAACAATGAGGAATCAAAAAATAAGATTATGTATTGTTAGTCTAGTTCAAAACTGCTGATTGAGCCTGACTTTCTTTTAGCTTTGGGCATTCCATATCTTGTACAGATACCTCCTGTCAAGTGACCATGTTTTAGAAAGACCCTATTCAGAGTCATGGGATTGCAGGGTTTTGCACAATAAGTGTCTTAAATTTTACAGACATGACTGTGAGTACCAGCTCAGATGATAGCTGAGCTATGATAAAACCCCCCAAAAAACTCTTATGGCTTTCATGTCTCTGTCTTTGTTTGACACAGTCCAGAACATTCATCTGGTTCATTTAATTCTGCTGTTTCTCCATGTGCAGCTATGTGGCAGAACAGTTGTCTAAGGGACAAACAGAATAATGAATGTCTTTATCAGCTGCCAGGTTTTCCTCCATGCTTGAGTAGTCATACTGACAAGAGGTTGTGGGGACAAATTACCTGAATGTTACTGTTTCGTGGTTAGAATATGCAAGACATTTAGAAAAGTATGGGTTTTTTCATTGTAACACAGATATAGGATTCTTCTCTTCTTACTCTTCCTGAAGAGGGCTAGATTTTCTACCTCTGTTGTCTCTGTCTATGACACTTATTCTTGAACATCTAATGTCTTCTTTCCCTATCTAGCATCAAAAATTCCATGTTATCAGACACTTGGCAGGAGTGTGGGGTGGTGAAGCAGGACAGCTGCCCGTAAGCTGTTTATCTTTCTACTCATTCATTTTTCTTCATTTGTGTTTCACTTAATTTTTTCCTTACTGTAGTCAAAAACTCCATAATAACTGTGATTTGTGGCTGGGAGATCTCTGCCATTACTTTTGACTGAATAAGTCTGTAGAACTGTTGTTCTGATTGGAGGTAGGAATGCAGTGATTGGGTTAACCAAGGGGATGCTTAGAGAATGGGCTTAGAGAAATGGCCTGAGGCAATGGGATTGAATTCATTAGTTGGGAGTTCAGTACAGTAGTAGTTGCTATTATAAATCTGGGATAATATAGTTAAGCATGAGCTACACAAACAGGAAAAGAACAACAGTTCTTTGCTGAAAAGTATCTAAGGATTGTTTTGTGTCACAATTTGAATGGAAAGTTGTGATTGCCGTGTTTTTTCAAAAAAAGATGGACTTTTTACTTTAATTTGCAAATTAGTTTTTGCCTTCAAGACATGTGAAGAAAGTTCCTGCTCCATTCCAAAATGGTTAGGATTCAGCTGGAGTACTGTGTCTGGTTTGGGGCATTTCAACTAAACAAAAATGACAGGGGTTCAGGAGAAAAAAAAAAAAGACTAACAAAAATACTAAAATACAGGAACTAAAAGAAAAGTTCAAACACTAAAGTTACTCACCTTAAGAAAATGGAGACTGAGAGGAGCTAGGATTAAAGTTCTCAAGTGTTTAAGCGACTAGCGCAAAACAGAAAGGAGTAACTTTTTCTCCAGGACTCTGGTGAATAAGGGTGATTTTCAAAGGTTTTAAAACTGCAGCAACAAAGGTGCAGGGTAGATATTGGAGAAAAATTCTAACAGAAAGAACTGTGAAAGACTAGAATTAATTGTCTATGGAGTACTAAGCTGAAATCTGGAACAAGAATAGGTCAGACGAATGTCAGCAAGTAATGACAGAGAGAGGGTCTCAGGGACAGAAGATGAACCTGATTATCTCCTGAGGTCCATTTTGAGACTCTTTTCTCAGTCATTATGGCTCTGCTGTCTTATAAATCTTTCCTAGCTTTTAATATAGTCCTCTATTACCATACTGAAGTCTTTATTGCTGGAGTTAAATAGGTATCTTATGAAGACAGCTGGTTTAGTTAGATACTCCTCAAATCTAGCTGACAGGTTGTTGGAGTTCACAGAAAGAGTATAATCTTGAAAGCCGTGACATGAGCCAAGTACAAAATGCATTTCAGTGTTGAAGCACACACAACAGTTGTGTGGCATCTTCTGACTGATCTGTACATGACAGACACTGTTTGTGCTTTAGTTACAGATCAGGGCATTGTTTTTGCCTTTTTGAGCACCTGAAGAAAGTCCCAGTGAATACCACTCCTGGTTTCCCTGAGACTGCAAGCAATGTTTAAGGACTCACCAAGCTTTGATTGCTGATTGATGTGTTAAACAAGACAGTTGACAGAAGAGTCATCTAATATTTGCCTTCTATTCAGGGACTTCTGACTAGCTCGACATTTGGTATCAACACTCTGGAAAATCTTTTGACCTTAAGATACAGATGAATTTTCTCTCTCTGATGTATTTTAGCTCTGTCCCAATTAGATTTGCATTTAGAAAAATGCTGCTATAGTAATCTTCTTTATTTTAGGTCATCTGGCATAATTGCTTGTATTGCTGCTGTCTGATGAGGATGTGGCTACAAATTTACATTTATTAAGAGAATCAATAAATGATGTAGAATAGCTGAGTGACTATATTACTATTCCTACAGAGCAGAAATACCAGATTTTAGTATCTTAAAAAGTTCTCCTTTTGCTGTGTTAGATTTCCAGTGTCTGTAGGTATTTTCTCTCTGTAGTGAAAATTGCCATGGTCCTGTGTGCAAACAGAAGTCTCTGGGCTTGAGTCAGCTCTAACTTGCCCTGGGGTAGTCAAAACTGATTTCAGGTCACAAAATGAAGCTTGAAAAACACTGTCTGCTTCTGAATATGAGTAACTTTTCAGAGTTCACATGCCATTTAACAGTGTACAATCGTTGGAAGGGAGAGTGTGTTAGTGGATGTCTTGTTTATTCAGAGTTTAGTTAAAAAGCATGTATTTACAGCAGCCTCACTATAAACTCTGGAGGAACCTTTGCTGTAGCAATCAGCCTGACCCAACAGTGGGTTGCCAGATCATGGCAGAGCAATTTCACAAAGCTGGCTAGTAAGAGAACAGTCATCTCCATCTTTCCATTTGCCACCCATGCACTGATGCACAGTGTTTCTCTTCAAGATCCTTACAGATATTTTTCAGTCTCTCTGAGTGAATTCTGTACTGAGGACCATTGCAGGCACTGCCAGCAACTCTCTGAGTTATTTGCTTCCTGTTGTGCTCTCTTCTTTACATCTCATGACAGATTCATTCAGTAAATCATTTGACCCCCTTTCACCCTCGATTTATAGTGATATATCTACTAAGACTTTCTAAGACTGGTCTGGAAAGATGTTAAACACACTGCTGATTAGCTGAAGGTAGTTGCAGGGTGGATTAGTTTCATTGCAAGGTCCTAAAAAGTGGGTACTAGTGGGAAAGGATTAGTAATGTTCTGAGATGGGGGTTAGGGAAGCAGATAGGAGCAGAGTGAAGATTCAGGGGTAAGGGAGAGCAGAAAGCGTGGTTTCTAGAAAAAAGGATGTGAAACAAACAGCAAAGTTATGAACAAAGCCAAACCCTCAAGTTAAAATCTTTAAAGAGAAATGCATGCAAGCTGGTGTGGGTGTTTTTAATAGTACTTACAGCTTTACCAGACCTGTTAAATTTAGTACAGAGTAGCAGCTGAAATGCTTTAAAACCAGCTGTTTGTGATTAGAGAGTCCTAGGGCTAAAGGGCTGGATGAGTTTGTGCATGCCAGTATGTTTCAGTAAGACGGAAAGTAACTTTGGAGCCTTAGGAAAATCATGAAGGGTCACAGGGTGGGTGGCTCCTTGTTGTGGGGTTTATTTTTTCAGAACAGGCACGTAATGGTTTTGAGATGTGATGTAAAGAGAAGCCTAAAGCTGACTTAGGCTTTAGATATATGTAGGTAGGGCTGGGAGACATAGGGAAGGCAGTGTCTGACAGGTATGTGTGAAGGGTGCTTATCCATCTGTAAAATGGGTGAGTTGATTGTTACTGCAGCATCGGTTTTTGGGGTAAAAAGTATGTTGCTTTCACCTTATTCTTTTGAAATTGGTAACTGCCCCCTTGCCCTTCACTCTGACCTTCTTGCTGGTGAGAATGACTGAATGACCTCCACACAACAAGCACGTGCTCCAAGGCCACAAGGCTCCTTGTGACTAAGCAGTGCTTTGGCTGTCACTGCCATGTGTTTAGCTCTCCCACAGTCCAAAAAAAGAACTAAACACTCATCCTATCTCTGCCAAATGCTTAGACTACATTTTCTGCATTTCCTTACTCTCCCAGCATGTTTTGCCCATCATGCCTCGCAAGAAGAGCAAATCTGTCAATCTGTGGGTCTTTTATTACCTTGAATGTGTAATGATGAGCAAAGTTTCTCAGTGAGAGGCTGACTGGTGCTTGAAGTGAATCTCTGTCATGGGGTCCATGTTGTGTTGTTGATTTGTATGCTGCATTATGAGTTCTGTGATGTTCTCCTTTCCTTGTAGTCTGCCCTGGTGTAACATGTCAGGCCACAGGAAACGCAACTGCCCTGAAAGTTACATCCAGCTGTTACACCCTAAGTGACATTGCCTAGAAGGTTCTAGATAAAGTAAAAATGTCATTGTGCTTTAAAAACACTTCTGCCTGATTGCTCTGTACATTTATTTTGTGTTTTGGTTCTCTTGTTACAAACCTGGGATCTTCAGTCTAGGAAATGCACTCTTATCCTGTGGTTGGAGATTAATTTTCCTCCTAATTTTATTCTTCAGTGAGGTGCACTGTTGTAATTTTTTTTGCTACTGTGGCAACATTGGTTAAAAAGAGAGGAAAACTTGCTATCGTTTGCATAGAAAGTGGATCAGGATTGTTTGCTTAAAGTCTGCCATTGTGATACTTGAATATCTGCCTGTTCTTATTTTCTGATGCAATTGTGAAGATGTTTGAAATCCTCTCTCCCTATTAGGAACTAAACTGTCAGTATGTAAGGAACCAGTGCCACAGTGGGAGCAGCTGACTCATAAATGTTCTTGAAAATCTCATCTGGTTCAGAGACTTGCAAAATGTGGCTAGCAAGTTTAATGGCATTTCCCATGGGATGGACCTCTTGTGAATGAAGACTCATTTAAACTATGCTATGTTCCTATCAGCTAGCAAAACTACCTTTCTTATGCAATACGATGAATGTTTCTTCTCATGATCCTAATTCTATAGGTGGAGTTTCCTCAGAAATGTTCTCATGCAAGCACTTAGACAGAGAAAGAAAAGGTTGGTTCTGTAACTGGGCAGCCTACCATTGCTTGTTTCCTTGACAAATTTGAACTTGATTCCTGTTCCCAAGCCCTCCATCGTCATCAACCCCGATCCTCTGCCTCTGTGAGGAGAGGCACACTGTGCATTCAGTGACCGTTTTGAAGATGAATGTGTTGGGCAGTTTTGATTATTAATTTGCTATTTTAAGTCCACATTGTGCTTGATGGCTCTTATGGGATTTTTCTTTCACAGTAGGGGACAAAGATCTAAGGGGTGTCTGTTTAGTTTTTCTCATCCTGTAACAATACAAGATGTCATCTTGGCCTAAGTAGATACACATGTCACCAGCCCCACGGCAGTGTACTAAATAAAAACATCACCCTTCGTACAAATACTTGAATATTTAAGTGGACTTAGGGGAAGACAACCAATAAAGGAAATACTTTTAGAATATGAAACTAGTCAGCTGTTGCTTCATACTCAGTTTAAAAGTAAAAACATCTTAAAATATCTCCTCTTATTTTTTTAATTCTTATTTTTAAGCTCAGCACATTTAAGAGGTTCCCATTTTTCAGGCTGGTGTATATGTGACAGATTTATAATGAAAGGGCAATTCTCTGACATCTTAAATCCAAATATTTTTCTGACAAATCCAACTGACTTTTCATTAGATGTCTTAATCTAAATATGATATCTCATTCTGAATTCAATTAACTTAACTGTTTCCCCCTCCACTGTAAGCTATTCTAGTTTTTTATTTGCCACTGCTCTCATCTAGACTGTGAGCTTGCAGAAATGAGAACTATTGATGGTCCTGCATTTAAGGTACTATTATGCTATTAAACTCAATACATTTCTGCTTGTTGCTTATTAAAATGATCTGTATTAAAAATGGTGATTTGTACTAGTGCTGTGTATTTACATGTAAAACACTTACTTTGAAGCTAGGTCTTATCACTCACAAGTTGGAAAGTACTTTATATGCAGTACTTGTTTACTAAAAACCATGTCTGATGTAAAAACTGAGTCTGCAGTTTGGTTTAATAGAATCAAGATAGTTTGAAGTCTTAAAGTTATCCATGAACTTGTGTGCTTGCACAGTAAGTGCTGAGGACACCACTTGGTAGACTTATATTTTAGCTGTAAGGGTGTCAGTATCCAGTCATAAATGGGAGTGTGATGCTGCAGTTGCCTCATGCCTGAGGTCTGTCTTACAGCTCTGAGTAGTCTAGCTCAAGCTAGCACATTACTTAGGTTGTCAGTACTTGGGGGATGACTCTCTGATGGCCCCAATCCTTTCAACACTTCAAGATGTGCTTAATTTGGGATTATTGATGAGTTTACAATGAAGTGCATATGTAAGAGCTGGCAGGATTTGGTGTTCCTAGTATGTTGCTACTAAGAGAGATTTCCTAATATACCTATTGTATTTTAATTTAGGATAATTTTTGTTTCAGTAATCAAGATGTACTACAATCAGTGAACATTTTCTGGAATGAGGACATATTAGCAGAAACCAATATGCCTGCAAGAGCTGGGTACCATTTATTTTCCTGCAACCAACAAATATTTCAAGAACCCTCATTGTATTGAAGGTTTAG
The DNA here is from genome assembly GCA_035222235.1 of Margarornis squamiger. Classification (NCBI taxonomy): domain Eukaryota; kingdom Metazoa; phylum Chordata; class Aves; order Passeriformes; family Furnariidae; genus Margarornis; species Margarornis squamiger. The sequence goes on along the minus strand of JAWWTY010000077.1, from coordinate 99,103,656 downwards.
ACTCAAATTATGAGGCAGGATGAACCTAAGAAACAGAGCAACCGTAAATCCCATTTAATGTGAATCATTCCCAAAAACAGCTCTTTGACCATCTCAGTGCAGTTTGAGTAGCTTGGTGAGTGTCCTTTTTTACCTAATACTTGCTAACTTCTAGCTTAAGTAGAAAAACAGCCTGGTGTATTTTGGATTCTGGCACAGTTTAAATTTAGAGGCATTAATGCTTCAGCCTTTTTAGGATGAATGGGGAAGTCTACAATATTGTTTTTGTGTGTCTCTCTTTATTTTGACAGATGCAGCTACATATTATTTCCCTAATTCTTTACCTTATAAAGCCATCACCTCTACCAGAGGAAGGCCTGCACCTTTGTGTGCAGTCTGGGGAAACATTTTGAAATGTAGCTAAGAAATCTCTTGAATTCATATTTTGTTTTAAAAGCAGGTCTGTGACTTTTACAAATGACAGTACTGGGCAGAATTTCTCTTCTATTATGTTTCTTCTATAGTCACTGTAACAAAGTATGAGTAATTTAGCCTGTTGTAATGGGTTATGTCCTGTACTGCCAGAATGAGTTGCAATGACAAGATGATTGTGGTACAAGGTTAAATGGGGTGTGTGATGATCATCATGACTTGTAAAAAAAAAAAAGAAATTAAAAATCAGAGAACTAAAAAACTTGACAGAGTTGGCTTAGACAGAAGCTGCTGATGTGTTGTGTTGGGAGATCTGCATAGCCGTCCTATTGGTTGGGCATTTCAGGTCTGAAAAGGGCATTGATCACAGGGGCTTTTCTTTTTTTCTGATTCCCTTTAGTTCCTACTTTTGCTATGTGCTCCTCTGCAAATCCCTCCGGTGAGTCCTGAATCTCATTCCCTTTTGAAGAACCTCTGTAGGGAAGCTGGTATCTCATATGGTTTGGTTCTTACTATCACCTGATTTTTACCCTGGGAGAAATGGGAGGGATGGGAGCGCAGAGGGGGCTGTGCTGGCTGCCTCTCACCTGCAGCCTAGTCCTGCCATGCCAGCTTGCTGCTGCTCTGTTTTGGGCTGTGCTTTCCACCTGGCTGGGAATGGTTGTGCTGAATTAGGAGGCACCAAGACATTTTTACAAACTGGATTTACAAGGAGCCTGGATATCTTACTGAAAAGTTCTCCTGCACTTCACCCCCATGCCCTCTGCCCCTGTTTTTTGATGAAATAATTCCCTTTTTTCCCCCAAAAAAATTTCACTTAGAAGCTTTTTCAACATTCAGCCATCTCAGTGAGAATTTATTTTTCTCTGTCTCTGTACTTAGTGAAAACTGCTGTATTGAAAATGCTAGAGAAAAAGTTTCACATGAAAACAGCACTGTGAGAAAAAACAGATGTAATCTGTGTGTAATATAGTGTGATACTACACCTGGGGTCCCAAATCTCCTCAGTTCCTTACACAGCTCCTTATGCAGGCCATAAGGTCTGGTGTTTTGTATCCAATAGTGTATCCATTCTTACAGTAGCTGCGAAGAGAGAGAAACTTCACAGAGGGGAAGAGAGAGGAAATCCACAGACTGGAAACAAACTTGGGGGGATGCCTAAAGAAGCTGTTTAATCCAGTCCAACCTATGGCAACCAGAAGGGTATAAAAAATGATGGTTGTATGGCTCAGCTTTCTGGAGGTGACTGCTGCAGCTGTGCAAGAAGAGCAGTGTGGAAATAAGACAACAACCAGTAGAGATGCTGGTGCATCTCTTGGATACCTCTGAGAGGTATCCAAGCATCCCACTTACGGCTCCATTTCTGCTTTCCATCTGTAGCTGGATAGGGATTGCATGTGTGAGTATCTCAGAGTGCGGACAGGGGCACTGTAGGTGAATAGGCTCAGTATGGAGGCACTACAGGGTAGCCTTCAGTATGTCCTTCCATACAAATGAGCTGGCTGAAGCCTGTGCTGATATGTGGATACATTTCACAGTGTAGATGTGTCCTAAATGTGACTTCGTCACTATAGAAGTCTGTGACAGAGCAGGCTTGAATTTTTAGACTGGAGTCTTCCAAGTTCTAGGCTGATGCTTTTGTTAGCTGACTACTTTGAAATCCCCAATACCCAGTAAATCAATGTGTAATTCTTCAGAGCAGATCCATGTGTGGATCCACATTGCACCATTCTCTTAAACATCTTTGGCTTAGCTCAAACATTTGCATGATGGAGGGAGACTCTTGGTGTTAATTCAAAGACCTGGTATGTCTAGAAACCCTTTTGATAAAAGTGAGTCTTGTGATTTTGGCATCCAAAGTGCCTTCAAAATGTCACAGGTCAGCTTAATTGCATTACCAATGTTTATTCTGGATATGTTGTTTGTTACAGTGGCAACTCATGCTTCTGCACTGTTAAATTGTGGGAAAAAAATGTATGAATGCTTTCCAGCAGGAAATAATTTGGTCAAATATATTGCATTTACAAGAAAAAACAGCATTTTAAGTTAAAAGTTGAAGTTAAAAATGAGAAAATTGCACATGTTTCAAAGAATCTTTTTGTGGGGGTCAGATTTCAGGAGTATCATACAAAAAAAGGGGTCATTTACAGTAAAATCAGTAAAATTTGAACTCTTCTTCATCATACCCAGGTGGAAAACAGTATTTAACAGGAAAATATTTGTCTGAAACCTCCACTATGAACAAAAAGACAAAATAAGAGCTGTTAGATGTTTATAGAGCAACCTTGGAGAAGGGATGTGCTGATCAGGCAGAAGGAAAGTTGGTATGGCTGAACTGGAGAAATTATCTGGAATTTCCATGTTCTGCTGGACTCTGCATTTTTATTGTTTAAGTTTTAAATGTGAAGTTTGTGATTTCAGTGTAGTTTTAATTCTTTGCTTACTACATGCATGCCCCTTTCTTCCGCTACGCTTAGCAGAGTAATAACATGAAAGGGAGCAAGCTTTCTCTAAAGGGCACAGACCAAATTGTTATGAATTCTTAGCTTTTTTTTTTATTATTATTATTTTTTAGTGATGAAGAAGGAGTCTTTTTTGTCATGTTTTGCTGGGGTGCCACAAAGTACAGCAATGGTAGGTAATGCATGGAATGTATGTTTGTTTTATTTCAGTGAAGTTCCTCTATATTCTGGAGGAAACATTCAGCTCTTTTCTAAATTGTCTTAAAAAATAATCCCCTCCCTCCACTAAAACAAAAGAAGTTTTCCTTCTCAGAAGAGCATCTGTTATTTAGCAACATCTGAATTTCCATAAATAATCCCAGATTTCCCCTGCACAAAGATATAAACAATTGTTCCACATTCAAGCCTCTCCCTGTTTCACTTCTTCTCTGCACGAGGAGAGTAGGAGAGGAGGCACAGTGGGGGTTCTGCAGGGGACCCACATAGAGGGCAGAGGTGGGGCAGTGCAGAGGAGGCTGTTGAGCCCTCGTGGGGTGCAAAAACTCTGTGGGCTGGGTCTAAAACCTCCATCAGAGGGAATTTTTGAGATTGTTGGGTGTTTTGAGCAGCCAGCAAGCCATGCGGACTGATGATCCTGCCTGGCTTGGCCATGGTTTGAAGAGGGTAATGCTGGGGTAGGGAAGGGGAGATGCCACCATGCCCCTAACCTGAGTAACGAGACTGATGCCTCTGAGCCCCACAATGAAGTTACTCAAGACTGGAGGCTTTCTACCAGTCCTAACTCTGTGTTTCTTTCAATAATATTTCTGTAGGATAGGGGCAGAGGGGGAGTTAATATCTTCTGAAAATTCTTCCTTTATTCATAGCTGTGAAGTTTGTTTGGCTTGGGTTTTTTTAAGCTCTCTATCAGTAAGTAAGTGTAGTAATTGGAGCAGCAAGGGATAATGGCACAAAAGAAAAATGAGTGGTTCTAGAGACACCAACTACTCTGCAAATTCATGAAATTAATGAAATTTGGCTTTTGGGTCCCTGTATTAATGTTACTGTATTCTTAATATACAGATATGCAACTTGAGAAACAACTTCCCTTAAGAGGTTTGTTTGTTCTCCTTCCCAGAACGCACTTTTTTTTTCTGCTGGACTAAAATGCTGACAAATTAAACCATGTCTTTGGTTAGTTTAATTCTTTCCCCAAAATTATTATTATTTTTTGATTGCAAAATGCCAGGATGCTTTAATTTCTTCAGTGATTCAGTAAACAAGGACTCTGCTTTTTCCATTAAGATGTAGGGATGGCTATTTAATATAGCTTATATGAATACAAGAAAATCAATTTATCTAGGCTAAGATGCCATTTCACAGTGAAGCTAATTTTTCCCTGCATTGACCTCTTTGATTATTTCTCTTTCATTCTGTCACAGGTCCAGAAATCTTCTCTATGCTTTGAAAATCTGGCAAAAATTAATTTCATTATTAATCTCAGTATTACTCCTTGACTCTTTAGTGGATTCCTTGCTTGCTTACAGCTCTGGTGGGTCTTTTGGGGGCTGCTGTATTGGTTTTCCAGCTTGCCTCCACTGGCACCAATTTTCTCTTAACTGTGAGCTATTGGGCACTAAATACAACATGAACAAACATGTGTGTTCAGTATTTGCAGTTGGTTTGCCTGAAAAACAGCAGGAAATAATCCTGAGGTTTGGATGGAAGGGCTCATAGAGGCTGCATTTATATGTATGAAAATCTTACTGTTTGATGGGGTCTGTAAGGAAATGAGTATAGAGAATGACACTCTGCGTCCTAACATGGCAGAGCAATGACATTCCAGTGTCAACTGCTGAAGTTGATTTGAATTAAAAAAAATGTTTAAAATGCTTTTATTTTTCTGCTTTGATGTTTTTATGTAATCTTAGAAAACTTCATATACTGATTCTTGGTAACATCTTTTTCTTTACAGTTTCATGACAATGAAATAATTTGCTGTGATATGTGAAAAGAAAGCAAGAATATCTATCTGCTGTTAAAACGTATGTACCCATACATAAATTAAATTAAAATTTAAGTTAAGTTTTCCAAGCTCAGCAAGGAAGTTTTGACTTTCTGTTCTAGCCTTTGTTCTTGCCAGTGTGACTGACTGCTCTGGCACCTGAAATGCATTTATGAATAGGACCCCTAGTCTCCTCTAGCTAGACCAGCTTTTTATCTCTTGGGTCCTGCTGTTTCTATAAATATTTCTCTTTAATCTGAAGAACTTGTTTGTCTAGAGGAAGAGATTTCTGGGGATGGATCCAGGATTTACCAGTGTCAGCTGCACTAAGAGCTCTTGCAGTGTGCAGGATCAGCAGCAGTTGGTAAGAAGCTCTCTCAAGCTCTCTGAAGTTACAATGAGAGGAAGACATTGTGAAGCCTTCCCTTACCCTGAGCCTTGAGTCAAAATATGTGTCCATTCTGCATCATCCCAGAGTGTGGTTGGATGTGGTCCAGTGGCTTTCCTTCCACTCCTGTTGTAAAAGATCATGAAGAAGCAGTGTGCCAAGAAAAGCATTCTTTTCTTAAAAAAAAAGGACATTGTTAGAAATAATACTGTCTTAAAGTGTCAGACACCTTAATTGTTGATTAGTTGTGGCTGTTCCCACATGCCTTCAGTCTGTTTGTTTGGATTTTTACATAACATCAGTTGCTGAAGTTTTGGTGTGCCTTATCAATGTATGAAATGAAATTCAAGGTTTTGGCTCGGACATGTGAATGGCCTGAGATCTAATTACCAGAGGGACTACCCCTTTTCCCTTTGTGATGCTGCTGCTGTGAGAACTGTCAGAGATGACCAACTGAGTGCACTTTCCACAGACAGGAAGTCTTCTGGTTGTTTCTCACCTCCCCCACTGAGTTTTATAACCTTCCCACTGAGCTTCAAAGTCTTACCCTTTCTCAGGGGTCCACAGAGGGGCATCTCTGCCTGTTTGCTTCACTTGACTTCAGATCTGGAGCTGTACCCAATCTTCTTGAGTATCCTAATCTTCCATGGTGTGAAAGTCTGGAACTTTTGTTGTATTGATAGAGTCTGCATCAAATACCTCATGTACAGTGTCTAAAACAGACAAGACATAGAGGTGGTTAACATGTGCACATGAATGTAGGAGGTGTACATGTGTATCTGTGCTGAAGTCTTTCTCTGAATGTTGTGGAAGAGAAGGGATGTGTCAGAATTGTACAAATCTACAAGTTTTGGGAGGCTCTTGGTCAAGAAAGTTTCTCTGTTAAGGGGAAAGAGTAAAGATGAGTAGAAGATAGTCCATACCCACCCCATCCCTGCTAGCTCTGCCAGGTGGTTGAGTTCTGGTGAGCCATGAGGACTGACCTGTTTGCTGAAAGGTAAATCATGGTGCAGGTGTGGGTACAGGGTGAAGGCTTTTTTACCAGCAGAAGCGCTGCAGTCAGTGGCTTGTGCATTGTCACAGCTCATACTCTGACCCACTTCACTGCTGGGGGTGCTGTGGCTTTCATGTAGCATAGGCAAGTTTGCCAGTTGGGTTCCAAATGGAGAGTGCCCCATAAACATGCTTGCATCAGTGCCTTCTCAGGCAAGGGGCTTGGGCCAGAAAAAGTACTCAGAAACCCTCACTTTGCAGCCAGTGCCATCAGTCACCCCTCTTTGTGTAGAGGTGTGTGGTGAAACCCTAGTGAGGTGCCAGGCATTAAGGAACTGCTGACTGCTGTGTGGAGGCCCCTAAGCACCATGTGGTGAATGGGAAACTGTGCAGCTGGAAGGGGGGAAATGGTAACGCTGAGGGAAAGGATGGAAGTGGATTATGGCACTAAACCACACAGAACTGAAATCCTCAACTGCAGTCTTGGTGATAGCCAAGAGGTATCTTAATCTTTGTCCAATGCTTGAGCCCACCTAGAGCAGAGTCTTTCATGGGGTTTAAGAATATTCCACTGCTTGATTATGAATGAAAAAAAATGCTGTTCTTCTCAAACACACTCTCTTCTTGCAGGACGTATATGCTGTTCTTTTATGCTGACAGGGGAAAATATTTGTCTATTTTACTTTGAAAAGGGATGCTGAGATTGTGTCATAGCTACCTTTTCGTAGCTGTGACTTCTCAACTGAAATTGTAATAAACTTTGTGGGAGAACCTTCTCTGAAAAACCTCCCACCTGTATTTTCTTTTTGATGATTTCTCCTCCAAAAAAGCCCCACAGACTTAGTTTGGTTGGCTGGAATTCAACCCAGCTTTGGGTTTTTTTAATGCTATTTACATGAATTCTACACTTGTGAGCTTCATTCAGCTTAAGAGACCTAAGGAGGGATAGAGGGGTATGTCCATGCACTATTCAGGTACTGAATGCATGAATACTGCCTTACTCTCTGGCATGTAGTTTGGAAAACATTTAGATCCTTGTGCAGTCTAGCATGCTTTGTATAGTTAAACCCTTCTCTGCTTCTGCTCCTTGAATTTAGAACACAACCTGCTCCTGAGAAGAAAACTGATGTCAGAGGAAAGGGCAATGTGGTAGTACAGCATCCTGCCAAAGCTGCTTAGCTTGTGCAGCAAGGCCAGGAGGAAGCACAGACTGAAGGTCTGGAGAAGGTCTTGTGCAGTCCAGCCCTGTTAAAAGCCTGTCAGAGTTTGTGACATGGCTGTTGGGGAGAATAAGGAGCAATCCTGAGAAATAAAATCCAGGAGCTGCTAATATTAAAATGCAGCTACAAAAATGAGAAATATTTTCTCTCTGGTTTCTAAAGGTGAGGCTTGCTACTGTGGCTCTGGCCCTGATGGCTGACTGCATCTCTTCTCCCCGCAATGGTTTTGACTCCTTCTCTCCTCCTGAACTACATCAGGGAGTAAAAACTCAGCAAAACGGACTCTCTTTCCAGCTGTCCCCCTAAAAAGTGCTGACTGCTCTGCTGAGCTGGGGCAGCCCATGGCCAGAGGGGCCAAGTGCTGGTGCAAGGGGAAGGGGAAGCACCAGGAGACAAAGAAAATGGTGGTTTTCTGAGAGTGTCAAACTGAGCTACTTTTACGTATTTTATGTATTTTATGTATTTATCTATCCGAGGTTCTCTTCTAGATTTTGCAGTCTTTGAAATCTGGTCTTGGGTCTCATGTTTTCTTTCCTGTAACAGTACTGGACTATCTTTCTCTTTCGTGCTGCCTTTTGTGATTCTCAGCTAAAGACTTCATGAAGAAGGACTGGGTTTGGGGAGTTTACACACACCGCTTAAGCACCATGAGCTGACTGCAGGACTTGCAAAAAATCGACTTTTTCTAACAGGTAGGGTTTTCTCTTCTCTGCTGACCAGCTGTAGTTGCTGTCTAGTTGCAGAGCCTAACCCAGTGCTGTCGCCTGCAGTGGAGACAAAAATATGTAAGACATGTGTGTGAATAGAATGCCCTGACAGGAATTACTCCGTTGCTGTCTGTGACTGAAGTGGCACTGGCAAAAATCACAGCTGGATCGAGACACGTGTGGGATTGTGTCAGTCTGGCTTGGATCCACTTCAGCCCTGTTCTTGGTGAAAGCAAATACTGTAGGAGCTTCATTGAATTTGGTGGAGTGAATATTTAGAAATAGAGTTGCTTTAAGTTCTCTGAGGTGCTGCTAAATCTCTTGTTGCAAAAATCTGCTGTTTACCAGAATCCTGAGTGACTCCCAGGAGCTCTCTCACCTCTTCTGCAATGAAGACCTTTGCAGGCACACATGCCCACTGAATTTCTGCCAAGAACAACTTTCCTACCTCCAGTACGTGCACGGCGGGGAGGAGAAGGCACCTGGAGCACTGGTGCTTCTGCCACTGGCTGAGGTACTTGCAGGGTTGTGCTCATTTATCCTTGACTTAGTGTGTGAGAGCAACAAAGGGGAATATCTGAGCCTCTTGTATGTGGCCCTGTTTGCCTGCTAAGCAGGCAATTAGGTTCAAGGGGGAACAAATGCTTCTTTCTTCATAAGCAGTACCCCATTTGCTGCATAACACACTTCCCACACATCCACTGCTGGGCTTACCATTCCAGGCTTTGCTTGGCAATAAAAAAGGAGTGTCTGTATAATCACTCGCAGGTGCTCAGAGCCAGTGATGCTGCAGGCGCTTGCTCCTCATGGCGGGTTGGGCAGGGCTAGGCAGTTTGTGTTGCTGAATGTGGCTGGAGTCTCCAGTTAAAGCTGTGGCTGTGTCACAGGAAGACTCCACATGATTTCACTCTTGCCCTTTGGTGAGGACCGTCACGAGTTGCAACTCACGCTCTGTAAAACACAGAGGGGCAGTTTATTGCAACTCACGCTCTGTAAAACACAGAGGGGCAGTTTATTTTACTTTATACTTGCATGTAGTTCATTTTCCAGGAGTTTCTGTTCTCTCCCGCAGCACTGGAGTAGTTACAAAAAGTCAATGCCTTGGTTATTTTACTTCTGTGGCCTCAAAGGCCTAATGGTCTGCAGTAGGGTGACTATGAGTGCTCATCAGCGAACACAAGAAGCTGTGAGTGAAAGAGAGCAAGGATGTGAACCGTCCTGGGCTAGCCCTTTTGGCTACCCCAAGTTTGGGTGATAGTGACCAGTGAACTAGTATGGGAGCAGCATGTTTCAGGCTTTCTCAGAGCTCTGAAGAACCTTTGGTATGTGTAATGGCTATGTTTATGCAAGTATTTCAGCTCTTTTCACCTTCTGTGCAAAGAGACTTGTCTATGCCTAATTATTCCAGTACCACTTCTGAATGTTAGGGGTGCTTAATTTTGTCAAACATCCAAATGAGTGATTGTAAAGCTTTTTCAAAATGATGTGCAAGAAAATTAAGAACAATAGATAATTTGCTGTCTTTTGTGAAGAGGAGGTGGGAGAGCAGCTGAATATGTTATCCTGCTTCTCCACATGATCTAACTCAGAGCTGAGACATGTTGCTACAACCCTCTACTCCCGGGAGAAAAGAAAATATTTGACTGAAGAGATTTCTGTGTCTCTACATGTGGTGAAACACAGACACGCTTTGTGACTATGGAGTCTGACCAAGGCAGTGTAGGGATTCCTGTTTATCCCGGACAGGGCAGCATCCACCCTCAGCACACACTAAATGCCATTGCAATTGCACAGGACTGTACCTCTAGTTATGCAATGTGGAAGAGAACAGGTTGCTCCAGGGGATACTAATACATAGGTTACAGCCTCCCTACAACACTGACCACCTACCTCTATCTTCCAGGTAAACTGGTTCTTGATCCCTCATGTAGGAACCCTTTGGTCAGTGTAACATCTACTTTTTGTGTCCCCAGGTTTTATTATAACATCAGAACCCAATGACCTGTGACACTGGAAACAGTTCACAACTGGTTCTTACCTTGTGTTGCTTACACATGTGCAAACTGGAGCCCTTTGCATGCCATTTGTGCACCCTCTGTCCCCTCCTGTGAATACACCATGTGAACCCTGGTAGAGGTTTGTGACTGATTTGATCTTGACTCTCTTAGCCTAAATTTTGTGAATTATTGCACCACAGAAGAATGCCTCGATTTGGCCAGATTTAGCCACCAGATTTGGACGTGACCTTTCAAAACCCAGTCAATTTATCCCAGACCTTTCTACTTCTCTTTGCAAGTATGTGTGTTGACACTGTATATTGATAGATCTCCTTCAAATTTGGTATATCTTTCAGCTGCATCTCTCCCTCCACAGGAAATAATGCACTCCCTTTCCCCTGTGCCCTTTGCCCCACTCAAATTCTTCATGTGCAGCAGGGCAAGCAGCCAACTCCTTTGCTGAGCATCTCCTGTTGGAGGCTCCATCCAGATGCTTTGGGAGAGATGTCTGATCAAAGCAGACAGTGCTATGATTCAGCCTGTTTGCAGGGAGTTGTGAAATGGCCTTGTACTCCCCAGAAAACATTGCAGCTCTCCATTAAGCTGCTTTGATGCCTCATCAACAATGTGATTATTCCCCGAATCTAGGATGGCACAAAGGATGGAAAGAGATAAGCACAAAGATTTGCTTGGTAGTGTGAGTGGTGGAATTTAATTTTCTTTGGGACAAGTTTGATTTTTTAATAATTTCCGTGGTAATATTTACTCTTCCTGCTTTTCTTCTTTTGTAACTAGAGCAAGTTGACAACTTTACTTAACAGTTTATTGGCTGAATGATAGATATAATTTGATGATGGATATGGAGTCAATAGTAGTTATGAACTCTGCAAGAGAAGTTACGTTTACAATGGAAAGTTTTCCCCAACTCATTTTTTAGTAAAAGTTCTATTTACCACAAAACACCACAGTGTATGGTAGACTTGCGCTGCTCATGCTCTTCTTTAGGCTATTGGTTGTCCAATTTGGAGGTAGAGTTTTGGGACAGATAGACCTTGTCTCTAAGGGGGTGGTGTTGTTCTCAGGATTTTTTGCCTTTACACTGAAATCAGCTCAGAAATTTCTAAAAATGAGTACAAAGAGAAAAAAACCAACCCCAAAATAAAACACAAAATATATCAATAATGATCAGCCTTTGCTTATGTCCAAAAAGTTTCCAACCATTGAGGAGCATGTCCTGGATCAGATTGAAGGCTTGATCTTTGAAATTTGATAGTGTCAGAGATGTGGGGTTTGCCACCCTGTGAAAATGAAGTTGTACTCGATGAACACAGAAGACTTTTGAAAACTACACTTCACACTTGTTTTTGGCAAATTTGTGCAGGTGGTCCAATTATCTCCAGGTGATTCACAGCTCCCAGAAGATACATGCCTTCTTCCCACAGCGTGACAGAACCAATACTTAGGCTGGGACATTGTTATGGTCATTCAATGCCTTCTGCTAGTGCAGGACTGGGAACAAATGTCATCAGAGATTTCCTCAGCATGTATTTGTAGGGGAAGGAGGAAAAAGAAAAGGGAAGAAAAAGGGAAGTGAGGAAGGAGGAAAGGGAAGGAGGAGGTGAGGAGGGGAAGAAAGAAGGGAAAGAATAGTTACTCTGAAAGGAACCTATGATACTCACCTAGTCCAACTGCCTGACCACTTCAGGGCTTGTCAAAAGTTAAAACATGGTGTTAAGGACGCTGTTCAAATGCTTCTCAAACACCAACAGGCTGTATTGGCCACTTGTGAACTTCCTGTGAAGCATGACCTCACTTCCAGCAAACATGCAATTTCTTTGTCCTTCCAGTGGAGTTGCCTGTTCAGCCAAGCTGGTTTCTGCATTGCTTGCTTGACTTGGAACACAATGGAATTACTTGTTCCTGTGTTTTTAAAAGATGGTTCTTCAAAACTGACCATGACTCACGGTCTCCTAAGCCCTCAAAAGCAGATTTTCAGTGGACACTGCTAAGTAGCTACTTGAGTAGCTTCAAGTCTGCTCTCTAGAGGGTTTTTCTTCATAATTCAGAAAAAAAGAGTTGGAAAAATAATTTTTAATTTTTCATCAAAAATGAAAAAGGAATTCAAGGCCCAACTGTAAGTACTTTGCTTCCCTTCCAGCTTTCTATTATGAAACACATTTACTATTTATGAACTTCTTTGGTTAGGGGAAAGTCACGTAATTCCTGGAGAAGGATGATCTCAGGATATGAAAGACTCTAAAGTGAAGTTAGATGAAAAATGAGGATCTGGGAGATTTTCTTTTGTATTTCTCTCCAACTTGCCAGTGTTTGTGGAATATGTCTAGGTGGTACTTGTGCCTGTGTGTTTTCAGGACTAAAGCCATGACAGAAATAGCAAACCTGCAGGAGAAACTTTGCCTAAGCATTTAAGCAATTACATGACACATTAGAAATTTTTAGACAGATTTTGAGCCTTATGTCCAATGTTTGCTTCCTCTGTGTTTTTTTAAATATTACCACAGCCCTGATTAAAAATACCAAGGTGACAAATTATGATTTGCAGGTTACACCTCCTACTGCTAGCACTTCTGCTTACTTTGCATTTTGTTATGTAGGGGAAAATGCCCCCCCTGCTTCTTTGTGTGAGTAACTTTGTTGGTACACTGGAAAATTTTGTGAGCATGTGACTTGGAGGTTGCTGAATGCAGACGATGAGATATGTACCATGGAAGATCTCTTGAGTTAAAACTGATTTCCACGTAGCTTTGAAGAACGGACAGACTGTACTGCTGTCCCTCTTGTTACTGTAAGTTCTAGGTCACTAAGAAAGTAGGAGCGTTTCTACATGTGCAATATTAACACAGTTCTATTCTTTCATGTAACTTCGGGTTGAAGTGGCAAGCTCAGAAATGATAAAGTAGTTATGAATTTTAAAGTAATTTCCTTTATATGTGGTTTTCCAACATTCTGTCAGCTTCAAAGTATGTGCAGGTGCTACACTGACTTTTAATCCAAGACTATCTTGTAGCAACACGTGCCTCCATAACCCCACAGATCAGCTGTGGCCTTCCTTCCACAGCAATATTTCTGCAGACCTCCTCTGTCAGGCTCAAAGAGCAGCAAGACTGTTTGTTCTTCAGCTTTAACCAGTCACACTCAAATTACACTCACCCTGCATCTTCTACATGGCATCCCTATAAAGTGGCTGTTTGATTTTAAACTAGTGGTGTTAATTTGAGATTTTGGCTGCATTGGCTGCTTCTTCCTTTGGCTGTTGCCTTCACAAAAATCACAGGGGAAAAAATTAGTTTTCCTGAGAGAACTCCCATTTCATTAATAAATTGTTATATCTCATAGCTGAAATTGTATACCTTTTGGTGAATGATGATGAAGTGGCATTATAAATGACCAGTGGAATCTGAAACTCCTTGCTCTGCTTTTCTGCTTCTGTCAGTACTAAGTAAATAAGACAGCCAGGCCCTGGTCACCCAGCCAGGTGCTTGACATGGAAGAGAACTGGCACAGCACAGTTCTCATCTACGCAGCTCATCTCTTCTCCCACCAAAGCAGAATGGTCCTGTCCCTACTAGTTATTGTGGCCATCCTGGCCTCACTGCAGTTTTCAGAACCATGCTGGAAAATCGCCTCTGGGAGAGCTGGCAAGGTTGGGTCCTGTTATCAATCCCACACTGGAGAAACGTGTTGCAAGGGTGGTGGATGACCCTCTGGGTAGGAGTATTTGGTACTCAGGTTGGAGAAAAGGTTGGATTCTGGATCCTGAGGCAGATTGTTTAACCATCAATACAAGACATTTGTGGTTTTAAAAGACTTTTTAAAAATCCAGCTCTGTATTCTGTACCTCTTAATTAACTTTACATGAGTAAAAAGCAGAGATCACAATGAGCAAAATATAATTAAAATCATTAGAAGATTTTAAATAAACATTATATGAAAGAGATGAGTGAGGATAAATTTACAGTTACTGTGTTCCCATGGTAGTTTCACAGTCCCATTCATCCTGCTATTGCTTTCTTAGACAATATTTCAGCATAAAAAGAGCCTCTAGAGTTTGACTAAACTTGCTTGGGCCCACCCTGTCTAAGACATGAATGTGGTAGTGCAAAGGATGCAGACACGTTACTGCGTGTCTGCAGAGAGATAAGGCTTGTGTTGTGCAAAAGGAAGAAAACAAAATCTTTCTTCTGAATGTAAACTGGAGCAGCTGTGGACTGCAGCAGCCATCCAGCCAGTTTAACTGGTTATGTACAGTGGGTCCACATGGCAGCATTCTGCATGAAATCCTGTGTCTGAACATAGAAGGCTTTGGGCGATAGTGTCTGGGAGCTGGAAGGGAGGTGAGTCAGGATCCAGGAGCAAGTCTGGAAACACACTGGGCAAAACAGAAGTGAGATAGAGAGCAGCTTTCACCTTTTGAGCACAATTTAACATTGGCGTTTGAGAAAGCTGTTTTTGTCAGGTTTCAAGTGACTGACCTGGCTGCTTGCCCCCAGCAGAGAGTGCAGGAGCCATCAAACCAGGGCTTTGCAGGAGCAAGACCCCTGGCATCACTGGGCTTCAGCTGCCAGGGCTGCAGAGTAGAGGTACAGGTGGCACCCTTTCTGGGGACGGAGAGAGGGGCTCAGCTGCCAGCATTGCCTTCTCTCTGTACTTACAGTGTAAGAAAGTGGGGAGTTACACACTGGCGCTGGCTTTATCTTGTCCCCTGAGACAGTCATTCAAGGTTGCTAATGGAGGGTTACAGGTTGTTCTGTGCCTGACACCTATGACACAGAGTGTTGCTGAATGGTGGCTCAGAATGGTCTTTTTCTGTGTACGTGGTGTCTGTCAAGTACACTGATCCTGCTGTCATTCAGGTGTTCGTATTCACACCACTGCCAGCAGGAGAAAAAAATAGAAATAAATCTCACACTTACAAATTAAATGACATCTGATGTTCTGGACTATTTGTCCAGTAGGATGCAAAAGTGACCAGTCATTTCTGTCCTCTTTAAAATCAATGAGAGCTGTTGGAAGGAGTTGAGGGGGTGCCTGGAGTAACGTTGGGGGGCGTAATAAGCATTACCCTCCCATGGCCTGGCAATAACAGTTCTGTCTCCCTTTTGAGGGAATGGTATTTGTGACTTTGCCAAGTCTGGGTTTTGGTTTCTCTGAGCTTTGGTTTTTGCTGCTGCCGGATGTGCTGTGGGAGGGTGCAAGGAGCACAAGTTGTGTAAGACATTTGTATGGTTTCTCTGAGAGCTGCAGGATAGGGCAGAGGGTGAGGAGTGCTCTGGGCCACTGAAGGCCAGGAGCAGAGAGCTGGGATGCATGGTCTGCAAGTTGGTAGTGTGAAACTGAGGTGTCCTCTCACTGTAACTTTTGCTTAGCATCTCACCTGGCAGAAGGACTCACTCTAAAACATCTTGCTGTGGAAAGGCAGCTCCTTGCTGCAGGCACCTGCTGGGTATGAGCAAATGGGTGCTCCTTACAGGGAGTGACTTTTGAAAGCTTCTTGCCCCCAGAGTTGATCTAGTTTTGTGCTACTGGCTATTGAGAGATCAAAAGGAGAAGCAGGAGCACAAGGCAGAAATGGAAACACCTTTTCCTATGAACAGTGAAAAAACAACTGAGAATCCCTTCCCTGTGGCTCCTGGGAAAGCTTATCTTGTGACCTTCTGCCTGATCTCTTCTACTTAAAAATTTGTCTTTTTTTTGTCTGCACTGTATGAAACAATGCATATTTAACCAATTTTTGCTAATGCTTTAGCTGAAATTAGGGCAGGGATTTTTCCAGAAAAAATGGGGAAACCTTTTCTAACATGATTATTGTTTCTGTGAAGTGTGAGCCATGTCAGGGAGAAGGGAGGCAAAAGGGCATGAGCAGCAGCAATATGGTCTTTAGCAGGTGTTGGGCAGAGCAGAATCTAATGAGAATCATAGAAACACTTGAAAGTTTTTTAACTCTGTACAGGATTTTCAGGAGCTGTTGATAGGAAACAGTAGTGACCCAACTGACAGTCAAAGAGATGAAAGGAAGCCCTTCAGATTAAATAAGATTTAGGAAATAAAAGGATTAGTGCTGGACAAAAGCTAGATTTAGGGGTTTATTTAACCAGTGCAGTGTGGCATGATGGGATGTGGGGCATCAGAAAGGAGATGAAAGACAAAATAAAAAGACGAATGTGGGAGGTAGTATGGAGGCAAGGAATCAGTACATCTTCAAAACCCCTTCACAAATCTTCCGATAATTGAAAATAGTACAAAAAAAAAAAAAAAAGCAAACAAAAAAAACCCCCACCAAACCAAAAACAACAAAAGGAGTAGTTTTCATTAGCAGTCCTGGCTTCTTTACATAGTAACAAGAAGCGTTACAATGGCAGGATATCTTCTGTTGTGGGGCTGCCAGCAAAAATCCCTGTCATGGGAGAAAAGAGTCTGTATTATCACATGCACATATAGATGTCTGATGAGACAAAATCAGATTTAAGCAAAATTATCATTCTGTTAGACTCATAATTTGCAGTGATTTTAAGTAGGGGCTGCTGAAGGACCACTCTTGTAAGAGATCTCCATTTGGAAGTCTATATTGAAGCTGGTTAAACCACAGAAATGAGGGGTATACATGTTGATGGAGCCAGGAGCATAGAACTCCTTCATGCAGCATGTCACAGAAACATTTAATCTTGCAGCCTTAAAAACAGGACTGAGAGCTTTCCAGAGCTCGATTTCTTCACTTCTGGCTAATTGTCTATAGGTAACCATTTGTATTATTAGCGAGATGAATAAAAAAAGGACACATGTCAGAATTTGACTTGAATGAATTGGTTGTCCATTTAGCAACTCTTCCAAATTTTGGTGAAGAGAGTAGAGTGGCTACCAGTGGGTTTGGCCCAGACGTTAAGATAATGTAGTCAGATAATTGTGGATACTCTTGGCTAATGCAAGTATTATCTCGGGAAAACACCACCTCCTCTCTTCCAAAGACTCCTTTACTCCTAATGTCCAGGATAGTTATGGTTATATATAGCATATTAGAGGCTGTTAAAATCACACAGAATCACAGAATATGCTGAGTTGGAAGGGAGTCCAACTCCTGGTCCTGCACAGGACCATCCCCAAAAGTCACATCACCTCCCTGGGAGTGTCATCCAAACAATTCCTGAACTCTGTGACCTCTTGAACTCTTAGTCCTGTGACCACTGCCTTGGGGACCCCGTTTCAGTGCCCAATCACCCTGTGGGTGAAGAACCTCTTTCTAATATCCAACCTAAACCTCCCCTGACACAACTTCAGGCCATTTCCTCAGGTCCTGTCACTGGTTACGACAGAGAAGAGATCAGTTCATGTCCCTCCTGTTCCTCTCACAAGGAAGTTGTAATTACAATGAGGTCTCCCCTCAGTCTCCTCTTCTCCAGGCTGAACAGACCAAGTGCCCTCAGGCGCTCCTCACAGGGATTCCCCCAAGGCCCTTCACCATCTTTGTTGCTCCCCTTTGGACACTCTCTAAGAGCTTAGTATCTTTCTTATATTGCAGTGCCCAAAACTGCACACAATATCCAAGGTGAGGCCATCCCAGTGCAGAGCAGAGCAGGACAATCCCCCCCCTCGATCGGCTGGCGATGCTTTGCCTGATGCCCCCCAGGACACGGTTGGCCCTCCTGGCTGCCAGGGCACTGCTGACTCAGATTCAACTTTCTGTAGAGGAAGAGCAAATGCGCCTTTTTTTTCTCCCTTCGGGTCTACAAAATGAGGTTTGATATTTTTCTTATCTAGGTGCAAAAGAAAATGTGTTTTGTGCCTAACTTTACCAATACGAAGACTTTTTAGAAGCATAGGTATTTACAACTTAACTGGAAAGGTTTATAATGCTTGGTGGATGCTTAAATTTCTTCTGCCAGTGTTTCTGGAAAGACATTAGGATAGAAATGCTTCTTTAGACAATATTCACTTTTCATTTGTTCTGTTACCCTAGAGAAGTGCTTACTAGCTTTTGCAAATAGCTAATAGGTTAACAAACAAACAAATGAAAAGATAGGAAATTATTTTATTTACATTTCTAGGGAACCTTGAAATCTAGACATAAATAATAGATTTAATTTTTTTTTTTTTTTTTTTTTTTATTGCTCCATATCTTTTCTACTACTCTCTGCAAAGAGATGCGTGGTCCAGCCATTGGACGGATATGGAAGCTTGACTGAAAGTTTACAGAGCATGCCTAAGATAAATTTTATTTGTTCAGAAAAATGACCTTCAACATACCAACTATACAAGAAAATCTTAATGATTTTTTTCAACAAAATTCACCCTTTCATTTATTTTATTTTTTGTTTTGTCCAGTTGAATGAAAGCAGCTAGAGGTTGTTTTCCTTAATAAGATAGTCACCACATTATCGATGCGAAAGTAATGTGGTCCCCATTCAGACATTATTTTACAATGTACTTCAAGGTCTTGCTTGGATTTTCCAAAAGACCTAGCTGGATGAAGAGTCTAATAGCTCATGATGTCAGGGAGCATAAGTCAACATCTGTAGGTGATTAGGTACCCCTGAAATTAGGCTTTTCAAAGTTTGCTTTAAATAACTTGCCTGCAGTGCTTGACTCCTTGTTTGTGTCTTCCCATTTCCAAGCAAATGCAATCAAGTCCAAGACGAAAACTGGCATTCTTTGGACAAGCCTGCAACATAAGTCCTTCCTGATCTCTCAGCTCTGCATGGCCTTGATCATGACATGTTGCTGCTTTTGAGAGCCTGAATTTATGTCCTCTGATTGAACAAATGTTCTAGAACAGTAGGCTTTGTTCATATGTACTTCAGGGGGAGGGTGGGTTTGCTGGTTTTGTTGATTTATTTTCCCTCCTCATTTGAAAAAATCATGATCTGTATCTGCCAAATCCTGTTGCAGGGTGCCCAGGTGACAACTAGGAGACCCTTTGCCCCCAGCCCTTCCTTTTCCAGCGTAGATGGTTGGCTAAGTTTAAGCAGTTTTCCCTGAGCATAGTAAATACCAGGACATTCTGGTGCAAGTTCTTTCGCATTCAAAGTTTCACACCCTTCTTTCAGGACACGAGGACGGTACTGCAGATATCTGCAAGTCTACTAGAGATCATTGGAGCTTAACAACGGCTGATTTTTTCAGTGGATATGTTGGTTGCCATTGGGGTTTCTGTTTGTTTTTGAATCTGAAATCAATTATCTGTCATGGAAAATGTTTTCTTGGATGAGCAACATTTGGAAAATGTGTTTTGAAAATGAGAATATTAATAAAGGGGACTTTGGGACATCATATTAAACAGTGGCACTATACTGCCTTTAGGTAGTACATGGATGACTGCTTTAGCCATTATTTCAGGTCATCCTTGAAAACTAATTTTTACATAACTACCTGTTTATGATAATGCATTCCAAACTTTGAAAGGGTTCCAGCATTATTTTATTTCAAAATTGCACTTAATTAAAGTGTGCACCTGCACTGTTGTCTTCTCTCATTTTTGTCTCCCTTTCAGTTAGAGTGGAAGAAATACTGGAATACTGCAGTGATGGACTTGAAATTCCTCAACCAGAACATCCCAGAGGTTTCAGAACAGAAAGTCCTTTTGTTCTGAGCCACAAGAGAATACTTATCTGTTGTCCAAATGTATCCCTGGGGACAACCTTCATGCATAGACAATTTTTCCTCGCTAGCAACAGGGACTTACCTGGCAATGCCTGCTCTCTGTGCCCTCCTACCAGCTTTGCTGGCCCAACCTCTGCTGGTAGTATAAGTTTGAGGGGGCTTGCACCCCTCTCAGGCACTATCCAACACCTTTCAGCCCCAAAAAGAGGCAGCAACAGACTGTTCCATGCTAATCACATATTATAAATAGCCACAAAATAAAATAGCTAAGGAAAATGCATAGTATTTTTCTATCTCTGGTTTATTCATTCTCCAAACACACTTTTCATCCAGGTGATATACGTGGTTTAAAGCTTAGAAAGTTTTTTGTGTCACTTTGGGAAACCACAGAGCATAAACTATATGGCTTCAGAATCAGTGATCTGAAAGGCCTTTTCCAACCTAAATGATTCTATGATTCTTTGATTCTAGTCCTGTCTGATTTTTTTGAGGACACTATAGATGAAAAAGATTTATTTATTTATTTATTTATTTAGGTGCGTCATGCTGTGGTAAGCAGCAGTGAGGTGGAATGCTGAAATCCCTGTTCAGATGGCTTGGCTTTCTATGTAAAAACATCAGATGAAGCTTGTTGAACTCATGCACTCTCTTACATATGGTCATTATGTTGGTTGTCTCAGGTGTCTGATCAGCTTTGATGTGAGGTCCAGTATTTCTATGATCTCAGCCTAGGAATAAGCTGGTGGCCCTGGACTCAGCAGCGGTTAAACACGAATATAAACAAAGTGGAGATCTGCTGTGTGCCACATAAGGTCACTTTCAACTGATATCTTTGGTTTATTGCAAATACGTAATGGTACCAAAAGAAACAATATTTCAGGCAAAATAATATGTAATGCTTACCAGCTCATGTACCTTGACTCTGTGATTTCAGACACTGTGAAACAGATTAGATAGTAACTCTGTAAATACTGGTGGAAGGGTTTGAATGTATTGTCAGCTTCATTTCTTACAGATTGAAGGGTTTCTGCACTGCTTATCAGAGCCCTTTCTTTTCATTTGTTTTTCCTTGAGTAAGTCACTGAAGTCAGCGTTATGGGATATTAGATCATGTAATAAATGTGTGTATGTGACTGTATAGACACATTTATCTTTTTTTCTTTGTCCTTGTGGGTATTTATTTTGAAGGAAGCTATGTATAAACTACAAGCAGTTCTTAAATGACTGAAGCTTTCAGCTGCTGTGTTTTGGGGAGCAGATGGTTTGTCTGCAACTGCTGAAGGATGGGATCCTATGTTATATTTTCAAGCCAAGCTTACATAAAAGATGGTGTCATGGAAGGGATTGCTTAAACATTCCTAAGTTTTGTCATCACTAAATTATAACAAATTGGGTGCATCAGGGGTAGTATGGGAAGCTTCTGGGTAGGGTGCAGAGGAAGGAGGAAGAATTTTTATAAAGACAGGGAACAGTATAAGCCACAGTAGTAGTCAGCTTGAACAGTCAGCTCTATTCCTTGGCCTAAGTCTAAGCTGAACATAGAGGCATAACCTATGGAGAGAAGCTTGGTTTACTTCTCTGTGTCTCTGTTTGCTGTGGGGAGCTAAGTAATACATTCTAGAACTGCTTTGATGTTTAGCAATTGGATTTATTTTGCAGCATTTTGGTTAAGTTTCACAAAGTCATGAAGCCTCCCTTTGGGGAATCTTACCATAATGCAGATGTTGAAGAGTAAATTTAAAAGGTGGGCTCAAGCTGAAAGCTTCTGAGGCTGCCTCCCCTTGTATCCACCATAGGTGGATAGGTGAAAAGACCTTTTTGGGAACAATTTTTCCAAATGATAATGAAAAGCTATGAAGCTGCCAGTGCAACCCCTAAAAATCAAGACTGTTTTGAAATGGTAATGTGTTCACTGTAACAGGTAATGGGAACATTACATCTGGTCTTCTTCAGGGTGAGTCACACACTTTTCCTCTTTTCTAATTCTGCAGAGACTTGGCACCTCTATGTGATGAAATCCGTATACTGGCTGTGGTTACAGGGCTGAGCAAAACACAGAGCAGACGAAGAGATACAGGTCAGTATGTGCATCTATAGCTGTTTGCCAAGATGACACGGATCCAGAGGAATGTTTGACTATCATCCAGAAATTGTCATTCCTAAATATACATCTACTGAGATGACCCTAGAGAATACACACCTGGTTTCTACTTAACTAATTGCAGAAGAGATAACAGCTACAGGGTCCTGAAACACTGCAAAATTTTCAGACAGGTCAGCGGTGTTGCTAAAATATCCTGAGATCTGGGATACAAAGGGCTGTAGTTTTAATTTTGGTAAAAAAATAAAATAATCTCTGCGTTAAAAAAGAGGAAAGAAAAATTTGCAAAATTATTTCTGCATAAACAGGTCACTTCTTGGTGTTTTTCCCACTTGCTTGTTTTTGGTTTTATCTTACATAAGCAGTAGATAATTTTTTGAAGTGATTTCTCCAATAAGTAACATTCCCTGCAACCAGCACGTCCCTTATCTGGAAGATGATGCTTACAGAGAAAAACTCTCTTTCTGGTTTCTGAGATTAACAGTGCAAGTTTTTGTCCTCCGTAAAGACTGAGTTTATACTGGGAGAGGATAAAACTGCGTGTGTACTATGCAAAAGTATTTCTACTCACGTTCCTGGGAATATTCTACTTCCTAGGACCTGTTATGGTAAAAAAAGCTTTCTTAGTGTTGTCATTATTTCTAGCTGTTGCTCTTTTACCATTCTAACTTGTTATTTCTCTGCTAGCTGTTTATTTCCAACAGATGCTTGTAGCCAGTTAACATATGTACCCTCAGTCGTTGCTCAGCTAAACTGCACACACAACAGTTACTTCTTTCCACTTTTTTTTTCTCCAGCTGAACCCCCTTTTCAGCTACTTAACATTTTCTTTGGTTTCTCATGGTTTCTAATTTGTCTAAATTTCTGGAGTGCTGACTGAAGTATCCTGGGAGTGGCAATTTTTTTTTTTTTTTTTTAAATCAAAAAAATAAGCCCACAATCTTTTTTTAATTAAAGCTGTTTATTATTTTCAGTGATGTAGTTTGTGGGGCCTCATTGTTCTGGAAGGCTGCATAACAAAATGAGAGGCCATGTTCTATGGAGCTATTGCTTCTGCGAGGAACTTCAAAAAGGAAAAAAGCCCAACAAAAGAAAACCAATGGCTTACTCCACATTCAGAATAGCCACTGACAAAATTGTCTTGGTATCTGGTGGCATTCAACCTCTCTCTCTGCTCAGTTGTTGTTACCATCCCTTCCACAGTCTTTGCTAAATGATTTTTCCATTAATTATTTCATAATTGTAGATACGCTCAGGCTTCACTCCACAGTTTGGATGTGGCTTTGTTTTGCGTCAGGAGCCTCCACTCAGTTTAAGGCTGACAGTAGCTGGCAGCTTCTGGTCAAAGTCACTTGCCCATGGATGCTGCTGTGCTTGTGGTGCTGCACATGCTGGGGTGGACAGACCATTTCCAGATTGAGTCTGCACTTAGCAGTACAAAGCAAGCTCTGGTCTCATGTGGCAAGGTGTGACCACAGGAAGAGCAGCTACCTTGTCCCAGTGAGACCTGGAGCATTGTGAGGACTCCTTGTGGATGGAGATGGGGGATGGAAGCTGCCCTTTTGAGATGGCAACAACACCAACAAGAGCTACTTCCCTAACCAGATGATGACCATCCTGTGGCACTGAGGACAGCCAAGTTGGTTGCCTTGGTGGTCTGCTGAGATGAAGCAGGCAGTGGGACTGCAGTTCTTTGTGTGACCTTGGAAGTCCTGCAAGCAGTCACAGCTGGGTGACCCTAACTGAGGGCTGTGAAGGATGTCTGAGCAAAGGGTGCAGTCAAGCTGAAGCCACACAGGATTGACTTCAGTGTTTTCCTCTTGAGGCTCTGTTCACATGTGAAAAAGAGATGGAGATTTGAGGAAGAACAGACCATAGATGAAAGAAACAATCAATCTTACAGTGTCTTAAAAGCAGGTATGAATAACTATCCCATGTAGCAGAAAATTCTTACCTAGGTAAGATACTTTCCAAGAACAAATGAGGGATGATTTCTTCCATCACTGACATCAGTTGCACATATGTGGATAAGTGTCACAGTGAGCAGCAGCCCTTCTGCAATCCACAAGGCTACTGGAGGAAGAAAACTCTTGGGTGACACTTCCAAGCAGTCAGTTAGGTTTTGTTCTCCAGACATACCTAAATGAAGGATCTGTGATTCCTCAAATGTAGAAATTGTTCACTCTCAATGTATAACATACGTTTTCCAAGAATTTGAAGGCTGCTATTGAGCAGGTCCTGTTACCTGTAATTATTTCCTCTGATGGGAAGTGCAAGGCGGGCACCCAAGTAACACTGCTATTTCAGCATTAAGTCAGGAAAGACGTGGGAGAATATTGATAAGCAAAGCTACAATTTTCTCCAACATTTTGCTGTCCCTCCTCATTGCATGTCTGGTAGAAGTAAACAAGACTGGATACATTTATATTGAAAACAGTTCTGGCAAATTTGGCATCTCTCAATTGCAGATGCTGGAGGTAGACATGATGCTTCACATTTCTGGTCTACTGCATATCCAGGGCTCTTTCTGCCTTCAGTCCTAGTGCTGTTTTGGCTCTCAGATCATTAGCTTCATTTTGTTCAGCTTTCAGCAATGTGGCTCCCAGATGTGTTTTCTGGTATTTCGTTTATAACTGTGAGGAATCTACAACATCCCATCACCCCTGTGTCTGGCTATTTTTTTCTCTTGGCATAGAAGTTCTTTGAACAGGACATTCCTACGAACATCAACAGTCAAAAAAATGAAATAAAACTAAAAAATTCTGTCAGGTTTTCATTCTCACCAGGGAGATCTCTAAGGTAGAACTTCAACACACACTTTTGTAGAAATATTTGATGGTAAAGCTTTGGGGATTTTTTTGCTCACCACTACGCTATTAGAGTTTTCAGCTAACATCTTACATCCATATGCAGTGTGCCTTTTCAGTCTTCAGCTTTGTCTCAGTATCAGTGTTGTAGCTGTGATAGTTTTGGGATGTAAATGGTTTCTTTTTATTATACCAACTTATAAAGTTCAGAGGAAAAACGAGCTGGGGAAAGGCTTGTATGCCTGAAAGCTTGCCTGCTTTCTCCAGCTATATGGACTTGAAAGATGCTATCTCCCTTACAAATCTTGCCTTCATTTGTGAGCATGTGGTTGGATAATTATTTTCAACTATTGCTTGGATAAATGGTTTCTAAAGAATTTGGGCACAAAAAGTAGCTCTTGCTAAATTGCCTGAAAAATGATTTCTTAAAAGAAGTGATTTTCTCTCAGAGTTTATTTCTCAGACACACAGAAATATCTTTTGCCAGATGTATTTCTAGGTCACTTTTTTAAAGCACGGGGAATGATTTGTTCTTATGAATTTTTGTATGCATAGCAAAAAATGCAGGCACATGTTTTTGTCTAACTCATTTTGAAAAGGTGTCACTATGTCTGACTTCAAAGTGCCTGATAAACTTAGATCAGAAAGGCAATGAATTTGAAATATTAAATTGTGCACCTATGAACACTGGGGAAAATTGAAAAGGAAGGCTGACTAAAAGATCAGAAAAACATAACTCACACAGAACTGTGGGAGTTTGAGTTACTTTCTTTTTGAAATTGATTTTTTTTCACAGAATCTTCCTATACCTCCTGCTGCAGTGATAAAATAGCTTCAGCACACTTTGCCTTTGCAGGATTTGCATTTGCAAATTCACCAGCTGGATCCTGAAGGAGGTTCATGAACTTTCAGCAAGCAGCTAGCCTGATCTTGCCTGTGCATAGTTTTAATTGAAAAATCTTTCAACTGGTTTGTACTTGAAAGAGTAAAATATACTATCTCTTTCAAAAGTATTGCTGTTATTGATAATTGTGTATTTTCTATATCACAGTATTTGAATCCTGATTATGCTTCAGCATTTCCATCTTCTGAGACACTGTGCTCTTCATTTTAATACAGTGCTTTATGAAGAAGTACCACATAGAGATGCTCTGGATATTTAACTGTGTTTTATTGCACTGACTGCAGAGTCCAGGACAGAATAAAAAAAGGCCCCATCAAGTCTTCTCCATACATGCCATATTCTATATATTTCCATCAAATCCCAGACTACCCATCATCTTGCTAATGTTAACAATTCTAGGCTTTACAAGCTTGCTTGACAGGAGAAGCTCTGCCTCTTGGCTAAACCTGTTTCCATTCTGCAATGCCCTTGATAAGGCAGTTAGTGCTCTACTTCCTCAGGAAGCCCAACATTTCCTTTGTTCTTGGCTGCCATCGGACAAAAGGCAAGCCCCCTGCCATGTCTCACATTCTCTCACTTTGGGCTGAGACAGTTGTCAAGACGCTATCAGTTATATGTCGAGTTATATTTACCTTTTTGCTTTTTGAAAGGGTATTTTTTCTGTTTTACATTTGAGTTTACTTCTGTGTTTCTAGTTTTCTTGACCTCTTAGTCAAGAAATTGCACCGTTTCTTGTATCAGAAATAGTGTGGCCAGCAGGACTAGACCAGCGATCATCCCCTGCACTAGGCACTGGTGAGGCTGCACCTCCAATCCCATGTTCAGTTTTGGGCCTCTCATTACAAGAAAGACACTGAGGTGCTGGAGCATGTCCAGAGAAGGGCAGCAGAGCTGGTGAATTCTGGAGCACAAGTCTTATGAGGAGTGGCTGAAGGTTCCAGGGTTGTTTAGCCTGGAGAAAAAGGAGGTTCAGGGGAGACCTCATCACACTCTACAGCTGCCTGAAAGGAGGGTGTAGCAAGGTGGGGATCAGTCTCTTCTCCCAGCTAACAAGTGGCAGGATCAGAGGAAAGGGCCTCCAGTTGAGTTAGGGGAGGCTTAGATTGGATATTAGGAAAATATTTCTTTACCAAAGAGGTAATCAGACATTGGAATAGGCTGCCCAGGGAAATAATGGAATCTCCATCTCTGGAAATGTTCAAATGGCATGTGGGTATGGCACTTGGGGACAAGGTTTAGTGGTGAACACAGTGCTGCTGGATTGATAGTTGGACTCAATGATCATGGAAATCTTTTCCAGTCTTAATGATTCCATGTTTAGTTTGCCTTAGCCTGCACCAAGCCCCAAATAACCAAATCACCTGTCAGTGCTGGCTTGTTCCTTCCCCACCTTTTTACAGATAGCACATATTTATTAAGCAATGCACTATTTCAAAGGTCTGGCTGATGACTGCTACACAGAGAATTTGTTACTTAATCCTATCCTTTGGTTTGTAGCCCATTTCTGATCTAGGAGCAATTCTTTGCCTTTCTCTCCATAAATATGGTGCCTTGAAAAGACATTTCAGGTTTACTCTCTAGTGCATGCTGTGGCAGGACCCCATCACCTTCAGGAGGATAATCTCTTAAGTCCACCAGTATGACCACTGATAGGAAGTGTTGTCTTCAGAAAGGCTGGAAATTCAACTATTGCAGACTTGCTCAGCACTCAGCTTAAAAAGAAATGTACAAAAACTAGCAAAAAAAAGAAAAAAGAAAAAAAGAAAAAGGCTGACAAACATTCAGTCTATAATTAAAAAACAATGCTGCATGAAGTATTGTGTTTCCATAGGAAATACTGAGTTCCGAAGCATTTAATGATTTAAAAGTCTGGGATATGCCATGGCAGAGCACTATGACGTTTCCAGTTCTGTGGCCTGAAGTCATTATTCTGCCATATGGTGACGTTAACCAGACTACTTAATCTTTGAGGCAGCATAACAGCCACTCTGGAACAAAGTATTTTCATTCTTATTTTGTTTATGTTTTGTGTGTGTGAAAAGACTGAACTGTAGTGGGAAAGGAAAAGGAGAGAGGGGTTTCTGTTTGGTTTTCTTTTACCAGCTTCTAGTTAAGTTTTCAAGTGTTGTTAGTATCTAATGTACTCTCTGAGGCCTTCTGTGTATTATAATCTCTAATCATCTGTGCTACAGTTTTCACAGAAGTGCTAAAACCATTTTACCACCACTTCCCTGGCAAGACTGCTCAGAGAGTCTTTCAAAGAATGAAACTTTTCATGAACTACAAATCCAAGACATTTGTGAGGCCTTTAAAAAACTTGGCATTTAAATGACTGTGTGAAGTCCAAGAGTAATTTTCGAATCTGCAGTATATAAAATCAGTCCTCTAGCTCCTTGTAAATATCAGAAAAGAAAGAGGACTGTGAAATTCAATTGTCTGTATCATAATTAGTAGAAGAAAGTAGATGGATATTAAGGACTATTAAACAGGTTTACAAAGGACTAAAGGTCTCCACATTTAGGTTTCATCTTCCAGAATTATACATTAAATTGAAAATTGGCCTCTTTTTCTAAAATATGTATGTTTGTGAATATTCTTTTTTAAGAATATTCATTCTGCAATAAAAAAGACTTTAGTTCAGGACAAATGTAACTCCACATAGAACAAATAAGTTCTTACCCATTTTCTAGAGTGAAATTTTCAAGGTCATAATTTGCAAAGGAGAAAAGTGGAGAAAAGGAAGGTATGAACTTTGTCGAAGTGAAATGATGTAAAATGGAAATTTTGCAGATTTTTTCCCCCCATTTTCTCATGAGGGAGATCAATACAATGTGACCTTAAAGAAGAAACACAAATCTATATATTTGATTTTTTTTTTTTTAAAGCTTTTTAGAACCAACCCTGATCATCAGGTTAGATCTTGATCTGGAACTTTTCATATTTTTCAGCTCACTCCCTTTCCTCAACCATTTTTTTTTTTTTTTTAATGAAAAATAGAGATGGAAATAATTTTTGCTTTCACTTGACTGTGACAGAACTGTGACTATTATAACTCTATCATAACTCTACCCTGTGGAAATAGGTACATATGAGACCAGAGCTAAGGCCTAAGTGTTTTTATTAGACAGGTATATGGCATGGGAAGAATGTATGCAAACAAAGTCCAGCACAAGGCTGTCACTCCAGCTTTGGGTGGAGCAAACATACTTTTACCTTAGTGAATTTCAAAAAATATCAACAAAGCCTTTGCTTTTCAAATCCCATGAATATCTCTAAATCTATGGCACTGTGCAAATGCCACAGAAATCTCATGCTTGACATTTGATTGATGCCAGATAAGAGGTCTGTGTCCCTTCTTTACCAAGTTTTTGTGAGAATCAGACAGATTGATCTCAATCATACTCATGCCGGCAGTGAAGTCCATGCTAAAATAACAGTAAGTCCCCAGGGGAAGAGGAAAGCTGCTGAATGCTTATGGATTAGTTGTGGGGTCTGGACTTGGCAGGTGTGAAGAGTTTGACAGTTAATGGCTTTGGGAATTCATTTGGAGATTGTTCCTAAATCTTGTGCTGTATTCACATGCTGTGACAATAAATCATTACATATGTATTTAACACCTGTTGTGTGCACACAGTATTTTTTTTCTCATAACACTGCAGGTATGGGGAACACTTGTGTGGTTATGCTCTGCACTTTACTGAGGGGAGAACAGCTCAGTGAATTTGCTCTTGCACAGGAATCTGTGGCAGAACAGGAAACTGAGCCCAGTTCCTGCATCCCAATTTGGTGGTGTAGTCACACATCCAGTGTGCTTCCCTGTAGATATTTTCCATGCCTTGTGCCTACATAGGGAATCAGTCTGAAAATGTCAATGTTGTAGTTATGCAAGGTAAGATCATAAAGAATTTTTTGCCTGCACCTTGTTTGATGGATGTAGCTTCGTGATTCTCAGGCTGCCATATAGATGTCAACAGACAGCTTGATGTGCATCAGTTTAGAGACTCACACATCTGCTTACTCGACAGCTGCCTCAGAGATTCAGCGAGTCTTGGCAGTTTTACTTTACTGTTCTTCCACGGAGGAGAAGTGTGAGAGATGCCACCATACAGATCTGACAGTAAAGAATGGAGCAGCCTCATTCCTTGGCAGTGAAATGTGAGTGGTTGTGTTAATTTACAGACATTATAATCCCTTGTTGTTAATTTTATTTTGGAAGAAAATTATGAAAGCTCCTGTGTTTCCTAGAGTCCAGATTCCCAGAGAAGAAAGTTATCTACAGCAGACAATAAAAATAATTTAGATATTGATATAAGTTTTTGTCTGTCTAGTGTTTTGCAAGCTTCTGTCTGAGAAAGTTTTTGAAACCTAACAAGTTTCCAGAAGGGCAGTAGTTATTTAAATTGTGGAATAGTATTATGACAGCTTTGGAGGCAGCTCTTACTTCTTTGAACAACGTGGCAGGATATTAATCATTTTTTTAAACTAGAGGTGAGTACTTCAAACCAGCGATCTTAACCTCCAAAGGGTGAATGATGACAGGTGTTTTCTCAGTTCCCATTCCCCATCTCCATTGCAGCCATCTCTCCTCTAAAACACTATATTAGAGAAGTCAGCTGTAAACATGTCATGAACATATCCTAACACCACATTACATCATTACATGTAACATTTCAGAGCATGAGCACATCTCAGTGTACCCTATAAGGATCTCATGAGACCCACTAGTGGCTTTACCTTTCTCATTTCTCTTGTTTCTATGCATTTTTTCAGCAACCTGAAATAGTAGATCACTTATGTGAAATACATGTCTGAAATATTTTGGATTTTTATTAGCTCCACATCTTTGTCCAGCTGTGGCATTTATAGTATTCTACTGGGACACAATTCCATGGGGAGAAGCACCTGCTGGGTCCCGGGGGTGAACCAGGAATGAGTGTAACCCACCAGTGGGCAGAGCACATTTGTCTGCAAGGGCAAAGACATTCTGAACTACTGTCTTTGCACAAAATGGAAGACTTTCAGATCCTGGGCTTTGTTTCTGTATTTCTCTAAAGCACTGGCTACGTGATCTTTCAGAAGCAGATGCGAGCATGCTCTGTCTTTGCTCTGAACTGACTAGAAGCCATAGAGCAAACTAGCATGGCACCAGGCCCAAACTAATATGCCCTGCTTTTCAGCTGAGCTTTATTAGCTTGGGCTTGGTGCCCTGCTAACCACAGCTGTGGGTTTCTTGTCAGCTTGGGACTGCAAGCAGAACAAGCTCAAGTCTCTCTGCAGGTAGTTCTGCAGGGTTTTAAGGCTTATGAATAGTGCCGGAGTTAGAAATTTGAATGTTTCTGCTTTCTGTTCTCAAAATAAGCCACAAGGTGAGTTATGTGTCCTTCCATTTACAGCCCCTCCATCAGCAAGCCCAAAGTGTTTTTTAGTCTTTGCAATCTTTGTGTTACTATCAGAAAGTCATCCTTTGTGCCATTAAGTATTCTTTCTCTTTAGAATCCTTTTGTAGTTAGGGAGACAGGGATTTTTCTAGCTCATTAAAAGAAAAAAAAGAAACAAATAACAAGACAACTCATAAGAGATTAACAAGGAGTAGCTGAGGAAAGATTTGGAAATTCATGTGGAAGAAATTGGTGTTTCTTGGAAATGTCTTCAAATTATTTAACCTTGGTCTTTGATCTAGAAACAGCAACTCTTCTAAGAGCAGCTTTTTGGGAATTTTCCTTGTGGAAACATATTGCTGAAAAATGCCTATTTGTTAAAACCAAACCCACCATTTAGTAAAAGATAAAGTGCCTTTCACATAATTGTCCTTCTCTGGCTCCTGGTTCAATCCAATCTGAATGAAGTTGAGTGGAAACTTTCAGCAACGGTGAGCACTGACCTACTGTGAGGGGGTTATCCCACCTTCTGCAGTAAGTCTTCTTTGTGCTGTTTGGCTTTGTAATTAGCACCTGTCTGTAGGTGATTGACTCACGGCACTTGAGAGTAAGGGGGTCTGCTGCCTGCTGAAGAATTAGCATAAGTGGGTTCTTTTCTCCCCTTTTCCACTTTCCACCTTTTCTTTTCACCGTGCAAATGGGTGTTTGCCTCCTAATGTTAAGTTTGAGTTTTACAAACCTGTGTGTCTATCTCACAACAAAATTCGAGATGAGTGCTCAGCAGTTCTTTCCTCCCATTCATAATTGCTCAACTGTTTTGACTAATCTTCCTAACTTTGAAGGAGATGGTGGTATTGAAAGAATAGCCAGTTATGGTATTTTTTTCAGGTTTTAGTGAGAAATAGTTAGAAGAAGAGCATGTGAAAATAGAAATCGGCTAACGAAGTTTCGCATCAAAAGCTCTATTTTCATTTGTTTCTCTAATTTTTGTTTTCCCCCCGAGATTTTATTAATGTGTTATCAAGGTATGTGTATTTTTCATTTTACATAAACTGCTGTCAGTTTACAGACACCTCTGCAAGTGTAAAAAACAGTCTCCAAAATGCATTGACCTTATCATTAAGGGGATGTTCAGAGAATTTTTTTCTAGCTTACAAAAAAAAGTCGGCAAAAATGCATGTTTTCTACTTCTCCATGAACTCATGGAATCCCATAGGTTTGCTTGGGGAAGAATCCAATCCTGAATCTCAAGATACAGTTTGAATTGTATGGCAGTTGGACATCATTGCACGCCAGAACAGTGAGAGAGGGGAACTCAGAATTTTGGATGTTGTCCAATACCTCTGTGTTGATGACCTCCATGCTATTTTGGAGAAAATATTCCTATGGCATATTGAAGGGTCGTGCAACCAACCTACCTTGTCCTTAGCTGCAGAGTGGTAGCTATTCCCCAGAATGAGACAAGTTTGTCTTTGAGCAAATGCATGCTGTTTACTACTGGCAGTGCCATTTTATTTGGCCTGCATACGGTTCATTTTTTGTGCTGGTACGCAGGGTTTCATGCCACTGGAATAGGATGGCATCTGGAAGACCATGTGTTCTGCTCATAAAGATGGTATAAAAATTTTGCAATGAACATCTCTCAAATTCCTAACACCTGTTTTTTATAATCCTATAGAGAAAATTATAAATGTGTTTTATTGTTCACCCTTCAGGGCAAGAGAGATGTGGGCCCACATACCAGTGCGGAATAAGCTTATCACAAGAGATAAGAAAATGATTTCTCTATCTATGAAGCAATGAAAATGTGTCTTGTTACACTGCAAGGTTATACTTTCCAGGGAAAGCAACATTTACAAAACAGCACTTGCACTTTTCTGCTTCTTCTGGAGGGATTTCTTGTATTTTGAATGTCATTTATTAAAGCTGATGGAAAAGTGATATTGAAATTTATTTTTTTTTTAAATCTAGAGGCAGTTTTCTAAATTCTCTATTTTCCATGTTTTCCCACTTAGCCATGGGAAATATTTTGGTAGGCGTGGATAAAGAGATGGAAAAAAGGTAGCACTTGATTTTTCTTTCTGTGATTTTTGTTATTGTTCTTGTTGTTGTGGTGGGTCACATAAACAGGCCACCCATTTGTCTCCCTTGAAAAAAATTACCAAATTTATGACATTTACTAAATTCACTACACCTTCTGCTCCACCATAGCAATGGAAGATGGTATAACAAATAATTTATTATTTCAAATGAATTATAAGAAGGTTTGTGTTGGAAGGGACCTTAAAGATCACCTAATTCCAACCCACAGCTGAATGTAGGAAGGAAGCAAATTAGCAGCTTGAGCTGGCTTTGTTTCTTCATCATGTATTATTTTCTACTGATTCAGAAAAACATTAAGGGGAACATGACCTGGGTATTATACAGAGGACAGAATCAGCAACATGTACCAGAGATGAACTGATAAGCAAGTTCTTGACAGTCTGCTCTGAGGTGACTCCTCCTTCTATTTCACCCTCCTTTCCTGGTTTGAACACACTCACTGGGCAAGACAGAGGACTGAGTTTAAAAAAGAAGCATGAAATTCTAAGATTGGTTTGAAAAACCATAAGCAAAACAGTCATTAAAGTGTGATACCAGCAGTCTTGTCCCCACTTGCAGTGCTGAGACAGTCGCAGGGCTGGGATCATGGCCCTTAGCTTTGTCTCTTACAATCTCATCATGTGTCAATGCTCTCATGATGCAAGTGAAGATAATTAAAAGTGACTGGGTGAGAAAAGTTCCATCTTTGTGGAAAAACTTCAACACTGAAAGTTTGGTTTTCTTTGTTTCCCACCGGAACAAAAGAGACACTTAAAACTGCTCCTGGGGGAAACCCCTGAATTAGCCTAATCTGGGTCTTGAAAACCCTTAATGAGTTTAAGCCAAGTCTTGAATCTGGGATTTCTTCACTAAAGAAGGTCCTGATAACTCCACTGGTTTAGGTAGCAGAGGGTGGTCTTGCTCTTTCTTAAAGAATGTCAATTTCTGGGTTTTGTCACTGTGAATATGCTCCATTATACAGGAGGAATTTTTTGTTTTTTTCTTTTTCATTAAGAGATATTTGACCTCTCTCGAGTCATTACTTGAGACAGTTTAAATTATTAAAGAAAAAAGTGCATGCCAAACTTGCTCAATAGTTTCTTTGTGCTGAAAATAACTGTAAAATGTCTAATAATTGACCAAACCTATACGAAGCACTATGTTACAAGGTCAGGGTAATGGATGTACATGAACTAGGGAGATGTTTTTTCCATCTACCTTCCCCTTTGATCACAGGTGTGTTCTGTCATTCCACTTCAGTAACCGAACAGATTAGCTCCTAAAATGAAAAATGGCTTGAAATTTGATATAGAAGACTCAGTGTCCAGGCCAAAATGAAAGGAGGAGGGAAAGAAGTAGTTATAAATCACATTGTCTTCATATTGTAACACTGGCGGAATAATTTTCTACAAAGGAGATAATCTTTCCTCATTATTCAGCCAGCCAATGAGGTGCACTATTTTTGCCAGAAGCGGGAAAAGTCACTGTAAAGAATGTGTCAAGTTATAGTTTGCCAAATTAAACATCAGCAAAATTAAAATATCTGCAGTCTTGATATTTGCAGTATGGTGACAGCTGGGTCACCTTTGTAGGCAAAGAATCTAGTTTTGTGAATATCGAATGTGGTGAATGTGTTACCTAAATCACTTTGAGAAGATGTCCTGAAACACCTGTTATAATGTGGTAAATGATCATACACGTGATAAAACACCTATAAATAAAACCCCCATAAATAAACATTACAGTATTTTTATCAATTGTGAAGGGACAATGGGTACGGAGAATACTGACTGAACAATTAGTGAATTAGTGACACGAGTTCTGCTCTTCTCTGGTTTGTTTTTTTTTTTTGTTTGTTTGTTTGTTTGCTTGTGTTTTTTTGTTTGTTTGTTTGTTTTTTATAATGGTTGGTTGGTTGGGGTTTTTTTATTTCTGGAGTTGAGATACTTATGGCTAGCCTGCATCTTTTGGGTTTCAAAAAAGAGCACCTCTGGAACTTACCCTAGCTGCTGTGGCTCTTCTAATTTTGAATGTCTGCAATAGCTCATATTAAAATAAGTAAGCATTGCTGGAGATCCAAAGGAAATTTCTTGAAGTCCAACGTTTGTTTGAAGAGCTAAAATGTACTGGTTGAGATTGTTGTCAAATTAATTTTGAAAACATTTCTAGATGTCATTGGTAATGTTTTTCAAAGTGTATTTTGTTAGGTAGAGTGATTTTGAGATAACAGATAAATGAAAGAAATTCCAGCATATGAAGAGATGGCAAAACAGTTTCCTATTTGGCTGTATTTTTTGTGGCTGGCATTGGGGCCTAAATTATAGTGTGCACCGTAAATCTCAAGGCAAACACTGGGATCAGTGTGATTTACTTAGCTCAAACTGTCAGACTCTCCCACCTTTATATACAGTACAAGCTTGGCGTATTCAGAGAAACCAGCAAGCTGCACTTCACTGTTTGCAGAAAGCAGTGCTAAATCAACTTTTCATCAAGACTAGTACATAAATCAGTGAATAGTATATTCCTTTGAGACTCTCAAAACTGCACAGGAAAGCCACTCTAAAACCAGATTAACAGGGATCCTGATTTATGGTTGAATCAAACAGCCAAAGTCTATTTTCAGCAATCTGAAATATTACATTTATGCACTTATCTAGGTGACAATCTTAAGACTTTTCACTGGTGCTGTTTATTCATCTTTTTGCAGATATATAGGAGCTCAAAGTATGCATTGCTATGTGTATACATACATATGGTCTACATTTGTAGAGGGTTACTGATATTTGATTGAAATTGGCAATAGCATCCCTGCTAGTGTGAAGACTGCAGGGGTGCTCTTTTCTTTTCCTTCCTCATTTTGCTGTGGTTTGTATCTCTGTTGTCTGCTGTAGTCCATCCTTGGACACTGAACTTGGAACACTTACCAAGAAGAAAGTGACCTGGGTCTTTCAACTTGACTAAGGAAAGACCATTGCAGTCAGCAAACTTTATTTCCCCTCACTGATGTGGCTACAAGTATGTAGAAAAAAGCCACACATCACTTTTCTTCTGCTCACAAAAGATTTGCAGTCTTTTGATTTGTCTTCTACGAAAGGAAAAAAGTCTTTTAAGTCAAAAGTTAATAACTTTCTTATATTTAATATGCTACAGGCTGCTTGCACTGAAATTTATGGCTAATCTTACCTTTGCTACCTTGGCAAAAGGTGTTTATCTGAAGTGTTGTTAGTGCTATGTGACCTGCCTGGCTGGCTGTCATGACTGATTATTTCATCATCCTGTGAGTCTTGCTAATCAGTTAGTGAAGAACTTCATTGGGACTGAAAACAAGGTAAACTGTGTGGAGGCAAATGAATAAAATTGCTTTGTGACCATCCTTCCTGAATGAAAATACAGAGTGTGAATGGCTGGTTGGTTGTAGTGTTTCAACTGGAGTAAAACCCTTCTTACAACAATATTATGAATCTGAACGTGATTTTAAAGAGGAGGGAAAATATAAGTTATTCTGCCCTTAGCTGGACAGCTGTAGTGAACTTCCTCACTTTCTAGGGTCTAAACAACAGAAAAGACAACTGTATAAAACCACATACTAGATATTCCTGAGTAGTATGTTAAATACTTCTGCACATGATTTCTTCAGCACTTGGCTTTTCTATACAAAACTCCCAAATCTGAGCTGCAGAAGCGGGGGATAAGCATGGTCACGTGAATAACTACCACCCAGGAGGTGAGCAGGCATCTGTCTTTGCCCTTGGTTGGAAGCTGTGTGCAGTGGGAGTGCACTGCAGCACCTTGGTCCTAGGCACCTACTCTGCACATAATTTATATAGCTGTGGCCTTACAGCTAGTGTTTTTCAAGACAGGAGCATCAATAGGTGATGTTTATAATGTCTTGCCTGACAGGAACTGACTGTATACAAACAAAAGCATCTCTGTTAAAGGAAAAAAAAAATCTAAAAGTCAAAAGCAAATATTTGTTCATGGTACACAAAGTTATAAATAACTAATACTAACACTAAAGACAAAGGACAGTATAATGGTTTGTCCTTGATACCAAAAATTCAGCTGTTTGGATTGTGCATAAAATGAACCAACAACTTCAGGAATTATTTGAAGCAGTGTATCTCCAAACTTCAGACAAATACCTTTTGCCAAGATTGCAAAGGTAAGATTAGTCATAAATTTCAGTGCAAGCAGGCTGTAGCATATTAAATATAAGAAAGTTATTAACTTTTGACTTAAGAAACTTCCTCAGAAGACAAATCAAAAGACTGCAAATCTTTTGTGAGCAGAAGAAAAGGAATGTGTGGCTTTTTTTCTACATACTTGTAGCCAGACTTGGAGATTGCTTGTCTTTTAATTTATTGCAGAACATTTTTCCTACTATTTAGCAAAAATACTTGTTTATGGTTGACCTGAAGCTGGTGTATGGCTCTGCTTTATTAGCTAGAAATTCTGATTTGGTACTTTGCCACTTTAATATCTATTTAAATAGACCTGGGCTGTGGGTTGAGTTCTACTGTCCAGAGCCAGTCTCCATCTCCCATGGACTGCTTTTTTTTTTCAGGTAACCTCTGTACCTGGCATGCCTATTCCTCTCTTGATCTTCAAAAATCTAAATTTTTCTCATCTCTCTGTTCTATTGTAATTTCTCATTTCCCCACATTTTTATTTATTTTTAGCTGCCAAGGTTTTGCTTTCCCCAGGAAGGGAATAGGGAAGCTTTCTGAGCCTGCTTTTTAGTGGATATAATCCCAACCTTTTTTCTCAGTAGAAGGGTGAGCTGTGGTAAATCCAACTTGGTAAGGGACATCACTGCAAAGCATACAGTACAGGCAGACTTCTTTCATCAGGGCCAGACCTTGCTCTATAGGTTGTCAGTAGGAAGAAAGGGCTGCTGCTCCTGGGTGAGGCACCTGTAATCAGCAGGCTGAGCTTTTTAATGGTATTTTCAACGTAAATGTTATCTAATTTATAGCTGCCTAAATCTAGCTGAGGTGTTCATAAGACAGATTGAGTGTAAGGTCCTTTGCTATCACATCTCAGTTTTGAGGGAATGATTTCTGTCCTGCTGATGTGATGCTGGACAGAGGGTTTAATCCCTTTTCATTGTCTTATAGAATGTCATGCATTCTATAGACTGTACATTAAATTCTGGTCTGTGGGGCTGGAGTAAATACCCTGAAGCATTTGACTCTTTCTTTCCCACCATCTTTTTATATCCTTGCCCTTTCAGAAAATGAGCCTCATTCCTGGCTGAAGGCAAGTGGGAGGAAAGTGATGGGGAAAGCCTGAACCTAGGCAGAGGCAAAAAAAAATAGATACCCTTTCTCAGGAGTGATTGAGTCTTCAGAGTAAAAATACCTTGTGTTTTGAAGATCTCTGCTACAAAATTCCATCTGGTTGTTACCTGCACAATTTGTTAGAAGTATCCTTTCTCATGTTCAGATTAATCTTTACAATTGTTTTCCTGTGTAGTTTTTTGACCTCTGCAATGTTTTCTGTGACTCTTGCCACCTTGACAATCCGTTTTTTCGTTTGTTTGTTTATTTATTTGGATCTTGCAGAGGGATGGGCTATCTTTATTGTGAAGCCAAAATGTAAATGTCTTGCTACTTGGCTTGGAGTCTTGGCTTGGAGTGCTGGACCAGGGTAGGAGAGGATGCAGTGTATATACCACATTTCTTTTGAACCATCTAAAGATGATCTAAAATACACATCATTGATATAAACTAGACATACGTGGAGAAATGTGAATACAGAGGGTAATAATTAAGCTATTGATTTTCTTCTTGGTAATCTATAGCTGTTTCTAGACTTATCTAGAGTCTAGAATTTTTTGTCTAGAATTGCACTTTTCTGTGGCCTTGTTCTAACATATGTAAAATCTTACACCATGAATGCAAAATTCTTATTTTGTGTACATTGGACATTGAACTGGCTGGAAGACATTTGCCATATCATTGTCACACATGGAAGAACTGTATGCACGTGTCAGAGTCATTGTTTGCTCAGGCATGTTGTGGAAGAAATAAGCATGATCAGGTAAACTTGTGCTTTTCAAACTGTTGAGTTGGCAGGTATCTAGCAGCATTAGGAAGCTCACTGAATAGCTTGCAATAGCCTTTGAAAATCCGGGCCAGCCCTGGATGCTGGCAAGTGTGTCTAGATTATTTACAGTACTCAGTGTTTAGCTTCATCTGACAGAACAAGGAAGGAAGCAGTCTGAATGAATGTGGTGCTCCCTTATTACTATAGTTTGGAAATTAATTTATGGCTTGCTGTAAAATCTTTCATAGTCGCTGCTATTGAATGCCAAAATCTTCAAAGGAAAGTCTAGTAGGGTCATAAGTTTTTTTTAAGGACCTTAATGATATGACATCCAATTAAACTCCTAGCAGGATTTCCAGGAAGCTCAAATCAAATTCCCACTGGGATAAGAGGGATCTGCACTAGTTTTGGAAGAATTTATTCTTCAGTTATTTGATTCAGCGGTATTAGTAAGCAGAGAGTTTGGTAGCCTTCTGTTGCTGGACTGTGGAAATGCAAGCAAGAGAGTCTTTCTCTGCCATTGCAGTAGTCAGGAGAGGCAGGGAATGGGTGAAGGAGGGCACAGAAGAGGAAGCAAGCTCCCCAGCTAGCTGCTGGTGCTCCCGTAGAGCCTGGTTTACTTCACTGCTGTGATGTTGGCCACTGGTATGTCTAGAGGCTCTGAAAGCCCTCTGCAGCCTCAGTCCAGCTCATGGGGTTTGTGAAGAAATGATACCTTTTGGAATTGTTTACTAAGGTTATTTAAGGAAAAGAACTTGGGCTGTGAATTGCCTTTTCCTCTTCAGTGCTCAGCAATTCAGTTGGGTTGATAAAAGAGCCAGTTTCCTTAATTTTGACCGAGTGAATAGGCACTGTGGTGAACTGCAGCCATCGTGCTTGTTTTTCTGCCCTCCATGACCATCACCCATTGTAGGAGCTGTAATCACAGGAAGCCTTGACTACCCTCTCCAAGCATTGAGGAGCTGCATTTGGTGCACTGTCTCAGGCACAACATGCTCATGCCATACAAATGACTACAGCTGTTTTGTCTCGGCTTCCAATTTCAAAGCCTCCAGCCCCTCTGGGGAAGGGCAGTCACACTCTTGCTTTGGGAGGCTGACAAACTCTACCATTCCCTGGGAGCTCTGAAGGTCAGGCTTTCATCTGGATGCCTTGATGGATCAGGCTGCCTCCTCCACCTTCCTCTGCTGTCCTTCTTTTCCTGGGGATTGTAGAGGACCATAAAATGCTTTGATAATTAAGCAGGGAAAATTTCCACAACCCATAAAACATCAAAGGTAATACTAAGCCCAATTTAGCTTTCAAATACCTTTCAAATAACCTGTGCTTAATGCTGGTTAAGGTGCTTGGTCAGTGCTCTTGAAAAACAAATCTCTGAGCCTGGCTTTTAACGTTGTGTGTCCAGACCAGATGTAGCTGTTCCTTGGTTCAGGTTTCCATTGTAAACTGCAATGTGGGAACCAGTGGAGGTAAAATAAAGAGCTGACCTGAAACTTTGCCCTAACC
Organism: Margarornis squamiger; assembly: GCA_035222235.1. Taxonomy (NCBI): domain Eukaryota; kingdom Metazoa; phylum Chordata; class Aves; order Passeriformes; family Furnariidae; genus Margarornis; species Margarornis squamiger. The sequence goes on along the minus strand of JAWWTY010000077.1, from coordinate 99,063,056 downwards.
ACAGACTGGACATAAGTTGTTGTTCTGAAATTTGAAATAATTTTTTCTTGTTTGTATAATCTTTCTTGGCCAAGAATGCAAGAAATTTGGTAAAGGCTGGAACTTAGAGCAGACACAGAGAAATTTGCAAGTCTGGAAAAGCTTGGAGAATAGTATTTGGAGATGACAGGTGGCATTTGGTAGAAACAATATCAGATGAGTTTGGTTAGAAATCACAAGAAAACATTCACAGAAGTCAGTGGTATCTGCCAGGCTCTTCAAAATTTTGAATGCAGGACTAATTCATAGAGACTGAGCGTGGGCTCCTTCAAATTTAAGCCACCGTGTTTCACATACTTATTTCCGCCGTGGGTGGAAATGTCCACCCTGAGATACTGTTTTATGGCTGGCTTATAACTGAATTGCAAGTTACTCTTAATTTGTTTTTTCATGTATTATGGGTAAGGCAACGTTTTTGGCCTGTTCAGCTTTGTATTGTTGCATGCTTGGCCATGTGTCACCTGCACAGCAAGGAGGCACAAACCGCATCTGTGGGCCCTGGGTCAGTGTACAAAGGCACTCAGCAGAAGCCAAAGAAGCCTTTGAGAGGTAGAAGTAGCCCCAGGCATTTGACCATCTCCTTTCATATTCTGAGTGGCAAAAAAAAAAAAAAAAGCACATCTAGAACTTTCTTTTTGGAAGCCCCAGACAGTCTTTGCAGTCAGGAGGAAATTGGCTCTGGAATCGGAATATCACTGCTGGGCTGGGATACTTATGGGCAGAGGAGGTTTTAACCATTTTATTAAGAAGCAGGTGCCACGTTTCTATGAACTGGCAATCACCAGCCTTGGGTTGGGGAATGTGAGTCTGTGGTAAGAAGATGAGAGCAATGGAGGAACAGAGGTCTGAAACAGGTAATCCAGACCAGGAGGATTAAGGAGATAGGGGAAATAGGGCCAGAAATTCTGGCTATTGAGATGGTAGAAATGCCTTGATGTTAATAAACTACAAGTCTTAAGCAGTAAATGTTCAATAGAAGTTGCATATCTGTGTTTTTTTGGTTTTCTGACCAAGTAAAATCATAAAGTACTGGAAATTTTGCAACTATCTAAATCAAATTGGAATTTTTTTTCTGTGATAATGAGATACTTCTTACAGCAGCCCTTGTGTTAACTTGTTCCTGTGCTGTCTATTTAGATGTTTGCAAGGCCAAATTAAGGTGCAAGTGTTAATCTCTTAAGGTTTATGTTTTTGGAAATCTGGTATTGTTGTAGTTTTTTTACAGTGCCTCCAGTGATAACTTGCTTCAGATTTCCTCATTGCAGAGCTGGCAGCAAGTGTTCTCACTGGAAGCCAACATTAGTTACAAGGTAGAGTTTCATTCCCTATGCTTTAGACTGACTAATATACCTACAATAATTATCTGTGCTAAAACATCCTGGCCTGATAATTCAAAGGCAAAATACAATTGCCTCTGCCTTTAAAGTTAATTTTGTTATTTTAGGAAAGGTTATAGTACTGTCAGGATCAGCTTTTGCAGGCTTACTGAGTTAATATTGTGTAAATTCCAGAAGGAGTGAACTTAGTGGAAAGCCTAATTAACTCTGCTTTTACTTAGATCATAATGACTGGACAAGATTGATATGTGAGTCAGCCTTCATTTCCTGAAGCACTTCTAAAATTCCTGTTCTGAGTAGCCAACTTATGCCATTTCCCTGAAATTAACCAAAACCATCTCTGACAAGAGTTAAATAATTACTGTGAAAACTGCATTCATTTATTTCTGTGTCTTAAGAGGCAGGTACCATATTTCTGTGAACCAGCAGCTGCCAATTGAATCTCTAGTTGTGCTTCAGTAAACTGTCAGACACTTTGAGCAGTGAATTTCAAGTGAGACAAAGCGCTGGAAAAAAGGCTTCATACTAGGGAAGGTTTGTGTGTTTGTGAGACTGACAACTTTTAATTTTTTATTTTTTAAATGAAATATTAACAGAGATAAATATTGTGCTCCAGGAGCATGTTAAGTGACTGTAAATCAGGGGAAACTTAATGCCCCAAATGACCATCAAAGGCAGCCAGCCGAGTTGGGTGATGCTTCTTACATGTGTGCTCATGTACAGACATTTAGCCAGGGAGACTGTTGTTTTAAAGACTGTTAAGAGAATTTGGAGGAAAAATGCATTGCAGATGTTTTTTTTAATTAAAAAAAAAAAAAAAAGAGGAGCTTTTTGCTGCAGTGTTTTGAGGGACTGGAGGTTAAGACCTTTTACGTCCTCTAATATAAGTTACTGCTTCGTCTTAAAATGAACTTCATATGCTTCCAATGAGCCTAGGTCATTTCCTCTAGACAGAAATCAGCATGGTGTCTAATATTCTAAGTGAAGATAATTAAACGTAGGGCCAGGCATAACACAGTGAAGGTTCAATCCTAGTTAATTTTAAGGAGCAAGATGGTAAAGAATTTAATTGAACATAACATATTTCAAAAGGTTTGTAAATGAGTATTGGATAAAAAGGAAATTGTAGAAAATTGCATACATTTTCTTTAAAGTTTTCTTAATAAAACCCTACAGCTATAGTAGCTTAACTATACCTGTGCCCCTATACTGTTTATTTGAGGTTTCCCACTAATGTGAGTTATATTGTCACTGTCTGACATATGCGCCTTTCTCCTTGCACTGCAGGCACTGCCAATATTTCCCTGGATTTGTGTGATATTAAAATAAGACTCTCTTCTCTTATGTAGTTGGAAAATGTTGAAGTATTTTAGTGCTAAGTTCAACAGAAATGTTGGTCTCAGACTAAGGACTGTTGAGGTGTCACCTGTGTAAGTGCCCATGAGGATACACAAGGCACAGCTTCAGCCCATGGTGGGTAATCTGTGTTTTCTTCTGTCCTTGGTGGAAAATGATATTGTCCAAGAAGTTGATTCAAAATATCTAAAATAATCCCATGCTATTCATCTTGCTTTCTGGAGAAGGATCTCTATTAGGTGGAGAAGCTTAATTTCCATTTCCCTTCACCTCAGCCCCCACTCCTGACCCCTGCCCTGATGCAGCGTAGACAGCAGAGGTACCAACAAATCAGCAAGATCTTAGCAAAGGCAGGTATAATAATCAATAAATATGTTTTCTAATGTTATGAATTTTCATGAAGTGTCACAAATATGTTTATTTTGTTCATTGGTTATAAACATATCTGCTTCACTGATAAGGGGGCAAAAAATATGTGGCTCAGATGGCACTTTACACTTTTTCTCTGAGTGTTTTCATCTGCTGAAAACATAAACAGAGAGAGTCATTCAACAGAATTTCAGTGTCACTCAGCTTTGATTAAAATCTTTGCTTACATTCTTTTTTTAAACAGTCCTTTTTTATCTATGGAAAATCTTATGGAACTTTAAAAATGATATACAATAGTACCATATTACAAGGTACATTAAAATGTCACTGCCTCTCCAACTACCATGAAATCGGGTGTCTTTCCCTAATTCACTAACAGAACAATAAAAGTGAAGATACTCTAACATAAAATTTAAATTGGAGGGATGATTTGAAAACAAAAGACTATGTTAATTAAGCTTCCTTGTGATACTTACAAGTGTGTTTATAAAAGGGTTCATTAATGTCTGTGCTATTACAAATTTTTCATTTCATAAGCTCTTGAGTTAGAGACTCACCAGAGTGAAAATGTTGAGTAGTTGGTAATTGGAGCATATGGATCTGGCTGCTGCCGCTGCTCTGATCTTGGCTCGGCTCTGCTCCATGGTTTGAGAGAGATTCCATGTTTATGACACGCTCGAGACATGGTAATGTTACAAGCTGTGCTCTGCACAAGAGAAACATTAAAAAAAAATAAAAATCCTTCTTCTGGCTGAGAATAAAACATGTTTGATTTGTCAAGGAAACTAAAGTAAAGATGCATGTGATAATGGAGATGAATTGACAAAATGGTATGCCAATAAACAGTTACAGGTTTGAAGCTGGGCTGCTGTTGCTCCAAGAGCACTCCAAAGCTGAGATTACTGCGTTGCAAAAACATATTACTGCAATTGTGTAGAAAGAAAACATATCATTGTCAGTTCAAATAAATCCTCTGGGTGGAGGAATAATTTTAGGCATTTTTCAAGTGATGTTATCTCTCAGACGCTCCCATCTCTTCTAGGAAAATGGACTGAAGTGTTGAGATATGTAGCCTGGGAGCTGCATATCTCAGACCACAGATTTGAAAAGTTGACAGCTGTGCTGTCTATCCACTCAGAGCAGAGGGGCTGCTCAGTGGGCTGGATTTGCAGGTTCCTCTTTGCTCCCTGTTTGAACAAAACTCCTCTATAAGACAGCTTGTTTTGGACAAGGAGGAGCAGCAAGAAGTTTGGGGTTTGGTCCAGTGACATGCAAATGCTTTGAAAAGGCTATGTGTTTTATAAACTCCTGAGAAACTTCAGGAAAAGGCAATAAAAAGTCAGTGAAATCTTAGATGCAATCTAGGGAGAGCAAAAAGATACAAACTTTGATGACATTTAGAGAACAAATTTAAATTTGGAATTGGGTTTTGAAAACTTAAGGATATTCAGAACTATTGTAGGTCATCAGGGGGTTTGATTTTCTTTTTCTCTTTCTTCTTTTTCTTTTAGTTTGCAATATCTCGGCTTTGGTGGTGAACAGAAGGAAATAATACAGGAGATAACGGCTATATATTAACATAATAACAAACCCACAAGCTACTAAAACTGATGAATTTCCTTTTATGAAGTGTTCCTTGAGATTCACGTCAGCAAGTCAGATTTCTGTGTAGGTTTTTTTGGTTTTATTTTGAATGGATAAAAATCATTATAAATAACACAAACAGGTTAGGCAGTCTGAAACTGCTGGAAAGTCTCTCACAAACAGTTCTGCTCAGTCTACAAATACAGGAGAAAATTGCCCAATTCACGAGCTTCCTTAAAATACCATCTGATCTTTCATTTATTTCATGTCCTATTTTATTGGTTGAACTGGTGAGACCTTGGAATGCAGGTGCACACTTAATCCATGTCCTTATTTTTCTTCAGCCAAAATCTCAACCCTTATCAGTATTACCCAGATCACTCATACTCCCATCTGGAGGAAACTTGACTATATATGAGTCTGGAAACTAATTCTGTTTTGCTAAAGCTGTGTTGAGGAAATGATTGGCAATGTGTTGTTTCTTTTCACTTGCTTCTGTGCAAGCCCTTCTAAAGTCCTTTCATAATGACACTTTTTTTTTTTCAGGTAGTTTCTTCATTGATGCAATGTAGATTTTAGAATACTGGAAAACCATGATTAGCGCCCTTCATTAGTTGTTTTCCTCTGGTTTGATATTCCCACACTGTGGATTACTAGTGATGCTGAGGCATCTTCTTCTAAAAGAAAACTTACATGCAAAGTGTAGAGAACAGCAGATGATCAATTGGTCTTATCCAGGTAGAACCTCCAAGTTTGTAAGAACTAATGGGGGTTCACACCCCAAAAAGCTGAGTGTTTATCTGAAATATCCTGTTTAACATACATTTTGAATTTGCTCTTTCTGGTTGCTTAGAAGTGTTATTTATTGTGTTTCTTTGATTTTAAAAAAGTCATCTTGATGAATTCACTAAGTTTGTAGTGTCAAGCAACATCTGCTGTAAAATAGTCATTGCTACTTATTTTTGTTAACTGTTGCTATATTCCTCTCAATTCTCTTGAAGGGCTTCATGGTTGTGTTTGATGGGAATTTGTAAAAGTACATAGCTTGTTATCTGTGCCACACTTTTTTCCCCTCATCTTTTTTAATTCAGTTCCTGTAATCTCAACCATTCTGATCTTTCTGTGACCAAAGATCATGAAATTGGGTTCTCATTGACAGAGATCACTCAAATAACAAAACATATGTTAACCTTTCCTAATGTTTTGTGAAAAACTGGGTGAGAATTTTGATTCAGACCTGTAAGTGTCGAGAGAGAGAATGTACACATGGTTATGGGATAACTGGGATTCTCACTAGCTCTGTGCTGAAAGTATTCCAAGTGACTGTAGGCTTCATATATATCCAGATTCATCCCCAAAGAATGAGCTTTGAATTCCAAGGTCTGAGCTGAAAACATAATGGAAAGCTTATGAGAAGCTCAGTATGTAAACTAGAAATTCTTTGCTAATTTTTCTCTGCTGGAGGGTGGGGAAGAGGAAGAAGGAACAAAAGCCTGCAAAATGATCCTGCAACACTTCAGAAGACAATTGAAATCCTGCTTTCAATAAAATCCTTCAAAAGAATCACTCTGGCTACAGGGAATCTCTTCCCATATTTTGTTAGGAAACTGGAAACACAATGTAGCCTTTAACTGATCCTGGTGACATTCCCCAAAAGAAGCCTGGATAATGCTACACAATTGCTTCAGATTTCAGGTATTAAACTGCAATAGTTATCTTCAAAAGAGATGCACAGTTTAGAATTGGCAGCCTCACTCTGCAAAATCTCCTTCATTAACAAAACAAACCTGAAGGTAGCCTGTGGAAGTTTTTGTAACGCTCTTTTTAGTTTTCTTTTTATATAAGTCAGTAAAACTAATGATAGAAACTGTCTGCAGTTAACCCTAAGGTCATTTGATAATTTAGGTTGGTCTCAAATCCAACCTCCTGCTTGAAGCCAGGTCATCTCTGAGATTAGTCCAAGCTGTTGTCAGTAATAAGGTCTTGAAAACCCCCAAGGACAGAGTTTGTTATAACCCCACATGTTCTAGTGGAGTTTATTTTGGATGGCAGTATTTTCACCTGTTGAGCAGACATAATGCCTTTGAGTGCGCCTAAGAGAATTTCCAGTTGTGATGCATAAACAACTGGGAGTAGACCAGATTCCTAGTTTATGAGGTGAAGAGAGCAGGGAGGGAACTGACAGCAGCTTTTGGGTCTTGAAGGCACAATAATGGGAGCTTTTCAGCCATCCACCAGCCTGGACCATCCTCTTAAGTGATACAACTCCTTTAAATCAGTGGAGTGGTACACAATGGCATTACTGTATTAGAATGATGATGATTATCATTATTATTCTTACTTATTTTCCTCTGGTCAGGCCTGTATTGTATGCAATGTGCTTGAGAGAAAACTGCACTTGAGACAGGAGATGTTGTATGGAAATATGGAAATATCCTCTTTGAATGCTGTGCTAAGCATGGGGTGAGAAAGGTATTGATGAGAGGAGACACATCTGAGCCACCCACTGCTGTTACCCTAGGAGGGGTGCTGCAGATCAGGGGTAGCACCAGAAGGGAGGGACCAGTCCCAAGTACTGCCCGTCTCACCACCACACTTCTGGTTTCCCTTCAGTGTGAACTGAACACAACTTTGTACCACACTCTGTGTTTGGAGCTCTTCTCTGCTTCCCCAAACACAAGAAATGTTAAAAGTGATTAGTCAGGGATATATAATAAACTGTTTGCAATATTGTTGGTGATGTGTTTGACTTCTTCTTTAATCAAAGCAGAATTCATATGTTGGCAATTGCTGTGAAACCCAGATCTTATGATCACATCAGCCCCAGCTTTTGCTTAAAAGTAAGTGTCTTTCTTGACAAACAAGATAAAATATTCCCAGGGTAAGTCAATCAATACCTGCTCTATTCAGGACTAAAATTTAATGCTCTCAGGTCCAAATGCCAAAATGAACCCTCTGTCTCTTTCAAGAAACCACACTTTGGTTTTGACTTTTTGTTTAAAATAGCTTAGCTGATGCTACTTCTAATTGTCCAATCTACTGTTTATGAAGCTTAGGGTGTATGTGATCTATGGAGCTGAGCAAATGTGTAGGTGATAGCTGAATTTTCAGGCTAATATTTAAACAGGGCAATGAATAATCCGAAAAGTAAGACAAATTTCGTAGGCGTTCTACATTTGGTGTAATTTGAATTTCTGTGGTCTCTTATTGCCAGACTGAACTGAATTATTTGAGATTTGTCTGACATTTTTCTGGCAGATATGCATCGGAAAATTTTTCAGGTTTTGATTTCTCTCTTGGCATTTTGCTGATAGTCAGAACTGAATTTTTACAGAGGAGGAATCTTGCTCCATAACAAGGATACTGCTTAGTTTACTAAATGAGGGCGGTGAGATACTGCTCTTGGGTTGGACTGACAGCATCCATAGTGAACACACTCCATCCTGTACAGTTTTGAGAATGACCCAGAAACCAGTAAACTCTAGGTCAATTTGCTGTTGCTTTACACAAAATGCTCCACAGGAAAGCAGAGGACAGCCCAGCTGGTGTGCTCAGCCATGTGTTGAGCTGCCAAAGAGGCTATTAGTGACACACTGGCTCTTGAGATGTCCTCCAGCACGTGGTCCCTTCACCGCTTCAGGACAACACCCCTTCTGATCAAGCACTTCATTTTGTTCCCACATTTGTTGTCTGAATAGAAAGTGTGCCCAGGTAGAGACCCTGCAGACCAGTCCTCCCCCCAGAAACCCCC
>JAWWTY010000077.1:99013353-99054520 GCA_035222235.1 Margarornis squamiger | reverse complement strand
CCCCCCCCCAAACCCCCCCCCCCCCCCCCCCCCAAAACGGTGTCCAAATAGTTCCTGAAAGAGTTACAGGGAATTCATTCATACATGGAATAAATGCATAAACAACATTGTAGTTTCGGTCCAATAACAATCACAGCTGTGGCTTTCATTCAGCAGTTTCTGGCAGATGCTGGAGTACATCATAAATTGTTATTCAATAGAGAAGAATTTGGCATATGAATTAAGGTGAGCAATTTTATAGCATTATCCAGAATGAATACCCTACTGCATGACATACTCCCTTAGGAATGTTTAAAAAAAGGCGGCTGCAAATTTTCCCTTAGTAAAATTTATCTGTGGTGGGGTCTGTTCATTTTCAGAGATTTTAATCTTCACAAGCAACTGCAAACCCCTATAAAAAATTCAGTTGTTTACATAGATAAGGCTCTAAAACAGTCCAAATTGTGCTATCAGATTAATTTGCATTTAGATCGTGCCTTTCCAATGGCTCTGAAAGATGTTACAAATATAAATTAGGTTTTACACTAGGATTGTAGAAACCTCTCTTGCAACCTTTTGGGGCTGGCAGAATTATAGATGGTGTGACCTGTGAGCCAACAGTCACTGTTGCAGGTTAAAATGAATTGGGTAGAGTCTTTTTTTTGCACCATGTTGCTCTGGTGGGCATGTTGTTGAAAAGTGTGTGCAATGCAATACATGCTGATGAGAAACTGTTACTACTGTGGTCTACTTTTGGAAACTCCATTTTGTTAAGCTGCAAAAACGAGATGCAGAACAAGTTATCTGATAATTAATGGAGCAGCTGTGTGGATTTTTTTTAGTGTCTTCAGTTTTGTGTTTGGGGTTTTTTTAAGGAAAAAAAAAAAAGCAAAGGAACTATAGAAGCACTGAAGAAAACTGGTTTAATCATAGTCTTACCTTACCTGAAAGTGGAACTATTTGTGTAATATTTGGAGAATTCACATCTATACAATTCATAAGAGCATCTGTGATTTTGTATTGGGCTTAATTCAGTGTTTTCACAGTACCTGCTTAGCATGGTCTAAGACACTTGAAATGTTGCCAGTCAAAAGTGAGAATTGGAAAGACAGTGGATGAAAAATATGTTTGAAAGTTCATGGTTGCTGTTTGATTCTTCTCAGTCTTTCTCATACCCCTGTTTCAGCAGCTTCTTCAGGGATATTTTGTGAAATCACGTTTATGTGATAGTTTGGAAAAGCGCTTTTACTTGTACCTGACCAGAATCACAAGGCACAGAGCTAAACATGTGCCATATCCCTGCACTGGCCAAGTATGTGACCAGTCTGGTCCTATGCATCAGTTATGTAAGTGGAGAAAAAAGCCCTGCCACATAAATGTTAATGAAAACCAGCCCTTCAGCATAAATATTGTTGCACTGGGTCAGTGGAAAGATTCAGAGAGACTAATGTCCTCTCCCTGATGATGGCCAGTATCACGTGTCCAGGGAAGGATATACTGGTAACAGAGTTGACCAGCAGCACTTTGCTGTATTTTACTTCCGTAGCTTCTGTCAACCTGTGTCTGAAGTTCTTGAGCTGGAGGTCCTTTCTTGTTCTATTTAAGCATCTTTTAAGGACTTCTCCTCTGCACATTGGTCTGATTGTTCTTGGGACCTGTTTGCTTTCAGTCCCCAGTTTTGTCATCTGCTGTGTGAAAAAAGGCTTGAGCAGGTTGTGTTAACTCTGTTAACATCATGTGACGTTCAATATTTCTCTGTTCAAATTCTCTGTGCTCTTCAGAAATTGCACATCTTTCATATCTGTCACTGTCTCTTTTTCCAGGCTTGCTTGATTTTTTCCCTTATTGAGAAATTATTCAGTACTTTTTCCTATCTTATTAGTATTTTTTGTACCTTTTTTATTCTAATACATCTCCTTTCAGTGACCAGCTTGGTCCTCATAAATCAAGCCACAAGTCCATCACAAGTTTATACTAGTATGAACACATCAATAGAGATGTTTTGTATTTTTAATTTCTCTATTCTTTTCCTATAAGTTTGTTAGCTTCTAATAAGTTAATATTCTTAAAATCATACTTTTGTTACATATTCCAAGTTTCTTCCCTAGATCTTTCTTGAATGATAATTAGCCTGTCATTCTGCCTGTGTATTTAAAGTTATTCTTACTGATATATGTTACTTTATCTTTAATGGTATGGGCAACTATCTGATGTCTTATTGATTAGACATGCAGTAATCTTTCTGTAACTTGCTGCATATATGATGCTGAGAAATTTTGCATTTCCTTTCTTAAAAAAACCCAGTTACTAATTATATATTAAATCCTGAGAGAATCTTTTTCCTTTTTTCATGCCAGCTTAGTTTCTTTACGTTTCTCTCTATCTGTTAGGGCCTTGTTGGGAATACAAATATAATAAATTAGATGAATGATTTTATTCACATATATATTGGTGTCTTCAAAAAACTGCATTGCATCTAGGAAGAATGACAGCCCTCTATAAAACCAACTTTTTTCTTCTCTGTTATGAGGTATTTATGGGTATATCTACTATTAAAGTTCCAACCAATCTGCCTGACATAGAAACCTAACTAATGGTCTCTAGTATCCTGTATTTCCTTGCCCCTGAGACCTGTTTTATAAGTCATGTCATCTGTGCAGCCTTCCTTTTTCTCTGGGCTGGGAGCCCTTTGAAGCCATTGAAGTGATAAATCACATACTTAGGATTTTGTATATTAGTTCCTCTAGGACTGCTGGGTGAATGGCATCTGGTCTTAGGGATTTGCTACTGTTTTATTGACCTACTCTAATCCCCTGCCACTGACACTTCAGTTGGAGTTTTCAGACTTGCTTCACACATAAAACTAGTCTGAGCTTTTCCATTATAAACACTAACTCAGATAATTCAATTAGCTTTTCTGATACAGTCTTGAACTTTTCTTTTACACCTTTGTCGTTTATTAGTCACACAAACTCTGTGTTTGCTAGACTTCTGTAATTAATTTGGATGCCCGTAGCAAGTTGTTCTTCAAAAGGTTTTTGTGTTTTATTACATTTTTGTGTTTAACATATAAACTCTTGCACCCTTTTTGCTTTCTTTACTTGCATATGACCTCTGCTTCTGAAAAATATCTTTCTACTTTTAAGAGCCTACTTTAGTCTGACAATTAACAATATTAGACTTTTTTGGTCCTGTTTGGAACTTTTAAAGAGGTGGCACATGTTTACACTGAAATCCTAGTAAAATATTTTTAGATAGTCTCCTAGCTGACTTCAGGTGCATTACCCTTTTAGAAACTTATCTTGTTTTCCTTGTACTAACGTCTCCTACTTTTATACAGTTCCTTAAGTGATAATGGTAGGTTTTCCCCCCTTTATTCCTACAAGAATCTCGAATTTGAATATGTTATGATCATCAGCAGTCATGGAGATCCTTTGCAACAAATCTGGAACTGAATCCTGTGGATTGCTTGGGACATTGGCAAAAAATTGCTCCTCCTTCTTTTGGGTCTCTGACTGGTTGCCCCATGAGACAGTAATTTATACCATGCAAAAAAAAAATCAACAAATCCATTAGGTTTTTGCCTCACAACCCACTGTGTCACTTCTCTGGTTTACTGAGAGTAACCGGTGTGATCCATGACTACTAAAATATCCTGGGCAACTTTTAATACAGGGCAATCCTGTGGCTGAGGCATCCCCTTTTTCATTTTCTTATTGTCCAATTCCAAATTTACTATATTTCATTCTTCTATCAGTATAACTGCATTGGTCACATCTGGGTGATTCATATTCTGAAAAATCTTACAGATTTTTCTTTCTTCTGTCAAAATTTGGAAGTAATTTGGAAGTGATTTCAGTTCAGGTCTGGTTATCTAATTCCATACATGAAGTTTAAGAGTCTTTATTCACTTAGACTGTTTTTCATGGTTTCCTCCTTGGATTTCTTTGCTTTTCTCACATACCTTCTTGTGGTGTGCTTTGGCAGAAGGATGTTTTAGAGGCTGTGAATTATTGTGGGAATTGCATACCTTAGGGATACCTAGTTAACCAGTTTGAGGATTTGCAATCAGCTTGAGAAGGGAAGGAGAGAGGTACTGCTTAGAAGGAAGAAAAAGGGAAGAACGTTTTCTAGTCATCCATTGAGGAAGAGGTGAATTCCCAGGACTCAGAGACCAGAAGAGATCTGCAAAAATTACAAGAAGGGATGAGACTGGGAATGCTCTGTCTTGAAAAGAATTGCTTACTTAGTGGTTTGATGTGGTTTTAATCCCATACCCTAAAAGAATAAGGGGCTCGAGGGACTGGTTTGCCTACATGTTTAGGGAGTGAGAAAATCTGATTGCCTCAGTGGGGGATTGCAGCCATCAGAGGGCACAGCAACCCGAGAAAACCGCTAATAACAACGTATTCCTAAAAAAAAGCTCATTTCTTTGTTTTTTTTTTTCTAGGATCAGATGGGGTAATTGTCTCTGACTCAGTAAAACTTCTTAGATATTTTGACTTTTTTTTTATTGCATGTTTTATCTTTATGAAGTATTCATTCAGTGAAATGAGCATGATTCTACAGTGTATGTCAAATTCTGATGGGCTTCTGGGTCACTTCTTGACACCTTGGCCTCCTGGCTTCCTAACCTGGAGGTTTGGAAGACTTCTTGGATGTATGGAGAAGGGTTGCGCCTAAAATCAGTATAGGGGAGGCCTCCAAACTGAGTGTGTGTACAGCTGCTGATGCTGCTATGGACTATTGTGACAGGACATTAATAGAGCCAAAACTGGAAAAGGTTGCTAGTACTGCTGGTTTCCCACTTTTCATCTACACTGATAAATTAAAGATCTGCCCATCACAGAGGAATATGTTATGCATGGCTGAAAAGAAAAACAGAAAGAGCGAGAGTTGGTTTTTTTGGTGTTTTTTTTTGTTGTTTTTTTTTTTTTTTTCCTTCTATTATCCTTTAATCTGCATGAGAAAGTATAGCCCTCTGCCTGGAGCAGCCTCCCTGCCGACCCAGTATGTACACAAGCTGCAGAATCAGAGCATTCACAATGAGTTTTTTTCTATGGTCCCATAAGGTTATCCCATCATTACAAAACATATTAATTGGGTTTGAAAAATTGTTATAAAGTGGACATGTAAAGGCATGAGGGTTTTCATTAAGCTGCCAGAGCAACTTAGAGTGTCATTAGAAGTCAGTGCTGATATCTGTTCACCACAGTGGACGCAGTAATAATCTTTCCTCTATTGGCTACCCCTTAGCTGAAAGTGCCAACATAGAAAAAATGTAATTATAAAGAAGCAAAAGCTTTCTTGAGTATGAAAAATTTAATTCTGTTTTATGTGTGTCTTTTCCCATTTTTTTTTTGGTAGTCAGGTAAATATGTCATGGGATTGCATATGGAAAAACATCTCTCCTAAACAGGCAAAATAAATTGGAATTGATGTTTCAGTCAGTGAATGCACAATAATTTGCCTAGTTAGAAATAACTCCTTAAATTCATATAACTGGAAAAGTTAGGGTAAGAAACTGATGTTTATACTTTTAGACAGTTGACAACATTGTAGTTCTTTGACAACATTATGTAGTTGCTCTTTCTTCAGTTAAAATAGATGCTTTCTCCATCTGTTGTGAATGTGGGCCTTCCCTACATGGAAAATAGAAATGAGAAACTATATGTGTGAGTGTATATATATATTCAGTGTGAAAACACCAAACAACCAAACAATCCCTGCCAACTTCTGTAGTTTCAGGAGTGGGCAGAATTCTTGAGATCAAGTTTCAGCTATGATTTCTAACTGAGCTTAATTGAAGACAACTAGATTTTGTATTTTATCTCCAAAATCTGTCGCTCTTAGAGGAAGTTTTAATATACTCCGAAAAATTGTGTTTGCAAAAAGCTTGTTTAATGCAGTCAGGTTTTCTTTTGTCCTTTTCTTTTCCTTCTTATCTTTCTCTAATTGTGCAAGTCCGTAATTTTCGATGATAATGATAAGCTCATAGAAGGGGTTACACTGTGGGTAGAATAACACTTCCTGCTATTTTGGAATTTGAGCTATTTCTGTGAGAAATATTAATATATTAAAATTAAGGTGTGTGCAATGGTTTCACAGTATCTTGGATCTATTTTCCCTTTGGTATTAGCTGAACTTTGAGAGGCGCAAGAGAAATTTGAAACAAATGTGTATTTTAGAGGTGCTGTTTATTCTCATGGGGCTCTTTTTTTTGGGGTGTGTTTCAGATGCTTTTAGTACTTTTAAAATAAAGCTGTTGTTTTTGAGCTGTGGAGAATTTGTTTTGAAGATATTAAAAGTGGTGGTCAGGAAGGAACAACTGTAGCTGTAAAAGGGGGTTTTCAAATTATAATCTTAAGATCAGTGATTTCCTATTAAAAAAAATCCATTTATCAAAATATACTTTTAAAGGAATACATGAATCTTTTTGGTAAGTATAAGCCTCTGATTTTCCTTCATAAAGGACCATATTTTCTGTTTCAGGACTATGGAAGATGTAAGTTTTGCATTTTCATAGCATATGCTACTTCTGAATATTGGTCTGACATATTCTTCCCTCCTTAATTCTGTTTGTCTTTTAATATAAGCTCTTTATAAATTTGTCTTTTAATATAAGCTCTTCAGCTCTCAAAACTATGATGTGACACTGCTTCTGCAGGTCACTGTGGTCATGGACAGTCAGGCCCCTGGAGTCAGTAGTTGCAAGCATAAGTAGGCCCTAAGAGTCACCCTTCTAAACTGAATGCAGATTTTCTAGTGATCAGTAATGTGTATATATATGCATACATATATTTTATAGCTATTAGAAAGGTTAATATATGTGAACAGTTTGCAGGAATTACTTTTTAATGCATTTGTACCCCTTCTGCTCCCCACCTTTTTTTTTTCCCTGAATGTTGTCAACACTTTTTTTTTTCCCTTTAAAATGTGTTTGCTATTACAGTTAATAATGAAAAATATACATGAATTGTTCTTAGGCAGATATTTAAAATATGAAAATTAAGACATATTTATTCTGCTGTGAATTGAAAGTACACTTGCTTCCTGTGATCATCCTGATTTCGCTCATGAAATCAACTGTTGGTATGAACCATTTCTACTAAAAATCTGAGTCTAATTTTCTGGTTGCACTCCATTTTTCTGTTGTTTCATTCAAAGTACATGTTCCAAATGAGCTGAGAAAGTATTGGAATGCCACCGAGGAGAACAAATTGGATTAATATTTAAATCTGTTATTGAAAATGTAAAGTTCCTTCAAGTGGTGAGTGATAGTGTGTGGGGTAACATGACTATTGATATTTTTGTCTGGTAACACTCCTTTCCTGGCCTCATCTTTTTTCTGGTGGAGAAGAGGAATAACAAGGTTCAGAGGGGAAATCAATCTGCCCAACTCTGAGGCACTTCCATAACACCATGAAGAAAGGTAATGCCAACCTCGACCTGAGATCCATCTTGTCCAGTGCTGTCCCTATTGGTGATGATAAACAAGCACGTTGGGAGGAGTTGGCACTGGGAAAATATCTTCAACGTTACCTACCCTTTTGAAGCCCTTCAACACCTTTTCTCAGCCTTCCTGCACCTCTCATAACCTTCTGTGATTTAAATGCTGTTCTTCTCTCTACAAAAGAACTGCATGTAATTTGAAGGTTGTGAACCAAGCATTGATGCAACAGCACTGAAGTGATTTTGTTTTGTTTTCTCTTCCTTTTCTGATTATTCCTGATATTTTCACTTTGCTTTTAGGGAACCAATCATAACACCAAGGTCTTGCTCCAGAATGTGAACTGTTATTTCAGAAACTAGTGCTGTCTATGCAGATCCAGGATTGTCTTTCCCCGCAGGCATCACTTTACAGTTATACACAATGAATTTCATCCGCTGTGTTATTGCTCAGCCATTCAGTCTCCTTGGACTCTTTTGTAATTCTTCACAGTCTGCTCACGTTCCTTTTCTTCTGCATAACTTAGTGTCATCAACAGGCTTGACCTCATACCTCATCCTTTTTTCTAATGATGTCTGCATAAATTAAGCAGCTCATTTCTCAGCACCAATGCCAGTAAAACTAAACTGGTGACCTCCCTCTGTTGTGCAAACTGACCATGTACTCATACACGATTTCTCATCTTTTGATTAATTTATTCTTGCAAGGACTTCCTTATCCTATAGTCACTTTTCTTCCCCTGTCATCCCTACCTAAGAGACCATAGAAATGTTGGTCTGTAGCTTCTTTTTTTGTGAACATACATGTTACCTTCAGATTGTCCATCTGTCACCAGTGTCACTGATGCCCAGGCAAATCACCACTGCACACTCTTTCCCCAGGCTTCCTCAGATCCTGCCTAGGTTTCCGGTGAAATCCACCACCTTTCTTCTTGTAAGATAAGCTCCCCTGTGGTCCTCTCCAGGGTCACGCACCCTGTTGTTTATTTGCCCGATGATTGAATCCTCCACTGCTACAACCTGCTTCTTCCTATCTGGTCTTTGATCTTCCCTTTGCTTTAACTTCCCTTGAAAAAAATCTGTCCTTGGACTTAAGAATGTAGCTTCCAGGAATTTTCTGTTTGGTGAAGCTTTGTTTTGAATTGCGAGAGGAAGGCCTTTTCTGTCGCTTCCTGTGGAGACCCTTCCCAAGAGCCAGGTGCTGCTGCTGAGCACGCATCAAGCTCATGCTGTGAGGGCTGGCAGCATGCAAACTGAGATAGGCTCCTTTGCAGACATATATGGGTGAGAAGGATTAAGACCTAGGTAGAATATTTTTATAAAACCACAGGATAAAAGGAAAAAATAATCTCCAGACATGAGTATTTCATGCTTCCATATAGTTCTTTTGGACTTATTTTCATTGCCTAGAAGGAAAATTTTCACATATTTTGTATAGGAAACTGTTAAAGGTTGTATCCATAACCATAATTTTTACCCAGCCTTAGCAATGTTTCCAGGCTGTCTATGCCAACACGTATGGTCTTTGAAACACAAATGGCTGTGATATATCCCGTCATTTCAGAAGAAATCAACTAGATTTCAGGGACAAACAGAAGGAGCAGCTAAAGAACTGGATCTTTGCTTTCCTTCTCTTTTTGCACTAAATATCCAAAGAGAATCTGAGAGAATTGCTTCATCTGGGTTGGCAGAAATACATATTGCAATTAACTCTGGCTGAGTCTCAGCCAACTTATATAGCTCTTTTTAGACCAGTGAAAATCAAAATGATTATTAAAATAGTACCTAGAAAATTATTTTTTGTTTTGTTGTTGTTGTTTTGTTGGGGGTTTTTTTGTTGTTTTTTTTTTTTTGGGTGCGGAGGGTTTGGTGTTGTTTTTTTTTTGTTTGTTTGTTTTGTGTTGTGTTTTTTTTTTCCCTAGAGGAAACACATTTTTTGTTTGTATGTCAGATCAATACATACTACTGAGCAAACATGTGAAAACCTAAGCGATGCCAGCAAGTAATTGGTATCTGTACACTACCTAGTCTGATATACAGCAGTGATGATTTACAGCTTAGTTTAAATCTCTGGTGTCATCTTTCTATGAAACAAAAACTAGAAGTCAAGTGAGGGATTGTCTTTAATATAATGATTAAATTATTCAGCAGGTGAGCATTCATTTTGCAGCAAAATAACTGAAAATTATAGACCTCTAAGTGCTCTCAGATGCCCCGTGGGGGAAGTGGGGAGGAAGAAGGAGAGTAGCCAGGCAGTTTGAAAAGGCAGTTCACTCATGCATGCTTTGTTGTCAACAATGATACTGGGAGAGTTAAATATCCGAGATGCAGCTCAACTGTTGCTGGCCTGACAGGAAGCAACTGTGCTTCTCGTGAAGACTGAAATAAAATCCAAACCATACCCAGATGCAACTCTGAGCACTGAGAGAATGACTTCCAAGAACTCTTTCCCTAGCGTGCTGATGAGTGGCTGTGACTTTTACTGTCCTTCATGGCTTGGGGAGTGACTGTCATTAGCTGCGTAGCTACCTACTCTTTTTGAAGCACACTGTGAGCTGTGGGAACCCTAGAGTCCTGCTGCTTGTCAAATTTAGATTTTTTTGGTTTTGTGTTTTTTCCCCTTATTTTCCTTTTTTTTTTTTTCCTTTATATTATTTCTTTTGGGTCTGGCTTTGTGTGCAGGGTCTGGTTGAAGACCCTAACCTGTTCAGCTGTGCTGTAGATTGTATAGGTGGGAAGAAGCAGGGAAGGGCTTGAGATATTTCCCTTCTAAGAAAAAAGGAAAACCACAACAAAACAAAGAGCAAAGGGAAGAAGCTTCTGGCTGGGTGCCACCCTGAACAACTTCGTTGTTCTCCAGCTCTCTGGACCTAATTAAGCAACTCCATTTCTACAGGCAATGGTGAAGTCTAATGGCAGCAAACAGAAGATCGCTAACACATGGGGCAGGCCTGTGATGTGGCTTTCTGGAATGAGAGATTGCAGTTGCTGGAGGAGGACAGAAAGGACGAGAAGGAATACAGTGTGTGGAAGGAAGGGGGTCCCTCCACAGAGACAAAAGTGGCAGACACAGGAAGGAGTTTTGTTTCTTCCCAGGAATGCTGGGAAGAATGGGGAGAGTTTAATTTCAAAGTCCAGCAATGCAGCTATGGCATTTGTTTCCAATTCAGCAGGAATGAGTGTATGGTTTGAACAATTTTTTCGAGGTTCCTGGCAGGGGGAATATAACTCGTCTCAGCTGGCTGTTTTAGGAGATCAAATGACATAAAAAATTTCACTCAAAGCCTAGGGTACCCTTCTGGCAGCCAGAGACCATGCACATCTTCACAGATCCACTATTTGCTCTAATGTGGACCAAGAGCTGCGTGCTGTGTAGAAAACTGCTTGCTTACAAAACAATCTTATTACTGCCAGATGTTGGCTTCCTGCCCACTTTTACATAAGTCAGTCTTTTCTTTGCTCAAGATGTTACAATTTAAAGGTGCTTTAGAAGTTTTCTTTTAAAAGGTTTGATAATACTTTTTTCCTTATTCTTTTTCCCCCTTGCTCAGAGTGTCTCTTCCGCTAGCACATGCTGCAATCTGGTATATGTGGTGTACATTAACCAGTACAACCAGGAACAGCAAAGCTCCTTCTTAGATCTGGGTTGATTCAAACAAGAATAAAAATACCCGGAAGGCCATGCTGTTTGCATCCTGGCGACTCAAGTACAATATGCATCTTTATTTCAAATGCTGTCTCACATAGTGAGTATTTTATTTTTTTAAAAAATAGATTTAAAACTTTTGATCACAGATTATTATAAGTGTCCAAATGCTAATAGCAGAGGCTTTAGTGAGGCAGGTGATGTACCTTTCTAAGCAAACTTCTCCATGTGGCTACTGGGGCTTTGCTTGTAAATTTCATCCTTCCTCCACAGATCAAATAACTGTCAAAGAACTTTGATAATAAGCCTGTGACATATTCCTTATTGAATCTGCAGTGGGTTACTCAAAGTACCAATGAGTAAAAATTATTTTTACAAGATCATCCTAGCAGGTTGTTAGCAGAATTGGAAACACTGTGCTTCAGTTCTACTTCTGAGCTTTTGGCTTTAGTTGCTTCAAAGAGAGAAGTTGAATGATTTGCCTAATTGCAGCCCAGTCACCTAAAATCTGTGGATCTAGGTGAGGCTCCCTTTATTGCCAGTGAAGAAAGAAGGACAAATTCAAATGCCTATTCATCCCATCTAAAAGGGAGACAAACCAAGTGGGAAAACCTTCTCCAGAGGTCTCTGTGCAGTGTGATGCTTGACACAGTTGCTTGTGTTTAGCTAATGACTTCAGTTATCCATTTACCTGGAGAACAGACCATGGCCCATAATTTCTTTTATTGTATAGTATTGTATTGTATTTCCTACTCCATAGCCAGGAAATTCAACAGTACTTAGAAAATTGTAGCAAATTAAAGGAAATAATGAAAAAACACTGTACTTCTGAGATTCTCCTCTAGTTCTATAACAATATCAGGATGACACAAGTTTGAAAAGAGTGACTGCAAGCCCTTTATTTCATTCTGTCTTTGGAGAAACAGTGCTGAAAATCACAAGATAATCCTATGGTAAGTGCAGTCATGTGAGCTAGTGATGGAGTATTCCACCCCCACTACCCTTCATATTTAGGGTTTTGAATAAACCATTCTCATTGGGAGATCAGTTCCAGTGTATTTTACTATGTAAGTTAAATTTCCAACGACACCTAAAACACTTATTAACCCTCTAAAACCTAAAAATCCCCCCTGTCATGCTTAGAATAAACACCATTGTAAGTAATAGAATAAACCAATAATGGCAAGAATTGTAGGAAAATGTAAGTGATTGGAGCGATATGAGTGTTTTGGATAAGTAGAATAAACCTTTCTCCCTTTTGGTGCACAAATAGTTGAGATATTTGACACATATAGAAAAATCTGTGCTTTTTTAATTTATTTTTTTAAGATGGTTGTGAGCTAAGCTAATCTATTTACTCAAAATGGGACTTCTGTTCTATGCTGTCTTATTGTTGTGCCTTTTATGAAGGCCAATTTATTTCTAACACACTTCCTTCACTTCTGAGAGTTTCTCTTTCCCATATGTGCAAGCATCATTTTTATCTCTGTTGGAGTCTCATCTGTATCATAAGAGTTTAAAATGTCTCTCCTGTTTCCGAGTCAGAATTCCTCGGCCCATATTAATTGAGTGCTGTGCTGGGACTTGTATGATCAGAGGTTGCCCTTTGTTTGCCAGCTGGGTAAAGACTGTGTTATGTTTCCTGCATGAACTAATTAAAAATAAGATCTGGTTGAAATTAGTAAATTTTTATCTTCTTAGGTACAGCAGTATTTGGAAATCCACTTTGGTTTGACTTAAAATGAAAACACGTTGCTTTCTGATGTCATGCAAAATAAATTGTATCGGAAAATTGTATAAGTAAGGATGAAACTTATAAGGATGTATAAGTAAGCAATAATTTGTTTTGGAATGCAGGCATTTCAATACAGATTAAATAGTGTGTTTTGGGAGTTTCTTTTGATATTTTTTCCATTATAAAAGGAATATTTGTCTGACATGTCATGACATATTGTACAAATAGCATAAAAAGCCCTCCCAAAACAAAATTCCCATAAAATCAGAAAATTTTCTAAGTCAAAAAAGTCATGATGTTTCTCTTAAAAGTGTTCTTGCTGGAATCAATGCATTTTTCAAACTGTCTAACGAAAGCAAACACTCAGAAAACATTTGGGTGAATGCAGTTGGCAAGAGCTTGCTTTCAGGGACAGATACTGCTTAGAAATACAAGCAGAAACACAATGTTGTTAACCAACTACTTCTGCTACTGATGAACTATTGAGTGAAATGTTTTGTGGTTTTTTTTTTCTTTCCATGAACCTTGTTGGTTTTCAACAGAGAAGTAAAGACATGTTGAAGCAGGCACAGTTTTGGCTCTTGCACTGAAAACATAAGAGCAGGATGAGGTTTGCCAGTCTATTTTTTTTTCCCTCTGGGCTCTCCGTTCCCCAAATCTAGCTGTGCATATTGTTTGTGTGTGGGTGTGCATGTGCCCACATGTACATGGAGGGAAATCATGTTATCTGGAGTGTGCATTTCCCACCAGGTGGTGCTGATGGAAGAATCTCAGACGTGCTGGTAAATTCATATGTACATATGCAATTGAGAAAAGAGACACAGAATGTCATTTAAGATGGTCTGGGAACTATCTAGCTTTGAGCTTTAAACATGTCACTTTTAGCCCATGATATTAACATTCAGTCCATGCATTGTTATAGGAGGACACATATGCAATGTTCTCACATAAATGATTGGTGTTGCTTATTCTCTGATGGAGAAACTGTGCAGAAAACCCAGCCCTTATTTTAATAATATTTTCTTTCTTTCTTTTTTTTTTTTAAAATTCATTTTCAAGACTGTTTAAGAGCTCATGACATTGCTTTCCAAAAGCAACAACGAAGAAAGAGAGAAGGGAACAAATAACTGTGTTTTATTATTGAGCACCCATCTGACTTGAGTAGATCCTTTAGTGTTACTGCATTGCCAGTCATAACAGGGATGCAATAATGATTAGCAAGTGCTAGTGTACTTGTAAGATTGTGCTGAAACTGTTTGGATAATTTGATGAAAAGATCTTTAGAAATGCAAAATGTCATCATACAGAAAAACAACCAGTTAAAATTGCATAAGTTTGCTTTATTTTTTCCTTAGAATAAAAAAATACACTAGATCATTAGCCTCTATTCAAAGGATCATTTTAAGTAGCATTTCTGAAAAAAGCCATTAGGTTTTCCAGCTGATTAGTTTTCCAAAATAATCTGGGCTTACTTTCCTTCTGCTGGAGCCAAAGGTGAATCTCTCATGAGTCAGGCAAATGTTGAGTAAATTTTTTTAACATCCCACTCTAAATATCTACTCAATCTCATCACAAACCACAGCAGAACTGAAAAAAAATAAAATCATACAGTTTGTTGAGGAAAAAGGCCTAGCCAGCTTTCACATGGTAAATTCTACTAATTAGAGTGATTTGGGTTCCTGAAGATAAGAAGATGTATATGATATCACTATGATCTATTTCAAGTGTGTGTTGGCCCCTATGATACAAAGCAAAAGCTTTGCAAGTTCTGTCAACAGTACCTTTTTAAAAGAAAAATGTGGAAGTTTTTCGTTGGTGCCCCTGAATAATAAACTGCCTGTGTGACTTGAAAAGAGCGAGGCAGATTTGAAAGTAAAGCATATAATTACACTGAGCATGGCTGGGCCAGCTCCTTTCAAATTAGAAAACTGTGGCTGGGTGCTGGCTCATTGGACAACACCAGTGCTCTTGGAGCACTCTTTATAGATATCTGTTTCTTTACTACTTGTAGGTTAATAAAGGAGGAAAAGCCCCTCATCTGATGGGTAAAATGAGCAATGGTGAATCTTAATACTATTAAATCTCTCATGCTTTATCTTTTCCTATGGTCTTTCAAGATGGCAATGTCCTTTTATAAGCACGGTTTTCTTCTAAAACAGGCAGATCTCCCGTGAATCTTGGAAGAAATGAAGTGGGTCTTGGTGCAGGGTTTAAAAAGGTATCACAGCTTCAGGGATTACAAAGGAGAAACTGGTAATGGAATTGGTCTGCCTGAAAGCAAGTGTTTACCTTTTGGGCATCTACAGCAGAAACTAGTCATCCAGGCTCCTTTGGAGCCACTGCTAGAAACAAACACTTTCCAGAGCACAGCCCATGTTTTTTTAGATGACCCTCTTATGTGGAGATGACTCATAATCCAACTGCCTACACAGAGGCTGACAAATCCTACCCTTGCCACTGCTGACTCCAACACATATTCCGAAGAGACAGATAGAAGTCATGCATGCTGCCTCCTTCTTGGCAATGTGCAAGCTCTCCCTTGCAGAGATGCTCACAGAGAGGTATTGGGGACAGTGCAACCTTTTGCCTTCTCTAGCCACTTGCTCTTGGATGTCCCTCTAACTCTTCCATACCCTTATAACTCAGGAATTTCCAGGCCATCCAGAAAATAGGCAGAATAGACAGGAAACATATCGGTCAATGAAAAAAGTGTAATGTGAGTGGAAAGAAAGGGTGGTTGATTGAGACTGATATACTTTGCCCACCAAAGCATGTTTTAGCTGCTGATGCTATTCAGAGCTGATCCAATTCAGTGCAAAACTGGGGCACCGTGGCAAGGATGTTTCCCCATTAATGGTCCAACATAATCAAGCCTTCTGAAGGACTTGTCTTCCCAGTAGAAAGCATAATTATGTAAGCAGAAGCTATCAGCGCTTGTGTGGAGGATCCCAAAGCAGTAAAGAATTGTGCTGGTCCAGATGGTGTGATACCTTGAATCTGATAACTGCAGTGGGAATATATTCAGTTTCTTGGGATAAGATTGGACTATTTTCCTTATTAAAAGTAATGATACAGTGATTCATTCCTTTTGTTTCCAAACTAAGCAGTAAACTTTGAGTGAACAGATATATTTGTGTGAGAGATGTTACCCTTGTTCAACATCTAAGAGGAGACTTCAGGCAGAAATATAGACAACCCCAGCAATTTGATGTCTTCACTACCAGAACCAGACTCTGATGCTGCTAATCAATGTAGAAAACTGACTGAAGCTGAGGCACAAGAGGACAACAAAAACAACAACAACAACAAAATCACATCTTCAGGCTCTTTGAGTAACACCCAGACTAGTGACGTGTGCTCTCTTACACCTAGTAGGACTTGGCTTTTAAGGAGGTATTGCACTGAACTGTTAGCATTACTGCTGAGAAACAAATTATTTAATCAGGGAGGGTACTGGTGAAATGTGACTGAAATGATGTGAGAAAGACAGGTTCTCAAATTTAAGTACTGGAGGAACTTTCTTAGTCATGTAGCAAGGTGTTCTCCCTAAGACAAGAAATTAATAAAAGGTTGCATCAAGACCAATAATTTCAGCCTGACCTTTTCTTTATTTTCCCAGGATACTTTAAACCTTCTGTAACTTTTTGTGTGATGTGCCCAGCCCTCATCCAGACAAGGAGTCAGGACTCAGCAAGGGTTCACACTAGGATCTGAGAGTGGGAAGTACTCTTGGATCCCACAGTCTAGACATAGCTTCAGGGAAGATTTCCTTTCCCCTTGTTTTTGGGTTGGTTTGTTTGATTTTTTGTTTGCCCATCACCCCCCTCCTCCACCCCCTCCCCCCCCTCCCCCTTTTTTTGCATATTTTGAACTCTGAATTGAATTACTGCAAACTATGTGAACACTTCTGCTTGACTTAAGTGACCAGTTTGGAGGAATGTGGTGTCTTGATCTCACAACAAACATTGAAGGAGAACACACTTAGAAACCACTCTCATTTCATACTAATTGTAGACAAGTGTAATTTTCCCCGTAGATTCAGGTCAAACCATGAAGTCTGGAGGACTTGATTGAAGGAGGTGTTTCTCTCATAG
Source organism: Margarornis squamiger (assembly GCA_035222235.1). NCBI lineage: Eukaryota > Metazoa > Chordata > Aves > Passeriformes > Furnariidae > Margarornis > Margarornis squamiger. Next base: position 99,037,617 of record JAWWTY010000077.1, on the reverse strand, counting down.
CTATGTCTGGGACAGGTTTGTATGTGTTCAGGGATCCATTCTTTTTGAAACCAACACCATCTCATTCATCTTTCTGTCAGTATGATACTAGAAGCTCCTATGATTTGTTAATGCTCAGGTTACTAAGACACTGGCAGCTCTCTTTCCCAGTGCATGTTTAGTGTGGGAAGATGGCAAGCAGAAAAACTGAGGAATATTCTTCATTTGCATTTTATTTCCCTACTACCATCTGAAGAACAATATAGAACATGCTGCTTTTGCATGATAAAGAAAAAAAAGTGTAAAGGCCTGACAGCTGAAGTTTTGAAATAGCCATGCAAAACCAAAACAAGGGCAGCCCCACAACACAATTTTTGGTGGATACTATACACAACCCTCTGATCAACCTTATATGTTGTGGTTTAGGCATCATACATAGTAAAAATATCTAACTGTGCTTTCCTCATTTGTGTTCTTGGACAGCTGGAGGCTGGATAATAGTATGGCTTTAAATAAAATAATACTCCCATCAGTGCCAACATAAAGCCATATGTTATAAGGAAGAAAAATTAGAGTGCCTAAACATTTTAAAACAGTTATCTTTTGGATGGAATAAAAAATGATCCCTTTTAAGTAGCACTGATTGGCATGTTCTCCAAACAGAATAAACAGCCAAGATCTCTCAGCACAGGAGGCTGAAAATAAATTTGATCTTTGGTGTAATGAACAAGTTAAAAGCTTTTTCTGCTATTATTTATGATAGATTAGTAACGTCTCAAGGTATAGGTGGTAAAGTGTGATTAAACAATTAAAATGTCCTGTTGACACAAATGCATGGATAGAGCAGATGACAATGCTCCGAGATCTAGGGGAGTGGTCTTCTTAAAGTCTATTATTCCCCCTTTTACTTAATTTTTTTTCATTGAAACATGTTTAGACTGTGTAAGCAAGGGTAAATTTGTCTGTTATGCATGCAATGGCTGAGAATAATCAGCCAGTGTCATTACAGAATACTTTCTTAAACATCTCACAGCTATGTCAAAGGATATTTAGCAGTCTAAACAGCCAACGTGTTTTAATAAAGCACATTGGAAAACCTCCACCTTCCTAAAGGATTTTTGTTCCATCAGAAAGGCAGTCAGGTTAAATTATAACCTCTTAGACTTTTACTAATACCAGGAAAACTGAAATGGATATAAATGCTGTGTTCTTTGAGAAGAAAAAGATGACTTGAGCATAACTATTTTTTACTTAGACTTCAAATCCTATATAAAAGCAAAAGCTTTCAGAACTGTAGGGTGTCTTGACAACAGAAGGTATTTCTTATAATTAAGATTGCTATATGCAAAGCAGCATTTCACAATTTTCTCGGTTTGAAATATGTAAAGCATAAGTCAACACTGGAGAAATAGTAACTAAACATTCATTTTATCACAAAATTTTGGGCTTGGATAACAGGAATTTCCTGTCTGCTACTGCAGAGAGGGGCCAGAAGTGGGGAAGGCAACTGGAGGACTGCTTTGCACAAGGGTCTGCTTTCCTAGTCACTTGACCCATGCCCACAGACCCAGTCAAAACACTCAAAGAAAGAGGAATCTTCACAACAGTAACCATTATGAAACAGTTTGTGTTTCCTCAGAGATGTAGCCTGGGGTATAGCAACAGCATGTGGCCAGGTGGGATGTAAGGCTTTTCTTCCATATGGCCTGTCCTAGTTTCCCTTCTAGGAAACTTGGGCATGGGTAGGAGCTGCTTTGTCCTGGTTGACTCTCATCTGGGGTTAGCTGGGGGACTGCTATATAGTGTGCACCCTAAAAGGGAAATACTGGCTTGGTCAAAACACCTACCAAAAGTGACCAAAGATACTTGTCACTTCCAGCCTGGCTTTGTAGGCAGCAGCAATGTAGGCTTGGGGTAGATACTGGGGGAAGTGCCCTGATGGTGAAGGCTCAGTACTAATGATCATTTCCCAAATTCATGGTTATAGCATCGCTCTGCAGGCTTCTTTACAGGATATCTGCCTTTGTGTTTATTGGGAGGCTCTTGGGTTTTTTATGGTATGAGCTGTCAGTCAGTCTTGCACTTGCACAATTGTATGTGCTCTCTTGATGAGTGTGAAAAATGCACTTTGACCTAGAGGGACCTTCAATTCTAGTGCCCACAGCCTTGCTTATATCTTCAGCAGTTGGTACAAGAATCTGGGCGTGAGGTGCAAATGACAGGATTTGTGAGTGGGCATTAGAAATGCTGCATTTGTTATTTATAAGTTAATAGCATTGTTTTTATAAATGATGTATAGATGACTGGTTGTTTAGCAGAAACACGGTCCAAAAATCAGACGTATAAATAAGACAAAGTTACAATGAGTAGTTCTATTTCTGTGAATAAAGCAATATGCTTTCCAGTGAACTCAGTTCCAAAGTACCTCTACATGCAGTATTTTTCCGCATTTTGTGAGAGATTAAAACTCCCTGGTGGTCCCGTTTTTTCTGTATAGAACGGACACATGCATTGTGTGGTCCACACATAAGCCCAAAATTACCTGAATATAAATCAAAACCTTTTTTTTGGTTTGTTTTTTTTTTTTCTGCTTTTGCGTGCAACTAGTATTCTCTTGTCAGTTATCTGAGTCAATATTTTTCAGTTTCATTTTGTATGTTAGAATTTTATATCATGCAATGTGATCTTCATTTTCCAGAAGGCTGAGTTAAAACTCTTAGTGAAGCAAAGAAATAGTCAAGAAAAAAGCTCAATGAAAATAAATTCTCTCACTATTTTATTCTTTCCGCTCTCATTTATGATTTCTACAGCTAGGTTCAGTGGCAGTTTGCTAGAAATCTGCTTTCTTTAAAGCAGTTCTATTCATGCCCTTGTACTGCTTTTCAGAAGCAGTTTCGCATGACTGAACCAACAAACATACAAATATTTTTTCTTTCTCTCAGATAGTTTCTTAGATCAACATATTTTTTTAGAAAATATGTAAGATACGAATCAAAATCACTTGAGACAACCTAAGATGCTTCTAGGCAAACACTATAATATGTGGTATAAACTTTGATAACTGCCTTTCAATATACCCAGGTAAAATCTGTATGGTGACTTGTGGTTAGTAATAAACTGATGATCACCTTCTTGAATTTTGGTATACTGGTATTTTCATTAGTAGATGGCTTTATTCAAGTACCATTATCAATAGATTGGGAATGAATGATGAAGATATATTATTATGGCAAGGATTTAGAAACTTGCAGCCATTGCTTAGACAAGTCATCCAAAATTTGTCTAGACTTTTGGTGTTTTCCCAAGCATCAGGTTTAAATCTAGATATTAATTATAACAGGACAAGTTTTTTCTTGATGAAAGAAAATGTGGGCAGTTGTTAGTTCTAGCTATGTATGCAGAGAGAAAAATTTGCACATGAGAAAAAGATGAAGTTTAAAAGTCAAGCATTATGCCTTATTTATGGTAACAGCTAAGATTTCACCTGTACGTTGCAAGGAAATAAGACATACTTGGAGTCCATATCTGTGTGTAAGACACTCTCTTCTCTCTGTATATTCTTCCCTGCAAGTTTTGGGTCCATTGGCAAATTTCAGAACAGTTACAAAACAGGTCAAACTCATTGATTTTCAATTCCATGTGTTTGAGTGACTGCCTATGGAGATCTTGCTCTGATCCTCCCTAAGGAAAGAGGCACCAGCACAACTTTATTCTCCCTTTCAAGGTATATCACTTCACAGAATCACAGAATGACTTGGATCGGAAGGGACCTTAGAGATCATCTTGTTCCAACTCAGGTGCCATGGGCAGGGACACCTTTCACCAGACCAGGTTGCTCAGAGTCCCATTCAACTTGGCCTTGAACACTTCCAGCGATGGGGCATCCACAGCACTTCTGGGCAACATGTTCCAGTGCCTCACCACCCTCACAGTAAATAATTTCTTCACACTATCCAATCTAAACCTACTGCCTTTCAGTTTGAAGACACTCCCCCTTGTCCTGTCACTACATGCTCTTGCAAGAAGTCCTTCTCCATCTTTCTTGCAGGCTCTCTTCAGGTAGTGGAAGGCCACAATTAGGTTACCTCAAAACTTTCTCTTCTCTAGGCTCAACACACCCAATTCTCTCAGCCTTTCCTCATAGGAGAGATGCCCCATCCTTCTAATCACTGTGTTTCACGGGAAATGGGAATACTTCCACAGAAAAGAGATGGAAATAACAGCTCCGTCAGAGGGAAACCTTTGACCTTCTTTTGCACCTTCCTAAATGTCAGAAAAGTCACAGAGAGATCCCAAACCAGAAGGAAAAACAACTTTTTTTTTTTTGGTTTTTGTTGTGAAATTTGGTGTATTGCTCATTACTGTGTTGCTCAGCCTGTTGGACTACTTAAGAAAAAAGAAACCGAGGAAGGATGGGATACACAGAGAAGCAGTCACCTTCAGCCAACACGTGAGACCCCTGGTCAGTGATGCTCGTAGGTTTTTTCCCCACTGTGACCAGAGCACTCCATGTTGCAAACATACAGAAGCAAAAGGAGAGCTGCAATTCGCTATGTTGAGCAAATCATCCCAAATATACATATGTTTTTTGGTGAAAGTGGTTGTGCTGTAAGGGAATATAATAATTGATTTTTTACAGACTAAAAGTCCTTTTAAGGTAAGAATTTCTCATCAGAACTGAAATCCCAGATCACTGAAGACTGTATCTCCAGCTGGAACAAGTTTTTCTTCGCAGTAAAGTTCTTTAGTTCTTTTTTTTTTTTATTATTCTTTTTATTTTTTATTTTTTTTTTTTCAGTCACCCAGCCCGGGGCCCCAAACAGGGAAATTGGACTTGCCGCTGGTGGTACCTGAATTGCAACACCCATTTATATATTCACTTTTGTGGTTTTTTGTTTGTTTTTTTTTTTTTCTGAACACCTCTTCGTTTGTCATGAGAATATTAAAGCAGGTATGTCTTGGTCCTGTTTTTCACAGAGCTGCCTCTGAGACTCCCTTGGAAAGGACTGTGGCCATAGTAAATTTAATGCTGTGTCTTTGTACAGCTATTGTCTGTTCTCCTTGCCCTGTCCTTCTAAACCTCTTGGTTGATCAGTGGTGCCATCCAGTGATTTGGGTGCAGCTTTGTATGAGACTTGCCCTGTAAAAGTCACTGTGACTGTAAAAGTTCCAGTGACAGCCATCCAGACCCCAGGGAGAGCAAAACTTAAGCCTTTTAAAATGGGATATTGCTGCTGACCTCTAACTCTAGGCCATGTACTTCTGTGTCCCACAGGAAGTGGCTGTGTGATATGGCTACAGAAAATAGGTCCTTTCCACTTCACAAGGTCCTCAAAGCTGCTTTGTCACAGAGCCAACCCCTCCAAGGTGCTTCCAGCTCCATTCATCACTGCAGGGGCACTCACTGTCTTAGTAATAAGGGCTAAGAAGGAGTAGCACATCAGACTTTTATTGTTCCTTCGCTGTAATTTTTGAACTGTGGCTGAGGATGGTTAAGGTGAGTTCACAGCAACAACTTCCTCTGATGGGAAGGTTTTGGAGAGACAACATGCAGCATAAACAAACACCAGTCTAAACATTGCCAGCCAGTACCTAGTGATCAGAGCGGCTTAAAGACCCTAAAGTCTTTTGGAACCACATTGTAATGAAAATGACTGTGCAAGAAAAATAAAGGGAATATTCCAGTGCTTGCACATTTCTGGAAGAATTGCATTCAGATGCTGAAGAAAAACAATTCTGCCTACCCTGAACTTCCTGAAGAAATCTGTATGTCTTAGCTTCCTGTGAGCTCTCATCACAAGGACTCAAAAAAAACTCAGCATGAAAAGATTTAAATATCCCCCCTGTCATGGTTGAGACACCACATCCAAGGGGAAAAATACACCTCTTGGACATTTCTCCTAGACTACAAATGCCTTGCTTCTCCTCTTTAGACATCTGAATGTGTCTTTAGAGTGAACACCTATTAATGGTTATGGGGCTTTAATATAATTTTTAATAATATATCAGGCCATAGCAGTGCTAGGAAGTCTACCCAGTGTCTGGGTCAACATATCTCTGGGCTCTTCTGAGTGAACCTTCTGAGGGGAGAAGACAAGGTGTTTTTGTTTTATTCTTTATGGAGAAAGCTCTTGGAAGATTGAATCCATCATTTCAGGACTAGCTTTGGCTTGTGAACACCTCTTACATTTTTTTTCCTGAATTCATACAAATTAAGCCTAAGCTCATGTAGTTCTAAGGCTAGACTTTTTATTTAATAGCTTTTACTGAGAACATTAGAGTGGATTTGATATAACTTACTGAATAATTTCCAGATTTAAAGAAGTCTGTTTTGAAAGACTGGGAAAATAACATGTCCAAGATTTTATAATTGTCATTTAATTGTAGGTTAACTTGTTGCAACAACTAGAAGAAACTTGTGTTGCCAGAGTCTCATCAGTATTGCTACAGCACACATTTGACAGTGTGAAAGGACCAGGATTGTGACTCTGAAGCATTATTAGGACAAGAGGGTTGTAGCTTTCATTAATTTAATTGAATTATCATTTCCCTCATTGATATTCAGGACATTTTAGTAGCTGGGCAGTTTCATCCCTTCTCACACCTCAATATACAAGTGAAAAAGTAACAGGTTGAACTAAAAGCACTGCAAATGTCAGTCTGAGGGTAAAATTTGCAGACTGGGAACAAAAGGATATGACTGATGAGGGTCTAATAACAAAAGTCTCTGCTGCTTTTATGTGATCCATGTTCAAACACCTTTGGGGTTTGGGGTTTTTTTGTTAAGAGATTCAGGAAATAATATTTCTCCATGCAGTTTCCTTCATGAGCAGCTTCTCATTTTGGTGTCTGATTTTCAAATTATGCTGGGGCAGATTTTCTTAAACTCATAGGTTGTATAGTATTTCCTGGTAAGAGGGGTGTAGCTCCCACAGGAGAGTTTGTAATGGGAATGCTCATATCAGTAAGTGAGATTACTCCTTAAAATATCCTTTCTCGAAAAGTATTGCTGACTCCAAACTTGCTCATTGGAATATTTCCCAGAAAGTTAAGAATATATACCCAGAAACAAATGAAACACTGTTTGGTAGGGTGTTTTCAGAAAAGGTTTACAATAGCTGCTCTCTGCTGCATGTGTTGAACTAATGTTTCACCTGATGGTGTTGCTTTCGGGAAGACAATAAAGCCAATGATCTTCATGAGGTGGAGGTTTTCTTTGTAGATTAACCTGAACACAGAATGGGCACAGGATTCCATTCTGGTCCTTCTCAGATTGCCTAAGCCAAAACTTACAGTAACTTACCCAGAAACTCCTTTCTCTTGGGTGTGATTACCCTGAACTGAGAATTACTCTGGACCCAGTATTGCTGAGACTCTGAAGTGTCCCACAACCCCAGCAACTCCAAAATATCAGCCCCTCATAAGCATTTCAGGATAGACACTCTCATGAGTGGCATAATCTGTTTTTATATTAGAAAGTAAAAACTAGCCTTTTCAAAAAGAAAACAATCACAAGCTCTGCGAACTACAGGAAACTTCTTGATGTAGTTTAAGGCTACTGTTTTGGGCAGAGATCTCAAAATTTGAAGCTCCGTCTGTAAAAAACAGAAAAGATGAAAAAGTAAAGAATTGCCATTTGTGCAGTTGTATGGTCTGTGCTGAAGAGGTTGAATAGAACCATTCAGTTTAGCTTCTTGCTTTTACTCTTCTCCATGAAAAAAGCAAGGTAAAAAGATAATGGGAAGCTCTGCCAGTGGTGCATTTACAAAATGTTTGCAGCACTCTTGTGTCTCCCCTGCCTTGATTCTGCAAAATCCTATTTCCAATCTTTTTTAAACCTTAATACCTTAAAATAAGAAGTACTAGTCAATGCAAGTATCTGACGAATAGCATGGATTCCTGTTCCCACTAAAAGTTACTCAGCTGGAATAACAATGCCCCACTGCTTGCCAAATCAACACCATCACAGCTCACAGAGATAAAATTGTAACTGAATACTCTCACATGCACAATGAAACTGTCCTGAAATGCTCCCTGCTCACAGCAAGTTGGATAAATTACTTAGGTCTTAGTAGTCAAATTCTATGCCTCCAAGGTAGTTTTTTTCACTCCTTTCTTCCTTCCCTTGGAGGTTTGTCTAATTTAATGCATTTATCTTTTTGGATACATCATATAGAATTAGACAATTCCTTAATAAGGAATTGCTTTCTCGCTACCAAGCAATTGCACTTTACATTAGGGCAAGCAGTCGTCTAATGTTAACTCATGACATTTTGATTTATGCATTCCATAGACTGTAATCAACCTGTTGCACATGGTAGCACTGGAATGCTGCCCCTTTTTAGAAGTAATAATAACCCATGGAAAGTCATTATGTCTATGGTAGTTCAGGGGTAGAAAAGGAGAGGTCAAAACTTATTGGAAAGACACCTACAGAAAAGGTCTCCACTTTTTCTTTCCCTTGAAAATGTTTTTGAAAGCCCATAAAATTGCGTGGTGCATGCCAAATGACCTGTGAAATAACCATCCACAGCTGTGGCTGTAAGAAAAATTATGTAGCACTGCTGGCACTCATGTTGATCTGATAAAACCTTTTTAAACGTGAAATCATCAAGCCTTTGAAAAGATGAACCCATGCATCAAGAAAGAGCATGAGACAAATTTTGCAGGAACAAAGGACCACTGCCACCAACAGCATCAGCTATTGAAAATAAGGAATATAAAATAGATTTCTGGGAACGTATCTGAAATTGCAGATGGTCTGCTTTGGAGATTACTCTGGCATAGCAACGGAAAGCCACATGCACAATACTGAAACTGTCTTGCTGGAAGAAACTGTATAGAAACTCAGATTGAACTTATTCTATGGAGAGGGCCAAATTATGATTTAAATTGTGAATCAGTAGATTCTAATGTACATTTAGGACTCCCTTGTACCTCTTTTTATATCAGAAGCTCAAGATGTGAGTGAAAGGTTTGCATAAATAGCAGGGCTGAATTGTGGAGGCTGTTTACTTACTGAACATTATTGTACCTCTTTTTTGTCTGTTCATTGTGTAAGTGAACTCTGAGTGGGAGACAGTATCCCTTGAGAGGAGAGATCATATTTTTGATGTTCTTTTCTCCTTTTTTCTTTCTCTGTGTTTTTCCATTGTCTTTTTGATCTCTCCTGTGCAGCTTTCCCAATTATTAGTACCATGTACCAGACTCCATGGTTGTTTCTTTGATGAAACCAGTGCCATCATCTGACACGAATCAGCTACATCAATGATAAAGGTGAATGTTTGACATCTTGTTGTCTGGAGTTCATGTTGCCAGCTTGACATCTTGTTGTCTGGAGTTCATGTTGCCAGCTTGAGGGCATGAGCAGAAAAATGGAGGAATTTCAGTTGATCTGCTGACCTCAGCTTATTTTTTGTTTGCCCCAGAAAAGTCACCTTCATGAACATATTGTGTTGTTTTAAACTCTTTTAAAGCATGGGCTGTGAGATTCTGTATTGCATTAAATGTGCCTAGCGTGTCATACACAAACACAGCACATGGTTCTACTTATTGACCTTATTAATAGAAGAGAGTGAAATACAAACCTTGTGTACAACAGCCAGACAGATGGCCACCCTCAGACAAATTCACTGCCAGGCTGTTACCAGGTACCCCACAACTGTTTGTCCTAGCAGTGCATGACTGAGACTTGCTGGCAGGGATCAGAAAATGCCTTTTTGATTTCAAGGTTTAAAACTGAGAACTGGTAGCTAATGTTTTCCTATATGGTTATTTTTCTGGAAGCTGCCTTTTTTCATATTTGTTTTTTAGCCAGTGCATTTACCAGCTGGCAGAATATCTACTTGCTCTGTAATTGAAAGGTGGTAATAAATGCTTTATAAACTCCCCAAACTTGAATAAAGCTCAGAATTCTGGGTTGCTCCTGTGATGAGAGAGAGGAGAGAAAGGAAGAGATGAGCAAACACCGACCTTTCTTCATGTTACATGCCTGTGACTTACAGGATCTGAGCCATGAGCTGGGGTTCAAACCAGAGTTTAGATCTCGGTAGGCTAGTAAGGATTAGCATGTCTGGTTTTGCCTTCCAGGTCATGGGACAATAACTTTTCAGAGGTTTGTTTTGGAAACATAGCACTTTTCTTTTATTTGGATTTCAGGAAAGGGATAGTGTGAAGCAGAGATCACTCTTCTTTCTGATCACTGTAAGAGCATAGTGAATGATAAAGAGTGTAGCCCTATGCATCTCTCTGTCTCCCAAATACAGAGGGGGAACAGCAGGTTCTGAACTACCATCTCCAAAAAAGCATGACTTTAAGGACTTTCTCCCCTGCCATCCTTGCTGTAGAGAGCGGAGCTTGGAGGCCAGACCCAGGAGTACAGTGCTCTGTGCAATGTTCTTGCTGCTTTGCAGCAACTACTCTGGGAACAAATAAAGCAGCGTAGCAGGTGTCCTTCTGTTTCAGTATCCATGGTAAGCCCCGAAGTATTTTGAAGCAAACATACAGAAGGCCTTGGTGATTGCTATAGCATAGTCACGCGGCGGTTGTAATGCTTTCTCCATGCTTCAAGTTTGATGACAGTGAGTTTTGGATACATACCAATAATTTCCGGTCCTTGCAGACTGTCTACTAAAGAAACTTTATGTATCAGCTCAGCTAGATTTGGCTGCCTCTGAAGCAGAAACCCCGTGTAGCCCTTACTCTTTTTTAGAGTAAAGTGGTTGTAAGCAAAATCTGGATAAATTATTTTTAATTTATTTTTCCTTTGACTGCGCATTACAATCATTTCAAGGCATGTTATTTTGTTGGGAAGATGTTGATGGATACTCTCTTCTGGTACTTTTCTCTTGTTTCTTTTTCTCTCACCTCTTAAATTGGTGTAATTTCTAAGTGGTTAGTCCTGGGAAGTGCTGAAATACAGAAATACTCTGTCCTAAACACATGTGAATAAATAATGACCACACAATTCTCACATCTGAAAAAGAATTTAAATTAGTTGTTTTGAACTTTAAATAGTCCAGGGCTCATGGTTTCAGGTATTAACATGAAGCTGTTCATTTCAGCAGGTGACCTTCTCTGTGTTGGCCATGGTAGAATCACCATCTTTGGGAATCATCAAGTTCTGATAGGACAGAGCCACTCTCCTTAGCAGAGAAATCTCCATTAGCAGCTTTGGGAGTATCTGCATGCATGTGATATGCGGTGTAGCACCCTTATTGCTGTCACTGGGATCTTATCCAGGCTGGGAAGGGCAGCATAGAGCCCTTGGTGCAGGTGATGGCTGAGAAAATCACAAACTCTTTGAAGAACTCATTTCAGACCTGGAGTCTGGCTCTTCCTCTGGAAGCTTTGGGACATGCTCGGATCCCTTTTGTATCACCTTACCCTGTGCCATGTGGATGTAAAAAAACACTCGATCAGGATGGATTTTGAAACATGCTTTCTTGATATAAATGTCAGTAGGAAAACAACTGCTGCCATCCTCATTTCTCACTGGTAATGAGTTAAACTGTTTGTGATTTGTGGACTCCCTTTCAAACCAACTCCCTGTCACTTCATAAGACCAGCAACAAAAAGGTAAATGAAGGACACTTCACACAAATCACCATATTTCTCTTCAGATGAATCTGTGCTCTGCATTGGCTCGTCTTACTCTGAGAGCTTTTAATTTTATAATATTGCTTAATAAGATACAGACCAAGAGGCTGGTATGTGTCTTCTTCCGCCCTTCCTCATGTGTTTTGAGAGCAGGGCTGCTCCCCTTCTCTAAAGACTCAGCAGGTCATGCTGTGGTAACCTCACCAGGCAGTGGGAACATTCCCTTGGGAGAAGAGTCCTGGTTCAGGTACTGCTTGTGCCTTCACCTACTGGCAGCTGAAAGCAAAACGACAATTTACTTTTATTAGTTAAGTGTTTTGAAAAACACTGAAGTTGTATAGAAAATCAAACTGCTCATTGCCATCAAGCAGCGTATCCAATTTTATTGAAAATTTGCTGGATTATTACCAGAAAGACTGGCCAAATTATCAAATTCCTAGTTCGTGGGAAATTCTGACATTTGGTTTTGTTCTGATTTGGAACAAAACCAGTTATTTCGAAATTTCCCACAAAAAAGAAGTTTATAGGGGAAAAAAAGTAGGAATAGGAAACAATGACGCATGGTATTTCCAAAATAAAATATGCTCCCCAGAACGTGCTTCTTTCCAGCCTTGCTGCTGCTTCGTACGGGGCAGCACAAGGAGCCAAGGCTGGGCATGGGAGCTTATACTTTGTGACTGCTGACTTCAGCCAGGTCTCCCAGCACTACCAGCCTCCCAGTTTGGTGGCAGCAAGCCTACAATCCCTGTGTCCCAAGCAGCCCACCAGGCTTGCTGGTAGGAAGCCAGTTTCCAGTGGAAAACTACCTGTGGTTTGATGTTGTTTAATTGAAACAGATATGTTTTAACATGAAAATTTCTGACTCTGACAAATCAGAGTTTTCCAGTGCAATGACATGCCATCAGAAATCTCATGACTGACTCTAATTGCCACTTTGATGTCCAAAATCTTTGTTGACCAGAGTCCCATAACTTCCTGGCAACCACTAAATATCTTAGGCATAGAAACAAACAAAAAAGAAATAATCATATTTTGTTCTGTACTCAACAACTCTGAAACTTGCAAGGCTGTTTCTGGGCAAGTGTATTATGAAGAAAGTTCCTGCCTTAAGGGCAGAAGTGCTGGGGACACACATGTCCCTGATTCAACCTTATCACTGCTGTGTTTACAACCACTTGAGAAGCATTGTGTTCCTACCTCTGAGGAGAAGACAATGGCCTCATTGCCCAATGTGGCACGTTGTCCAAGACTAATTAGAAACAGGAACTTGCTCACTAGAGCACTATTTATTCTTATTCTTACAGCAAAAGATTTCAAAAGTCTTTTTATTGTTTTTATTATTATAATAGAGAGGACTGTTTATTGATTTTTCTACTACATGAGTGTTTGTATACACAAACTTCCCGCTTCTAATGAAACAGGGACTCCTAAAACAACAACAACAAAAAAATAATAATAACCTCACTCAAGAGTGAAATAATTGTGGCCAGAATCATACTTCAGTGAAAATTTCCCTCCCTTCTGAACATGTTACCAGTGACTTTCTGTGATCTGACAGGCCCCACAGTCTCCATGGCAGGGAGTGGACTTCTCACCCCAGGCAGTGAAGTGCTTGGGCCCTTGCTACGTCTACTCCTGGATGGATTCTAGCCTTTGGGAGCCAAATTTCTTCGTCTTTCTAAGCTCACCTCCATTCTGGGCAGCAGTCAGTGTGGACAGGTGTGGTGGAGGCAAGCTGGTGTCAGTCGTAACTGGGGTGCCCCACTTGGACTACCGTGGCTCTGAAGAGCTGCAGAAGGAACACTGAAAGGGAAGGACTAGAAGAATCAAATGGTCACAAACCCAGATCTTATTTCCAGAAACATAAAGTTTTTCCTTCTGATTTTTATCAGGTATCTAGAAATGTGAACTCCCAGAAATTTTTTGAACAAATGGTACTTTTTCCTTCACCCAAACTTTGCTCTTCCAGTTTTCTTGCTTCCTTCCTTGATTTCCAGATTAAAAACTGACTTCACACTGAAATCTCAAATAATCCATCCCTGGATCTGAGCTTATTGAGTGAAACGTATGTCTCAGTAGAACACCTCAATCTTTTGTCAATATTTTTTTGTTCCGGAAATGTTGGTATCTGTTAAGAATCCTTTTTAGATCTGTTCTTAAGAGCTGCAAGTGCTCAGGGCTGAAGACCACTTGCAAGATACAAGTCAGTACTGAAATCAGTTTACAACCACATTATTTTCCATGGAGCTCCTCAAGACAAGAACAAAAGAAGCAAAAGTCCTCTTAAGAGTTCCCAGCAGTAGCCTCAGCATTTTTGGCAAAGATACGTAAAGACCACAGTAGCACAATGCAACAGTGTGTGAGGGCAGATTTGTTACTGGAATTAGTCTAATCACAGCAGTAAAAGTGGTCAAGTCATTCTGTTTTGTAGTTATTCAGCTTCCAGTACCCCAAAAGTCTCTCACACTTCTACAATGCAGTTCAGTGTAGTTCAGGGAGATGTTGCTTCATCTAATCAACTTTTGTGTGGGTATGCAGTGGAGTGGTGATGCAGCTCAATCACTCCTATATCTCCTCTGGAATACCTGTGTACCCTATAGGAAGGCATTTGATTTGTGCTTCTCTGTCAGAGGAAATTATTTACTTACTTTCTCTTTTCCTGCAAGGACTATACACAAACTAAATCTCACCAAAGCCAGACCCTGCTATTTTATCTTAAGGGATCTTTCCAGCAGCAGCTTCATCATCTTGGCATGGATATATACTAATCATGAGACCATAACAAGCCTCTCTGTGTAAATGCACAGAGCTTCACTCTTCTGGGCATGAATGGACCCAAGAGATCGAATGAACCATCCAACCTCTCGGTGCATCGTCTTCCATGTTTTGTCAGCCTCTGCGTCAGAAGAGCCAGAAGAAAATCTGGTAAGACCATTTTTCTCACATTGTTTCTTCAAGAGAGCATGGGGGAATGTAGAGGGGTATTTATTTGTTGACCTCTTGTAGAGGTATTCTCATGGGTGGGTAGCCAGTGCCTAGTCTGTGTGAAGGTGTAGTGTACTTGGTTGGTTGCATTCCAGTCTGAAAATAATTTCTGTTATATTTGGCTTTGGTGCTTAGTTAAGATGAAGTGCTGTTGGTGAGAGACTTTACAGACTACAGCAAAGTTTTATTGTTCTGTTAGTGCTCTGCTTGTGTTGTGAATGGTCTGTCAGCTCTACAATGGATGTCAGCACAGAGACATGGAGCATCTTTCTTTCCCTTGACTGAGACAGTCACAGGTGAGGCCACATGGGGAGAAAGGATTGATGTGTATGACACAGAGTGGTTCCTTCATCACACTGCTAGCTGCTGTGAAACACAGCAATTTTTCTCACACTTTGGGATATGATACTTGACTGGACTTTGTTGATTGGCCTCTCATGCTTCCTGGGACAGGAGAGCTGCCATTAGTAGCTGTGCTGAGCCATGAATCCTCTCTGAGGGACAAAACCAGGCTTCCTTGCTGTGTTGTGGTGGTGTGCTTGGATATGACCTTGTTATGAGCTTTGGGAGCTGATAAGGAGACTGATGTTCAAGGGTCTGGTGGGTCCTCATCAGCAGCTCTGAAAAGGAGACAAGCCCCTCTTGTAAACACTATAAATAGAGGTTTAGAATTTGCAAGTTGGATTCACATTTGACTAATGTGTGGAAAGGTATTATCCTAACTCTAAAATGGTGATTATCACACCCACAAAATCCCTGCTAAACTCCCACTGAGTAGGAACCAGGTACCTGAAGGTGCCTTGGAGATCTGGCCTTTACTGTCATGATTCAATGACATTAAAAAAAAAAAAAAAAGGAAACAGTTTCTGTGGAATAGCGTGCAAAGCAATGATTGTCAACTTGTGTTTAACTTTGAATGTTACTGCAAAATCTGATGAACCAGAAAGGTTTGGTTTGGTTTCATTTAGGATTGCTTGAGATTGTTTACAATTATAGTCTCTGTCTTAGTTTCTGTAGATAAAAGTCCTGACAATAATTAGGTTGACTGGAAAGTAGAGTGCTTTCTATGTATACATTTGCTGGGATTGGTATATCTGTGTAAAGGCTGATATCCAGAGACCAGAAGGATCGTGTATACTACATCAGCTGTATACACTCAGTTTCATAGTCCATCACTGTTTAATAAATCAAGGCCAAAATATGCTGAAGAGAATCTAAAAGCTCCCATGTATTTAAATGAGCTTTAGGTTGGTGTGGTGGATTGACTGGCTAGATGCCAGGTGCCCACCAAAGTTGTTCTATCACTGCTCTGCTCAGCTGGGTAAGGGAGGGAAAGTACAGCTAAAAGCTCATGAGTTGAGGTAAGAACAGAGAGAGATCACTCAGGAATTACTGTCCCGGACAAAACAGACCTGACTTGGGGAAATTTAATTCATTAGAGATCTAATCAGAGTGGGATAATGAGAAAAAAAAAAAAAAATCTTAAAACACCTTCACCACATCCCTCCCTTCTACCTGGGTTTAACTTCACTCCCAATTTTCTATCCCTCCTCCCCAGGTGGCACAGGGGATGGGGAATGGGGACTGCACTCAGTTCATCATACATTGTCTTTTCCTCCTCGGGGAAGGTCTGTCTTCTGCATCTTCTCTTGAATAGACTCCAATGACAGTGGGTTTTCTGTGGATACACCTAAAATCAGTGGTCAAAACAAGTATTATTGCTACTGTCCCATGTATCAAGGGAGAGGAAGGTCACATGTTGGCTTTAAACTAAAGGCTTCTCACATGGGGTCAATACATGGTGTGGGATGTCAGATTTGTTTAGTTTTCTCCAATGAAACAATCCCTTTTCCTTTTAATCTAGAAAAGCCATCCATAATGAGTTGCAAGATTGTGCTATTTGTCTTGGAAAACAAAACGGTCTTTTAAAGAGGAGCTCACCAACAAGGGCTGAAAGTCTTGAATTCACCCTATGGAAACAGTCAGGCTGATTCACTGCTCAGAAGTTAATTAGTATAAATGATAGAGAATCCAGCCTCTTTCCTTCACCTTATATTTCCAAATATCTCCTGGAGCCAAATCGAGACACTGCACAATGAGTGTTTAAACACACTTGTCCCTAACCTCCCCTTGCTAGAAGCAATGTCTGGAATACAGGTTGTAAATCAGGTCGTACAGTGATTGATCCATGTGCCAGCAAGTGAAGCATAAAAATAGCAGTGTGCTTGAAAGAACATAAAAAAAGGGAAAACAGACCATTATTATTTCTGAGCTCAAGGGAAAGAGTGGTTGAATCTGACATGCTGGCCAAGTCTGAGTAGCCCTGGCCTGTCTAAAAAGCCCAGACTACTGTCTTGCTCCCTCCTCCACAGCTATGTGCTCCCTGTAAACAAGGAGCTGGCCCCATTTTTCTAGCCTGTGAACCTGGCACCCAGAGGTCTGAGTCCTTTCAGGAATTTCTCTTAAACCTCTTTGTGCGCTCTAAATCAACTCCTGTGTTTCTCCAGCTGTGAAATAACATACTGGGAGGGCAAATTGCATCTTTGCTCTCTCTGGTGCCATCATAAATGTTGCTGACATGCCAGCCATACATTTGAAGCGCTTTGTCCTCCTTATCTTTTGCTGGGGAGAACATTTCTGTGGCTTGTAGAGTATTGGTAGACATAGAAAACCCAGAGTTTATCTATTCTGACAGCTTAATTGTGAATCAGAAGATTATAATAAAAAGAACTGCTGCTGAAGCAGAAAAGAGCTACAATAGGATAGTGATACTTTCATTAAAATAAGAGGGTGAAAATAGAATTAGGAAGGTGAAACCTACTGTTTATATTTACACCTTTATCTACCATTATTTTATTACAAAAGTAGCACTGTGTAGAACTGAAACAAGAAAGACACTTCAGACTCAAAATGTCTTTTAGATATTGTCTGTATACTTCAGTAATCTTCTGATATGGATAAGCAAAAGTAGTAATGGAATCATTTGGTAACCCTTTCTGTTTGTACTGAGTGTAGCTGTTTCTTTCCAAGGAGACAGTTTACCATTTCCATACTTTTGTTGCGTATGTCTGGAAACCCCTTGAAATTCTCTTTGCCTCTGTAACACATACAGGTGCACATACACATGCATGCATAAATAGAGGACTTATTTTAATATATATGAAGTATTGAGGAATTTGTTATTACAGGCTTTTATCATCACTCAGGTGGCTCTGGTGCCATTGAGTTCACCTTTAAAAGGATGAAAAATGCTTTTGTTTCTGAGTATGACCCAGTCCTCATTTGATTACAGATATCAGCAGGTTTTCTTATCTGCCTCTTACTTTATGCTGCTTCAGAAGCTCAAAAGGATCCTGATGATTTTTCAAGGAATCAAATAACAATCCCTACTCATGTGATTTGATGATTTCTTAAGATTTCCACTTTCCCCACATGTCTTCAATACCTCTCGTTCCTTCTCTAACTGCTCTGACACTGATTTAGCCTTCTGTCCCTCACTTCAAAGGGTTTTTTGTGCTGTGTGTTGTATGTTGTCACTATCAAAGCTTTCTTGACAGACTTTTTGGTCACTCTTTATTCTTGGAAACATGCATTAGTATTCAACAAGATCAAATAATGGTTTGTGTTGTGCGCTCTGTTTCTCAGCAAAAACTTGTCTTGAATGGCTTGAAATTTTCTGATGAAAGTATGATGGTTATGCCCAGATATTCTCTGTGAATGTTAAAATCATGGCATTTTCAATGTACTATTCTAGAGGTATTTTCTAATGACTATGCTCTGCTATGTGGTTTGGATGCAGGATGACATTTTGGATGCATCCTCTTTGACCAGGGCACCTTGTGATAGAAGTTACACTCTCTACCAGGCAGGGAAGGATCTTTTTCTTGGCTTAGTCTGTTTTGTCCTCTGTGTGCTTTAATTAAGAGAGTCTCCATTAAAATAATCCTCAGCAAGGCAAAAATTAAGGTAATTATCAAACATGTAAAAATGTTAGTACCTGAGCCTTTGTACATGCCTATCAGCCTTAGCATAATAAATGTCTTGATTAGCATACTACTCTAACCATGACAAAAATCTACAGTATTCTTATAGGGTTCTTCATTTGCTGAAAACATGGATCTTTTCGGATACACTTATCTTGAAACAAATTTTGATGGGGTGAGGATGCTTAGTTTGATTTATGAGGAGCTTGCTTCAGTTTATTTTAAATCCATTCAGCCTTGGGGCTGAGATACTTGGTGAGATTACAGCCATTCAGTAAACTGTCTTTCAGCAGCTCAGACTGCTGAGACTGAGTCAAACTGGAGGAGGATTAGTCCTGCCTTTGCTCTGGAGTATGCAAATCCATTTTGATGGTTACACCAGCTTGCCTCTTGAAGAGGAAGAAGAGGGTTCGCCCATATGTCTACAGGCACGGTAGTGTGTCTTTGCTGTGGTCCAGGTTAAGAGATAACTATTCCCTGCATTCCTGTAGCCTACTCCATTGATGTCCATTCCCTCATCTTGCAGCCTGTGTAATTCATTCTCTCATTGCTCTTAAACGGGTCTTTAAAATTATGTGGTCTCCCTCAACACACACTTTTAATACACCTCAGATATTCAGCAACTTGAGCCTGCACCTTTTACTAACCCATTGCTGTGAACCTCTTGGACACTGTTTCATGCAGCTATTTGTGGATTATCTAACCCAGACCTTAATTTCAATAGATGCAGCTTCATTAGGATGTAGAACCCAAGTAGTAAGTTACTTTCCTACCATGTCCATGCAATCAATGTCTTGGCATCAGGATTTACCTTATTGAAGGAATATTTTGATTATTTTGAATAAGAAGGGTTTGAAGACTTGGACTGGTTGAAGCAGTCTCTGTTTACTGCAAGGTACATGGTGGAGCAGGGGGCTGCTGCAGGATTCCGTCATCAGATACAAGGTGGGTGGACATCAGGAGAGAGAAGATCCCATGGGGACCAAGATGCTCTAGAGCTGTTATGAGCTTGTAGGTTAGTTATCAACCTGCCAGATAAGCTTCTGAGAGACATCATTCCTCACAGCAGTCCATTTACTCTTCTCATAGACTAACTAGAGATCTTTACTTTCTGTTTAAATGGAATATTTAAGTCTTTCTAATGCAAATCCTGCAAAGCAGAACTTGCTGCTCTCCATGTCCTTCCTTGGACCCTGTTGCAGGTCTTGTCCCATGACAGCAGTACTGACTGCTTTGCCCCATGTAGATGGTACTACAGCACTGCCAGTTTTTCCAGAAGCTCCAAAAGCAGACATGAAAGTGGTTCCTATGTGCTGTTTATTTCTGGACAAAACACAGGTGCAATTGTATGTAGTTTGCTTGCCATTCAGGCCTTCAGTGCCCCTTCCCCTGGCACACAGTCCACCAGAGCACAGCAAAATGTGTACTGTTGTTGAGCTCTAAAGATTTAGTTACCACAAGCCCCTGTTTGGGAGAGAGCAAGTCACACTGCAGTTGAATTAAACAGCTATACCTGCAGCTTTCTTCAAGCTTGTTATGTGAAGAGACTCACTTAAACTGTTGCTCGATAACACATCTGTGGTTTCCATCACTTCTCTGTCAGTTTTATTATGAATCACTGAGATGGCAGATTTGAGGAAATTGATGTAGTCCACTCTTTGAGCTGCTGGGACAGTAAGAGTTAAGCAGCTAAGCTGGAAATCTCATGAGACCAGGTTTTTCTAGTGGGAAGATTTCCCATACTTCCTGCTTTTTGATGTGCTGGAAGTACTCTATGCTCAGCCTTTCTTGTGGTATCTTGGCACTACTTCTGTAAATAGTTTGAGGGACATCATCAACATAACAATCATGGTTCTGTCTAAAATGTTTTCATTACTTCAAGTCACAACTAAAAGAAAAAGAGATTAAGGTCTGTTTTATTCAGGCACTTAAGCATGAACCAGCTTAAGAGTCAGATCATGCCCCAGAAGATTTGCAGCACTTTTATTAGATTTTTTTGTGTGTATGTGTGTGTGTGTGTGAAAGAGAGAGAGAGGGAGAGAGTTATTTTTAATGAGAACAGTTTAATCACCCTGGCTTTACAATAAGGCTGCAAGCACCTGTTTTTTGGGAAGGATGAAAGAGTCAAGGGGGGAAGTTCAGGGACCTGCAGACAGAACTATTTGTGCTGCTGGCTGATACTTTGCCCATCTTTGGGCTTTGCACTGAAAGCCCAAAGTCCAGTACATATGTAATCACCATAGCTCCTCTCAACTCACAAACCTTAAGGCTGAAATGAAGTTTCTGTTTTCTGCTCTGAAATGATCTTGTTGTGTTGCACAGCCTGCCTGCATGTATGGCCTGGTATTAGCTGGGCTGTCTTTAGGTCTTTAGGCAGTAGCATTTCATATTACCTTCACTGTATTTTCAGTAACCACTGAAGTTATGTCAATTACAGGGCCACTAAACCACTAAGAAAGCCCTTTAGGTTTCCAGTGACAATATGGATTTAGCAACTGAGTGTTCAAAACTGAACTGAACCTTAGCCAAAGTTCAAGGCTGTTTGGAGTCAGTGCATTAGTTGGGCATTATCTTCAGTCTAAAATGAGTTTTGAACTTGTATGAGGTTTCTAAGCATGCCAGCATGTCTGTGCTAGAGAACATTTGCTTCTGATAGAAACACAGACATTGGGATAACATTTCTAGATGCACTGTCATGCTTGTAGGTTATGCTTATAGGGAAATTGTGCACACAAACTCCTTTTAATTTATGAAATGTATTCTCAGAATGTGTAAAGTATGCAAACAGCTGTCCTCAAATGTTCACGTGCCATGTCCTCTTTTCACTTGTACCTCCTATCCATTTGGTTCCCTTAGCACACCATGCATGCCCTCTCTTGCAAGGGAAGTGCAGACCCTTCATAAGCCATAGGCTAGTGGGAATGAGGACACATTCTTCCATGACTGTGTAATGACTGCTCCATGAGGTACACTAGAGGAGTAGATTAGGACCCTTCAGAAGTCAGGAACTCTCTAATGTACTGTCCTTTGAATAAACAACTTTAACTTTTCAGTTCTCCACTTCCATTAATCACAAGGCACTTGGAGAACTGCAGACACCTCAGGGTGGTCTGTAATGCTGCCTGCTTCGCTCAGAGCTCTGATTGTTTAAGTGTCCCTTCCCACTGTTTCTATGAAGCCTACAGGAGGTGAACCAAATAATATATTTACTTCTTTCACTCAGTAACCAAAGCCTCCATGATACGGTGCATCACCCAGGAGGGGGAGGAGACTGACGAGGCAATAAGCATCATCTTACTGATACTGTCTCTAGCTTTTTCCACATTTTTAACAAAGTCTTCTTAAACCCCTGCTACTTCATGTCTTATAGTATCTTTTAAGAGTTTAGTGGACTTAAAATAGTCTATGATATTTGTTTTTCAAGCTGTTAGCAAATTTGCAAGTACTGTGATACATAATAATAAAAATCAGTCACAAGGAATAAACATCTCTCTGCAAAAACACGTACTTCCTCCTCATTTTCTGTCAGTTTTTTATTTGAAATATACTTTGTTTAAATTTTATTATTTATGTTAGAAAAACATAAAGGAGCATAATTTTTCAAACCATGACACCTTATTGAACAACAGACAGGACCAGAGAAGCTCTATCCTACTTGAACACAGTGTCATTTGAGTCTAGCTAGAGAAATTATGTCAGTCCAATACTTCTGTGATCTAAATCTGTAATACTTCAGTTTGGAGTGACATTTGAAACTGAATGCAAGCTGAGCACAGTTTAGCCTCAAATTCTGTATCCAGTTTACTTTTCATTGGCATGGAGGGTCAGAAATCTGGAAACAAGAGTTGGTTCCTCTGCATTGTATTCACACTTTTATTGCTGGAATATCTTTCTGCCTGAACTCTCATTTCCATCTTATGCCTGAAACCTCTAGCAAGCCATTGTGTTGCTTAGTCTATTGAGCTGTAAAATGTGTTGATATTTACCTGTTCCTGATGTCTTGAGATGCCTGAGAGGGCAGAAATCTAATGAAGCAGTAAGGCAAGAAGGACATAGTACTAACACTGAATTTTTTACAATGAATATGTAAGAAAATGGAAAATAAGGAATTTTTACTGACCAAGGAGGTTTTAATGTGCAAGAAGGTCTTGCAGGAATCTGGTCTCTGATGAATGTTATTTAAAATTCCTACTGCAGATCTAGTATATCCCAGAGACTGATGCCTTGGAAGTGCTTTTGCATGATTAAGTTTTATGTCTAGCTGCAGAAAAATTAGGTCATTTTTATATGATGTGAGATATATATTAGGGAACAGTGATTCTGAAAAGAGTTCTGGTTATGACGTAGTGGCTAAAAGGAGCTGTTATGATCCTGCAGTAAATACTGAGGGTGGAACATTGCTAGTATTCATAATAACTCTGCCAAAATAGCACTTTCCAATTTCATCTTTCTTTTTTCAAAGACATATTGGCAATTTTTTTAAAAAAAAGCTTTTTGATCCTTCATTTTAAATTTTAAAATGAATGACTTGAGGAATCCAGATTTTATAGTATATTTATGACAATAAGTTGAGAATTTAAGAAATGATATGGTTAGAGTCTGTATTTGCATATGGAGAATGTAGTCAACAACAGTGGTTTTTTTGAGTTGTGAGGCAATGCGAGAGCATTAAGGAGCTAAAGGATGATGTAGAGGAATACAAAGTGTAAAAATTAGGTAGCTGCTTTACCCAGACTACATTTCTAAACAAGGAAAAAAATTTTCTTAAAACATGTCATTCAATCCAAGTTTTTTAGCTTCTGTAAATGGATTATTCCATGATATTATGGGGGAGGGATGTGGGTGTGGTTGCATGTTGTTGATCAGTAGACACTGAAATGAAATCATTGTAATGATTCTTTTGGGCCTCAGTTCTAAAAGTGTGAGTATTTCTTAAAAAATCATCACTTTTTTCCATTGCTGATCATAACAATCTGAAGTTGCCAAAAGAAGTTAAACTTTTATTTCAGGGTATTAATGGTTAACTCTGTACATAAAACCTCTCCTTCTCTTGAATATCCTTTTATTATATAGCTCTTTAGAGAAAGAAGGCTTTCCTCGGAATGCATGTATCCAAATGACTCTGTTATATAATGCACTGTTTTTAATCCCACAGCATATGGAAAGCATTCCCTTGTGCTGAAGAAATATAATTTTATAAAGTTGTGATTTTGCTTACTCTGGTGACTGAGAGTCAAAGCAATATCCTTTTTGGACTTCCAGTGAGTGACAGAAGAAAGCAGACTTCCCTGTGCACACATTAAAGCTATGCTAGATACATGTATGTTTGCGATTAGTAGCTGGCAGTCCTGACCTCTGGGTTCCCTGATTGACTAGGATGCACTTCTCCCTACCGCATAGGACCAGCAGAAGACCTAATGGGATATTTAACCTTCACTTCAATGCAGTTTTGAGAACTCTCATAGGATGTGGGTGGGCAGCAAATTTAACTCACTGGAAACATTTAAATTTTAGTTTGGAAACAATTTTACTAACCAATTAATGATTTCCTTTTAAACTTTTACAGACCAAGGAACATTGTAACACAATTCCATTAGTGAATCCAGCAAATTTTTGTTAAATTGCAACACTTCTTTTACGATTGTCGTGGTTTGACCCTGGATAAACGCCTGGTGTCCAGCAAAACTCCTTCAGGGCCTTTCCACCCCCCTTCCCCCCC
>JAWWTY010000077.1:99001883-99013253 GCA_035222235.1 Margarornis squamiger | reverse complement strand
AAAAGCAGGAAGTTTTCCTCGGAGCTGGCCCTCATTGGCTCTGCTCTATAGGATGGAGGGAAACTTCCAGAGCCTGCTACAGAAGCCAATCTTCCTCTTAGGAGAAAAAAAAAACTCCTAATCAGAGAAACCCACGACAACGATGTTAAACAATAGTGATTTAGAGACGTCAAGGTATGACGAATTTGCAACTTTCCTTCATGTCTTTTTCCATTACATAATTAACTCAATTTATTTCCACTTTGAATTTTAGATCTATCTTTTAGCCATTCTGAGTTAATGCACTATGCTGCTGGTTGAAGTACTCTCATCACAATTTGAACGTGTCAGAGATAAACAACTTATAGAAAAAGAATGAATAATAATCCCTGTATCTCTCTAAAAACTAATAAAACTGATTGACAACCATCACACCTTGTACCCACAGAAATGCAATTTCTCTGAAGACGGTGGCTTGCTTTAACATTGGGTTTACTTGACTTTCTGCATTTTGCATTGTGCTTATCTGTCAACAGCAATGCCAGAGGCTCTTGCAGTTTAGCAGGGGCAGTCCAGGACATGACTTTCATCTTGTTGAAACACAGAGCAATATCAAAGTTCTTACAACCCTCTAAAATATGTTAGAGACTTTGAGGTGAACATTTAGTGACTTGGCTGTGTGTGGGCAGTGCAAACACAAACTGCAGCAAACAAGAGTCTTCCAGCCTTTTCTTCCAGGTGTCCTACAGAGAACTGAAAGTTGCAAGCAATTTGCTCATTATTAGACCGGAGTCACCGGATCGGGGCCTCTTCATGTTGACTTGCGAAACGCTTTCATGCTTATCAGCGTACAGCTGGATTTCCTCTGCTTTATCACACTGCCACTTTTCCTGTATGGCTCTCAGCTTTGTTTGGAATTCTCTTGGCTTGCTATTATATGCAGTTTTCTTTGATGCAATGATGGATCTTGCAACTGTGCTCTGTGAAAGGTGTACCTCTCCTGAGGTGTTGTATAATTGCAGGATCACTCTTATCTCATCAATCTTAATGTTTTCTAATTTTTTTGCCCTGGGGTCTTGTTTGAGGCATGGCATAAAATATCCCTGAAGACTTTGAAATTGCTCTGCTGAAATTCTTTTTAGAGTTTTTCACACCGAACTTATAACAAAACAAAACTTTGAGGATTAACATCTACTCAGTGCAGAGTTTCCCTTGTTTTGTAAATGAAGGAAGTATTTTATTCATTAGCAGAAGAACTTTTAATTGTAGTTGTTATGATAAGGAGGAGACTCTGGACAGTTTCACATTAATAAAACTTTTCCTCTTACGTCAAAGTTTGTGCTAGGCTATTCCATGTAGTCATGCTCTCTTTCTAAAGTGGAAAAGTTTGAAATGTGTACTCCCTTGTGACTGAAATGTTGAGACAACTGTCCAGCATAACAGCTATACACTGCATTGTAATCTTATGAATAATTTCAGATTGATTAACTCCAGTCTCTTGTTTTACCTCACTTCTGACAGCAGTATTTCTTGTTTTGTTCCCTGAACATTAAATGTCTTCCACATGTACTTTATAGTTAACTGATTTTGTATTACCCACAAATTAAGATGGTGGCTCCTATCCATGCAAATTAAGATAAACAATTTCTTTAAGCTGAACCATTTTTATAATTTGTTTTTGCAAAGTTGTTTTAAATGCTTGCTATAATTCATATATTTTTTGACCTCTTTTCTCTAATTTTCTCTTGCTTCCTAAGATACATTGCTGCTTTTACACACCTGCCAGGCTGTTGTTGGAGCTACAGCAGAAGGAAAGTCAGCTCATGAAAAGATATTGTATCTAGGAACGGAGAAATGGGACCTGTTGCTTTACCCACTGGATCTGACAAAGATGTAGGTTTGAGATCTTCACATAGCATGTGCAAGAAGAGAGTACTTCTTTGAGCAGGACTGCCATTTTTAAAAGGTATGGCCCAGTCTGAGATAACCTCAGCCTCTAAGAGAGTCCTTTTTTTTTTTTTTTTTTTAAATAAACCTGTAAATGAACAAAATGTACATCTTCAAACAGTCTTCACAGACTTAAAGGGAAAGTAAGAATTAGGATGACTAGAAGGCACACGGGAGACTGGTGGGAGTGTGGGTTACACAAAACCTGGGGTCATACCCATGAAAATACTGAGTTTACAGAGTTCCTTCTGCTAAATGTTATTGAGAAAGTTCAGAGAGAAATTTAGCTGCTCACAGGAACAAGACAGCGTCCCCATCCTTAGGTGTGGATGCCAGACTGGATGTCCTTTCTGGCAACAAAATACACAGACCATAGCATAAAGGGCTTCTAACTGTGAAGATCAGGCAGGCCTGCAGTTCTCTTACACAGAAGAGGATGTTGAAACTTCAGTTTCAGAAGACCAGATTTCAGGCCATCCTTATTTATTGAGCACATACTAATTGCTGGAATTAATAATGAGAAAGTTAAACAAATATCCCTGTGGGTAGGCAAACTCAGGCAATTCTTCTTCATGTACTATCATCTGTGTCTTATCACCATAGCATATGCAGGGGAGAGAAAGGGAAATTTAATCTACAACTTGGCCCTCACACCCTTTGGCAATATATTAAAGTGAACAGTCTGTGCAACTATATTCTATAATTTCAGGCTCCCTGGATATGATAGACACGTTGTGCACAGAGTTTGTTTTCAGAATAATTTTTTTACCATTTCTAAAATAAACTCAATTGCGCATTTCAGCTTGTTTAACTGAGATAACGTTCAAAGGCAGGGAACAAAATATCCCCCTGAGGCTCTCAGCTGTGGCACTAAGCACTCACTGAACTACTAGACCATTGAAAGTATTCTCTTCCTCCTTCATAATCTTTCAAAGGTCAATATAGACCCTCACACTGAAGCACCTCAGCTAACCTGAAGGACTGAATGCGTTACTTACTGCCATGTGAATAGAACTGCAGTCAATATCTGGTTAATATTTGCCATATGCAATGTGGGATATGCTTTTGTGATAGCTGAGAGCTAACAAGACTATTTACAGAGCAGAGGGGGTTAAGTGTGCCACTATTTTCCCCTTTGCTCTCTGCTAAGAGGACTGTGTTTGCACTGACTGAAATTAAGACATGGTGTGACCTCAGCTGTCATGGATTAGTTGAGTTTTTATTTGGTTTTGGTGGGTGAATACAGACAAAGACAAGCCATCTAGTCTCAAGTGGATGGAAAACAGAGACATAGGTCTTGCACACTGCCCTATTTATTTGTCACTGCCCAAAATTGCAGCTAGTGAAGAAAGAGGCAATGAGTGGGGGGTAGTTTTGTCCCCAACTTTTAAGGCATCAAGTTGCTTTGTATGAGACAGTTATGTACACACACCAGAACTCCTTTAAGATAGCTGGCATCAAAACACTTTAAAGAACATGAAGTTGACCCTAAGTGTTGGCTGAAGAATGGTTTGTGGGGGTCCAGTCTGGAAAACCCAGGGCAAATGCTGCAGCTGTGGGTCATCCCCTGTGGTTACTGAGAGGTCAGGGCTGCTCACAGCCATCCTCTCCCCTCGTGCAATGGTTGCTGTATATATTATATGTAGGCAACAGTGAGCATGGGTCTGGTGATGTGTCATGTGAGTGCTTCGTTATGACCTAGGTCTTTGAAGTGCGGAAATCAGACCAGCGGTTGCAGGAGGCACTCTTGTAAATGAAAAATCATTGAAAAAAGTCTATCTGCATGCTGAAGAAGTGCTACACAGTGGGCTGGGAGCCTTAGTGACCTCCCAGTGTCATCTGCAGGGCATATTTGACAAGCGGACTGATCTGGTGAGATTCCCAATGTCCTGAACTTTTCATCACCACCTTTTCCTCAGTTCTCAAAGTGTAGTTTGACAGCTGGGCTTATTCATATTGGTCTCATTTTTGCAGTGATCAGAGATAAAGAACTCAATCACTGTGCAAAAGTAGCAACATTTTCCATTTCTAAATGGAGGGATAAGCAACCAATTTTAGGGAAATATTGTAAAAGCAGGTATTTCAGCACTTGTGAAATTATGGTGTTTTATGCCAAGAAATCAACAGAAAGGGAGAATTTCTGGTTTGTATAAAGCTGACATGATTTGAAAGCACTTTAAAAAATCTGATGACTTTTCAGTGACTCCTTTCTCTGTAATTGAGACAGAAGTGCAACTCAATCAGAAGACGATGTTGGTTGGTTTAATGCACAGATTAAGTTTTCAGGGAATCATTTATTTCCCTGCACACTGGACATCTGGAAACATTCCCCTGCCACATTTTATTAGAACATTGAAATCACCTCGTTAAATGATACGGAGAGATTTAGAAAGCAAGGTAATTGTTGGGAGATCAATCACAGATTAAACTTCCCATGCCATTTTAATATGTTCCCATTTACTGCCACAGACACTCATTCTAATCACTGACTGCCATTTAAATGGTTTTCAGCACAGACTTCCAGGTTTTCTGAGCCTTCTCCTGGTGAAATGACCCCTGCAGCATTTTCCTCCCTTTGCTGTTGGACAAATGAGCTGATAAGCAATCAAGTACATATGCCAAATTACTATTTTAGTACCAACTGCTGCTTTTCTCTTAAAGCCACAATAGTAGAAATGGGACTGGACAGAAAGTCACATTTATTTATTCACATCTACTTTCTCAAATCCTGAAATAGACCTTTATTCATTACAGTACACCACAGAGTAAGTGAAATGGTGAGTCTACTGCTGTGACCAGGGGATATTTGAGGTGGATAAGAGGGAGTACCTGGCAGGGTTTGGAGTGTGAAGGCTTCAGGGAGGAAGATGAGGTACAGTGTGGAGAACTGCAGTGCTATCTGCTGCAGTGAAGGTGTGCACAGACCAAGAGGCTTTTGAAGAAGAATAGCATTGCTGATGCAGAAGTTGACAGAATGAGCCTGCCTTTAGCCTGTGGAGAATGCAGCCAGTGCAAGATAGTAGCTTTCTCAGTGGGGATAGGCACTGACCATGCCATGCTGCTGGACAGAGGATTAAATTTTAGCAGTTAGGTTGGAAATGAGGCTAAGACTCTGCCAGAGAAAAACAAAAACAACTGAGGGAGTTCCCTCTTTGAAGGGATGTGTATTGTGGTGCTTAACCAGTGTATGTGTAGTCAAGGGCACTGGGAAGATACGACAGGCTTAGAAAGGACTAGTAAATGTCAGAAGTGAATGATGAGGAGCATCTCACCTGGAGGAAGAGTACATTAGGGAAGCTTAAACAGTGCACAAATCTCTACTAGAGAGAAATAGATTGACTGAGCTCTCATAGGTGGCATAATTCACCACCTGAGAGGTACCCACATGGTGACCAATGTGTCAGTGGGAAGGAGAAGGCCATCACTGCAAAGGGGAAGCTGCTGGGATGTTTTGAGCAGCATTACTGATAAAGAATACAGAGAAAGAAAACACACAAACCAAGAACCTCACTTGGACTGGAACAAGTGTCATAAAGGTGATGGGACAGAGCTGGAATAATTGAAAAATCATGTTTTCTTAAAGAGAGGAAAATATTCCAAAACCGTGACCTGCATCAACTTTTTTTTTGGTTCTTAGCAGAGAGAATAAAGGAAATATAATGCCCATGTATGGGACTTATGGCCTATGGCAAAGTGTTATCTTTAAAACTCTTTGCAAATGATGTATCTACATAACTGTGTATCTTTTACACTCTTTTCATGAAGATGTGCATTGGAAAGACTCATTCATCAGGTTAATATTTATTTGCACTTTAATCCTCATTTCTGTCCCACTCCAAACTACTTGTGTGTGGTTTTGTCCCTCCCTTTAACAATTGTAAATAGAAAGCAGACGGGAAGTCAGCAGCTTTGACAAAGAGCAGGAAGAGGAGAAGAAAAAGCCCTGAGAAAACGATAGGCACACATGGCACACTCTGATCTCACTGTAACGAGGAGACTTGTAAAGACTTGCATTCATGGGTCATTTACCTCTGCCATGGGGTGTTTGTATTACTTGGTAAACAAGGATCACAGCACTCCGATTTTAGGCAAATAGACTGTGGATATATTTTCATAACTGAACTTGAATGACTTTAAAAGTGTGTAATAGCTCTCACTGCTTTTCATTTCTTTTAGACAAGGCTTTTTAAATGTAGTGTGACTACTGACAACCCTGGAAGGTAGTCTAGGGTCACTTTTCCTTTGCTTTGATTCAAGCAATCAAAAGAGATATAGCTCTTTTCCATGTCCAGCTAGCAGCTATGGAGTTTCTCTGTCTCTGAATATATTTTACTCCAGTTTCCTGTGTTTCTGCCTGGCTCTGCTGTGTTAGTTATGATCTCGGTATCACTCTGAGATGCTCAACCTTCTATGCTGCCCCAATGTTGGCTTGCTCCTGGTGCAAGGGTATTGACTTGCCTGGCATGGAAACCCAGATGGATCACAGGAATCCAGTATGAACTCAGGCTCTGCCCCTTGGCTCTTGCCTTGGTTGTAACGAGCTTATCCACACAGATCAAAAAAGTAAACCTGTACTTGGGCATGGTTTATGAAAACAGCAGAGAAGTGGTCTCTGTTGTCTCACTCTATACAGGAGCCAGAGACACCTGTGAGGGTTGCCATGCTGTGACCTTTTCTAGAAATGATAGACCAGCTCCCACCTGTCCAGTTCAATATGATCTGGGACCTTTCACACAATTTGGGTAAAGTGTCTTTTAATGCTGTGTTACTGACTGCCCTTTGATGTTACCCTTAATATTTAAAAAGTTGACATTTGTGTTTCTGCTCCTTTGGTCTTTGTGGAAATGAAAAATGTTTTACCTGTCTTGCAAAATGACACACTTAAAATGTACTTTGGTAATATTTTGCAGGAGTTTTGTGAGACCTCTCACCAATTTTAAGGGCCCTCAATCTTACTGATCAAGATTTACTTCAAGATCTCAGACTGAATCCTGCTAAGGCAAATGCTTATTTGTTTCTACAAGATGCTTCATGAGTGCTTCTAGATTTGCCTGAAAACAAAATACCTTGATAACTTACCACACCTCTAATCTCACACCTGCCCATTCCGCCACAAGATTGTCCTCCCATGCACCTACTCAATCCCCCTTCTCCCTGGGAACCATCTCACTTACCTTCATCACCCAAACCTGGGCCCCCTGCTGTGCTGCAGTGAGTGGGGATGGGGGCAGAAGCCCCTCTGTTCAGCCACACAGCCTTCATTGTCATGGTAAATCAGCAGCTTGAATACCAAGTCAGTTCTCACTCATGTGCAACTCATTTTGCTATGGAGAAATTCCCAGGATCCAGGCGGTGTCAGTCTTCCTGACTCTAAGGCTCCCCCACTCAGGGTCTGAAGGCTGCCAACAGCAGAAATTCACAGCAGCAGGGAGCAGGGACCAGGCTGACCTCCTTTTCCACGTGAGGGAACCAGCAGAAGCACAGACAACCTGACTGCTTATGAAAGCTGCCTGCTGCCCTCCCCCATTCCAGAACCTCTCTGCTCTCAGGCAGGAAATAGTCCTTGGGGCAGCTTTTCTCCAGGCTGGGGGAAGCTGGAGGTCATGTGGTCAGGAACAGCTTTAATGCAATCTGGCTGGAGCTGGGGAGACTTGACCTCTGATTGCAACCTGCCTCCTGGTCTTCCCAAGGTCAAATGACAGTATCAAGCAATATCAGAAATAATGCCAGCCACTGAACAGGAGTGGGGAGTTAGTGCCAGTCTCTTACTCCAGAAACCCAACCTGTTTTGTGATCCTGAAGGACCCAACTGCCCACCATGTGCCCTGTTATCCCTGACAGTTTTCCCAGGTTACTCCCTGTTTTGCTAGGTAGTGGCAAAACCCAGAGGGCAGCTATCACCCTGGCCTGAGGGGCTGTCATCTCTGAGACACCATTGAAAAGACTGAAGGTCATGGTGCAATCTGAGCAGGTCCTGGCCTCAGCTGGGACTGCACTGCACTATCAGCTGAGGAAAGCCACAGTGCTGCTGAACCTGGCTCTGATAGCACAACAGAGAGACTGACTATTGGACAAAAGGATGATGCCTAATTTTGGGGCATGGCTGTTGTAAGGGACCCTCTGACAGTGCTCCAGGCTCAAAAACACTGCTTGCCATAATGGATGCTTTTCATCCAAGCTTTCAGACACATCACATCGGTTTGGTTTAGTAAATATTTCAACAGTGTTTTTTGAAGTGTTTTGAAGTTCCAATGAAAACAGAGAAAGACTTTGATGTCTACAGATCCTTTATCCCACCATACACCTCACACCATGCTTTTCATCAACATTGTTTAGTCAGGTCAAAGGGACGCAAGGTGCAAAATCTTAGGCCCACTGAAGTTGGCAGCAAACTTTTCTCTGATTGCAGTGAAGCCAGGCTTACGCTGAACTAAGTCAAAAAAGTGATTTCAGTTTCTCCGTTTTTCTCTCTCTCGTTAAAATCCAGAAAGAATTCTGGTCAGAAAAACAGAGCCTCTTAAAGAAAACGAAATGAAATGAGAATCATGTGTGAGGAATATTTTTAATTATTATTAATTTGTTTTTACAGGAGGGGTTGTCTTGGACTTTAATCCCTAGGAGAGAACCAAACTGGGTACTTTTTTGATGACCTGTCTGGAAGTCCCTCCATCACTGAACCAATATTAACAGATGTTTTCTAGGTCGAGATGCATGGATTTGACATATTGGTTTTCCCAACAGAATTTTTTTTCCAAAAAATTATTATTCTACTGCTGTAAATGCCTGTTCTGTAATATGGATATTTTGTATACACTAATAATTCCAGGAAAAATTCCTACCCAGCAAGTCCATTCAATGCCTTATTTATTTTCCTTCTTCGTGTTTTGTTTCCCAAACATAAACACTAACAATAACTTCTAGGGCTCACAGGGAGGCTCCTAAGTTTAAAAAAGACTATGTTGTGAGTCTTTGTTACATTTCTGTTTGTTTCAAAATATAGAGGAAAACAACTGAGGGCCAAAGAATGCATTGATACAAATTCAGGATTTCTGCAGTATGTGTGAGGGTGTTTAAGGGGGAAACACTCTGCATGATGAAGTTTAATTCTAGCTGATACATTAGTATATGTGCACGATATCTAGTTTGTTTTCTTCTCTGTTTTCTCTCTGCTACCCTGTCTTTCTCGAGGTTTCTTAATATTCTGTCAGTGTTTTGTCTATGAGTAACATTGTTTGTTTTGTTTTTTTCAGCCGCCAGTATGGATTTAAATTTTCTTTCCTTATTCTTCCTTTTCTTTATAATTCCCTTTATCTTCCCATTCCAATTTCTTTTTCTTTTTCTCCTAGCTCTGCCTTTCTCTGTGGGAGCTCATCCTTATCCCCGATTTAGTGTGATAACACAGGAAAACCCCCGCATGTTTTCAGAAGCTCCTGTCTGTCTCAGGACAAGCAATATGCTAGGCCGGCTCCTGACAAAACATAGCCCTTTTGTTCAGCATGTGCTGGCTCACCCCAGCTGACTGAAGTGGCTTTGTTTTAGGTGTAGAGAGTAAGCTGGGTCTGCCTGGCAGGTGCATCTTACAGCCAGTGTCACACTGCAGTAAATTCTGTAATTACAGGTCATGGAGGTGGGGCTCTCCTTTGATGTGACTTTTTCTGTTGTTGCAAGCGGATACAATTTGACTGAGATATCAAATGCAGATAGCAGTAAAAATTTAATTAACAAATCAAAGCTTTTATCTGGGGTTTTAGAACTCAAGCCAACAGGTTTCTTCAATCTAAAGAAATCACAGAGATGGAGGGGCAAAGGCAGTGCCTTTGTAGTGTATACAGCTTACGACCTTTTTATAATGCTTGCAAAGATAAAGCCTTTTTAACTGTTACTTTTCCCTTTGAGAAGATTTTAGATAGTCCCAAAAAGCAAGGATATTTTTCACTCTAAGCTTAATTTTCATCATTTTAACTCTTCAGTGGGCATGCATTTTCTCTCATGATGCTGCAGATTACTTAGCAGGGGAAGACAAGGCATGCTTGCACTTGCCTTCCTGCAGTTGCAGCTGCACAGAGCACCCTAGCACTCCAAACTCATGTGCAGGATAATTCTTCTTGTAGTGAGCGAGTCAGTGGTGGTATTAGAGGTCTGACCTGTTGGACATGACATTTCTTCCATGATTTACTTACTGTCTTAACAATGAAAGCCTCAATGAAATGAGGCAGAAACTTGGCTCTTATCTCTCACCAGCAATAGAAGAAGACACTCTTCACTTTCAATGCTTTCTAGGGATGTTGTCATGATCAAAGCAGCTAGGTCCACATGCTGACTGCCCTACTCACTGCCTTTGCTGGTAACTGGGAACTGGGGGAGCAGCAGTCTGCATGTGACATGTTTGTGTGTGGCCTGTGAACACAAATAAATGCAAAAGGGCAAGCAAAACAAAAAATATGCACACACCAGTGACACTTTTGCCAGAAGCCACATGTCAGGGCACCCCAAAAGCACATAATGAGAGACATATGGATAATCAGAGCAGGTTTCACTCTGTGTCTCAATAAATACAACTGTCTTGTGTTTATGGGCAGCTGCTTCTCAAAAGTTATTTCCAAGGATGTGTACAGGCCAAAGTTATGAAATGTAACAGGACAGACTAAAACAGAATACTGCTATTAAAAGAAAAATTATCTCTAATGTTCACTGTGGTAATATGTATTTGACTTTTCAACACCTAGAAGTTTTTCAGATGAATGAACACCATGCTGCAGACATCCTAGACCAACTTTCTGTCAGTCTGTGGAGGTGAGTTATCATATATGTTCTACTCGTGTCTTTCTCAGTGCATCTGGGATTGGCCCAGGAGTTTCTGCAAGTGTGCACAGGAAGGTCCTAGTTCAGGAAACATATACCAAGTATCAGACAGCACTTAGCCTTAAGTATGGAAACATTTAACAATGGTCTTAAGGACCTTTCTGAAATGAACCTGAGTCAAAGACCTCTGAAATAAACACAGCACCACGAACTCATGCTTATGCCGATGTATGTTCAGAGATGCTCACCGAAAATTATAGATTTGGATTTCTGAGCTGACTCCTAGCGAGACTACTGAAATAAAATCCTGTTGAACATGATGAAAAGAGATGAGGACCCTAGCAAATTGAGTGTTGGCCATTTACAGTACAGTTATCCAATTCTAAAGTATAAACTGTATCAAGCTACCACTGCTGCAAAAGCATCAAAAGCTTTCCAAAGGAGTCAAAAGCGAGAAAGCGAGAAAGCGAGAAAGCGAGAAAGCAAGAGAGAGAGAGAGAGAGAGAGAGAGAGAGAAAGAGAGAGAAAGAAAGAAGGAAAGAAAGAAGGAAAGAAGGAAAGAAAGAAAAGAAAGGAAAGAAAGAAAGAAAGAAAGAAAGAAAGAAAGAAAGAAAGAAAGAAAGAAAGAAAGAAAGAAAGAAA
>JAWWTY010000077.1:98971570-99001783 GCA_035222235.1 Margarornis squamiger | reverse complement strand
AGAAAGAAAGAAAGAAAGAAAGAAAGAAAGAAAGAAAGAAAGAAAGAAAGAAAGAAAAAGAAAGAAAGAAAAAGAAACGCCACCCTTGTATTTAAAGTACACAAATTAACTTCTTGACATTTGCATTACTAATTTTGGTGCTTTGATGGAAGTACTCTGTTACTATACTTTAAAGCCTCAGATATCACCTCAAACAGTTGAAAAAAAAAAAGGAGGAAAAACTTCAAAGTGAATAATTACCTGTTGATGATGTATTATATTTAAAGACTCTGGCTGTGGATTAAAGCTAGTTCTAAGATTGTTAATAGCTGGCAGTAAACAACTAATGAATCAAAGAAAAGGAATAAAAAGCAGCTATAGTTGAAGGATATTCCCATTAATACCAAAGGCCAGAGTCTAAGTGTTAAGTGTAACACAATAAAATACAGTCATTTCACACTAGAGTGTATAAGAATTTAGAAAAATGGTCACATGTGAATTATTAGGGACTGTCCTTTGAGCTTTGTTCTCAAAGCACTTTGATGTCATGAACAGCACCAGGTTTTCCAGTTCTCTGGTTTTTTTCTGCAGTTAATGTGCAATTTTTATGTGGTTTAATGAAGAGAATAGATTTGAATGTGGAGAGCTATACCTACAGCAGTGGTGGAAACAGCAAACTTACAGAGGAGAAGTAAAAGTTCAAAGGAGGAGGCAAAGAGCAGGAAATTGAGAGAAAACAATTGAAGACAGTGCAGAATAAATTGGATGTCTATGGGGATCTCTCTGATTTTGAGTTGTTAAGAATCTTGATGAAATAGGAAAGTGAGTGATTTAAAGGGGGCAGTTGGGAGAAATTATCTCAACATATTTTAGCTAAGTAGATGACAGCAGTGTTTCAATCATGGCCCATCTTCTTCCCATCAAAGCAAAACCCTTTAAGCTACTGGCAGTGCTCACATGAGCAACAGTGGAAGACCCTCATTTTGTACTAAGTGGAGCCCTAATCCGAGGAGTTTTAAAACAGAGAATATTATTTTTATTTAAATGGGTGGGAATTGAAGTAATTTGAAAATTGAGAACTTTTCAAGAGAATGTATTTCTTCTCTTTGAAATTCATTTTGGGAGAAATAAAACACAGTGAAACACTGTGAGCATGCAGTGCATTAGACTGATATATATATACCATGGTGCTAGATGACTTTTCACCTATTGCCAGACCCAAGCTTTTAAGGCGGCTAGATTTTCTCAGGGTTTAGGAAGTAATTAAAAATAAGGGAAAGCAAAATGTGGATGATACACATACACTGAAGAGCTAGTAGGTACTTCTAGTGAAAGTAATTATTTTTAAGGCTGAAGACTCAATACATTTCAATAAAAAAACCCCCACCAAAACCAACAAAAAACACCCAGACCAAATCAACAACAAATTATTACCAGACAAAGCTAGTGATGCCCTAAGAGTGACCTACAGATCATCTTGGTCTTCCTGCATTATGTGGTAGAGTGAGGTAGTACTGTATCTTTGTGAGGTAAATGGTAAAATGGGCCTGGGTATTCAGCAACCACCACATCCATCCAGTCTGCAGCAGGTCTGAATCACAGAATCATGTAATCATTGGAAGGGACCTCTGGAGATCCTCCAGTCCAATCCCCTCAACAAGGCAGGGTCACCTACAGCAGGTTACACAAGAACGTGTCTAGGTGGATTTTGAATGTCTCCAGATAGGGAGAATCTATGACCTCCCTGGGCAGTGCTCTGCCACCCTCAATGTAAAGAAATTCTTCCTCATGTAGAAATGGAAATTCCTGCATTTTAGTTTATGATCATTGTTCCTTGTCCTATCACTGAGCACCAGTGAAAGCACTCTGACAACATCCTCTTGACACCTGCCTTTGAGATAGTTTTATGTATTGATGAGATTACCTCTCAGTCTTCTCTTCTCTACACTAAACAGGCCCCTGTCCCTCAGTCTCTCCTCATAAGAGAGATACTCCAGACTCCTCATCATCTTCGTGGCTCTCAGTTGGACCTCTCCAGTAGCTCCTTGTCTTTCTTGTACTGAGGAGCCCAGAACTGGATGCAGCATTCCAGATGTGCCCTCACTACGCCCAAGCAGAGGGGAAGGATCACCCCCTCAACGTGCTGTACACACTTCCAATGCACCCCAGGATCCCTTTGGCCCTCCTCACCACAAGGGCACACTGCCGGCTCATGGTCAAGATGTCATCCGCTAAGACTCCCAGACCTTTCTCTGCAGAGCTGCTCTCTAGGTCAGCCCCAAAACCTGTACTGCTACCTTGTGTTACTCCTCCCCAGATGCAGGACCCTACACTTGTCCTTGCTGAACCTCATTAGGTTTCTCTCTGCCCAACTCTCCATCTTACCAAGGTCCCACTGAATGGCAGCACAGCCTTCGGGTGTATCAGCCACTCCCCCCAGTTTCGTATCATCAGCAAACTTGCTGAGGGTGCATTCAATCCCTTTGTCCAGATCATTGGTAAGCAAGTGGAATAAGACTGGACCCAGTATTAATTTCTGGGGAACACCACTAACTACAGTCCCTAAATGGATTCTACTCCACTGATCATGAACCTCTGAGCTCTGCCACTCAGCCAGTTTTTGATTCTCACTGTCCATTCATCTAAACCACACTTTCTGAGCTCACCTATGAGGATGTTATGGGAGACCATGTCAAAAGCCTTGCTGAAGTTGAGGTAGACCACATCTACTTCTCTCTCCTCATTGACCCATCCTGCCATGTCATAATAGAAGGCATGTCATCATTTCCCCCTGACTACTCCCAAGGACCTTCTGTTATTCTATATGCTTGGTGATGACCTCCAGAATGATCTGTTCCATTACTTTTCCAGGGATGGAGGTGAGGTTGATTGGCCAGTAGTTTCCCAGGCCCTCCTTCTAGCCCTTTTTGAAGACAGGAGTAGCATTGGCCTTTCTAAAGTCAAGGGGCACCTCTCCTGTTCTCCTTGATTTTTCAAAGATGATGGCAAGTAGCTTAGCAACATCTGCCAGGAGTCTCAGCATCCATGGGTACATCCCATTAGGGTCCATGAATTTATGGGTGTTTAGTCTGCTTAGCTATCTTTAACCCAACCTTCTATGACCAAGAGAAATTCTTCCTTTCTCCAGGCTTCTTCTCTTATCTCTGAGGTCTGGGACTCCAGAGGGCTAACTTCAGTAGTAAAGACTGAGACAAACAAGGCATTCAGTAATTCTGCCTTCTTTGTGTCTTCCATTACCAGGACATCCATCTGATTCAGCAGCATCCCCACATTTTCCCTTATCTTCTATTTGCTGGTCATGTACTTGCAGAAGCCCTTCTTGTTGTCCCTAATATCCCTTGCTGGACTCAATTCCAAGTGGGCCTTGGACTTCCTCGTTGCATCCCTGCATTCTCTGACAATGTTCCTATAGTCCTCCCATGTGGCCTGTCTTTTTTCCACAACCCGTACATTTCTTTCTTGTTTGAGATTTACTAGAAGTTCCTGCTTAACCAGACCAGACCAGAAAAAGGTCTCTTTCCCCCTTTGCTTGACTTCTTGATCATGGGGATCCACTGATCTTGAGCTTGGAGGAAACAATACTAGAATATTGACCAGCTCTCTTGAACCCCCTTCTCTTCTAGAGCCCTAACCTATGGGATTCTTTTAAGTAGGTCTTTAAAGAGGGTGAAGTTATCTGTCTGCAAGTTTAGGGTTCTAGCCCTGCTTACTGCTTTGTTTCCTCCACATAGGATCCTGAGTTCCAATACCTCATGGTCACTAGAGTCAAGGCTGCCTCCAGCCTTCATGTCTTCAACCAGTCCCTTCTGGTTTGTCAGTACAAGGTTCAGCAAAACACTTTTTCTCATTGGCTCCTCCAGCACTTGCAGCAAAAAGTTGTCCTCAATAATCTGCAGAAACTTCCTGGACTGTGTGTGCTGAGCCATGTTGTCCCTCCAACAAATATCAGGGTGGCTGAAGTTCCCCAGGAGAACAAGGGCCTGTGAACACAAGGCTGTTTCCAGTTGTCCATGGAGAGCCTTGCCAACTTCCTCCTCCTGATCAGGTGGCCTGCAATAAACACTCACAACAGTGTCACCCATATCAGCCTGTCCCTTAATTGTCACCCATAAGCTCTCAACTCATTCATCTGTTCCTCTGTAGAGCTCAATACATTCCTGTTGCTATTTTACATCAAGAACAAGTGCACCACTGCACCTCTCTGACCTCTCCTTTCTAAAATGTACATAGCTATCCATGACAATATTCCAGTCATGTGAGCTATCTCACCATGTCTCTGTAATTGCAATGAGATGTGGCACAGTGACCACACATAGATTTCTAGTTCTTCTTGTTTATTCCCCATGCTGTGTGTGTTTGTGTACAGGCATGTCAGAGAGGTAATCAGCATTCAGTTTCCCCAGAAGGGGTGTAAAACGATTTACCCTGGCCATAAACACCCTTGATGCCTTTAGCACTGTGATTCTCATCTTGAGAGACAGCCAAGGAACATCTGTCTGCAGGAGGAAGCAATGGCATGAGCATTGCCACTTTGGACCCCAGCCCCCAAGTCCTTCAGTTTAAAGCCTGTGTTGCCAAACTGGCCAGTCTGCTGCCAAAGATTCTCTTGCCCTATTCAGACATGTGGATCCTATCCATCCCTGATAGGATACAATCATTAAAGTACAACCCATTGCCATAAAAGTCAAAACCTTCATGATGATGCCAGCTACAAAGCCAGATGACAAGTTGGAGTACCTGTTTAACAACATCATGGATCTTAGCCCCTGACAGGCAGCATACTTGTCATGACTCTCTATCAGGCCAGCAAACTGGTGCCTCAGTGCCCCTTAGTAGAGAGTCACCCACTGCGATTGCTTGATGTTTCTTTTTATGGTAACCACTGTGTGCTGTTGGTGAAGGTTCTCCTTTTTGGCCTTGCTCATGGACATTTAAAGCTTTTAAAGCATCTTATCTGCTTTTGGTCTGGATGTTGGAGGTGGAGTTTGAATTGGCGCCCAGCTTTTGTGAGTCACCTGCATCCAAGTGTTCCTGAATTTTAGGAGCTCTCTAAATGCAAAGAGTCCGCTTTAGAAAGGAGGCACTGATTATTCTGTCCAAGGTGCAAAGTGGGAGTTTTTCCACAAACAAAGCAAATCAAGCAGTAAAAAGATAGGGAATTTATGCATTGAAATCTGCATAAACTTGCCTATTTAATACTTAGTTAATGCTTATGTAGTGCATAATTATTTAATTTGTTCAACCTTATGTAATACTTGTTACTGTATTCGCGTGGGGGTCTCTGGTGATCTCTGGTGGTCATTTGAGGAGGTGTCCCCTGCTCGGTATTAAGCAAAGTTCAGCTCAGGACACACAGAATCCAGAGGTGAATGCCAAAGATGTGATCTGTAGCTCAGCACCACATCTTTTCAAACAACTGCCTGGCAGAACTTAAACTGCAAAAACATAAGCATTAAGTAACACCTGCTTAACACACCTGATAACAACTATTTGCATTCAAAAGAGGGGTTCAAGGTGAGAATGATACTATCAACTTCCGTTTATGACAGAGATCAAAGGAAAGGACAGGGACAGAGAATCTCGCTTAAAGACTCGGATAATTCTGTTTAAAGATATCACAAGGTGTCTCATGCTCAACATTCATTGGGGGTGTGTGGTTCCGAAGCCATGGATCTGTCTCTGTTTCAGCACCTCTATTACTGCACAGCCTATTAACTGTCTTGTAGTTCAGCCACCTGCCACAACAAGTGATTAACCTGGGCACACTTACCCTGGACTTACCTCTGTTTCCACTTCCGTCTCTGCTGTTGCTTCTCTGACTGTTTCATGAGCTTTAAAGACAGCAACATTTGTACTCAGTAGATTTCAAGGAAGAGCACCTGCATTGACCAAACGTGCCATTTACCTTGCCCTAAAAGCAAGGCCCGTTGCCTCAAGGTCTGCTTGAGAAATACCCCAGGATGCCCATCCCCAGCAGGGGGGAATCTTATGTGCCTGCAGGGCACCCTTAATCACAGGATGCAATATGGTAGGAATTAATTACTTTTTAAAAGCCAACGCTGGTTTGATTTTTGTTTTGTTTTTGTTGTTTTTTTTTTTGGGGGGGAGGGCCTTTCTTGGTGTGTTTTTTGTTTGGTTGGTTGGGTTCTTTTTGCATTTTTGTTGGTTTTTGTTTGTTTGTTTGTTGTTTTTGTTTTGGTTTTTTTGTTTTTGTTTTATTGGGGTTTTTTCCCCCAGCCAGAATAAGCTACTTGTTCAGTGCTGGGGCCATTCTTTATGCCATCAATTGCACTGAAGAGGAACTCACTAGTCATCTCTTATCTCAGGGAAAGGATTGCTGAGAACAAAACTCAGGCTAAACCAAGTGTCTCAGAAGTGGCAAGAAGGATGTGAGGGTGAATGAGTCGACTTGTGAAAAGGCAGAAAAGGGCAGTGGTACATGTGATGGCTAGTGGTGAGGCACATGACACACAGGGCTGCTGCTGACTGCTCCTCTCCATGGAGGAGGCTACTGTGTGACCTGGCACTCTTGTGCTTTATCCATACAATCACTGGCTTATATCCTCAAGGCAAGTGTTCATTCTATAATAATTATAGAAGTAAACAGAGGACAGAAGTGTCCCAGCTTCATGTTAAGTATCGGTCTGTCCCTATCAGATGCTGCAATTTCTGTCATTCTCCATTCACTGTCTTGGAGACAGGTGTCCTTTCGGGGGCTGCAGTCCCATGGGAAGCACTGAGTCAGTGTGGCATTACATCACCACGGGAGGAGAAGAATCCCTTCCCCTGTCCCATCTCATCATCTCATGTCTTCCTTGTTGACTTCTGACTGTAAACTCCTGCTGATTGCCATGCACAAGCTCATGGGACCCTACTTCAAATGATTTAGTTCAAAATTTAGTAGGGCACTTAGACATCAAAAGTCTAAAAAATGGCTCAAGGAAGTGTCTAATGAGGATGGAGCTGCCCCAAGTGAGGGTGGAGTTTCCCTGCAAGGATGGAAGAGCATGAGAGAAGGGAAAGACAGATGAGACTTGTCTTTTTCCACACATGTGGGCTGTAAAACAGCACCCAAATGGATTTGTCTGAGTTTCCTTTGAGTCCCTGGAGAGAGAGAGGCAGTCTGAACAGTAGAAGCTGAACAGCTCTCTAGGAGTTTTGACAGAGAGAGCCTGAACAATGAATGTGGACTAGAAAACAAACTTTTGGACGCTTAAAGTTAAATGAGGTAAAGTCCAACCATAACCCTTAATACTTTAGGTAAATGTCCATCATTATCCTTGTATTCACTGTTTCCCAAACACTTGAAATCTGTCCTTTCCTTTCCCATGAGTGACAGCACTCATCCTCCCTGCATACTCTTCCCACAG
Organism: Margarornis squamiger; assembly: GCA_035222235.1. Lineage (NCBI taxonomy): Eukaryota > Metazoa > Chordata > Aves > Passeriformes > Furnariidae > Margarornis > Margarornis squamiger. Next base: position 98,994,413 of record JAWWTY010000077.1, on the reverse strand, counting down.
CATGTGGGACATCATAGCTGTGTTTTCTCTTGCATCAATGAGAGTTATATAGACAGGTCTATCTGCACCCCTTGGCTATTGAAAATGTCCCATCAAAGTACCAAGGGCTTGAGTGTCACTTTATTGGAAATAGGAAGGCAGAAGCTACTGCCTAGAGTCTATTCTACATCGGCAGTGCCTGGTGCTCTGCTGGGCCTCTCAGGGAAGGCAAGGAAGCCACATGGCTTCATAGTCCCTGTCCTCTATTAGTGAGGTACCATTCTATATTGGAATGTACATGTAAAGGGAAAAGCTAGGCAGGTATTTCACTTGTTTCCTCACTTCATTCCTCCCCCAGGCACATATCATGCACATATGCAACCACTGTCTGTCTGTTTGGGGTTCCTTAGGTGGATGATACATATTACTTGAATAATTTGGCCATTTCCATGTCCTGACTTATCATTTCCAGTTTTTTGCTGCTTGCTTTGAGGATTGCATCCTGCTGAGTGTTTTGTGATTGAACCCCAGACCGCTGCAAAGCCCCAGATCTAATTTGCCAAAGCTTGCCATTTTAGTGCATTATTTGTACTATAGCAATGCCCAGAGGCCCCTTTGTGCAGAGCAGCATCTGTGGCTGGTAGACACGCAACTGTTTGTCCTAAGGTCCAAGATGTGTTCTCACAGCCCCATCCCTGCCTCTTTGGTGCACAATGTTTTCAACCATCGTTAAAGCTTAATATGTTCCATTTGGCACCATTGTGAGAAAGCTAACTTGTTTGGGGAAAAAATGTTTTACTAAGCCCAAAGCAAAGACAAGGCACTTTTTGGTGATGGTGTTGATTATTCACAAAATGTCATTCATGAGATGCTTTGTTTGCCAAGTGTGGGACATATGTTAGTAATTGACAATAAGCAATGTGGATCTCTTCTATAAATGGCGGTTTCAAAACACAATTACCAATAAAATAAAGGGGCCAGGGGGTTCCTCAGAAGATCTAATGCTGCACCTCTTTTAAAACTGTTATCGCTAGCAGGCAAGACTTGTTCTCCCCCCTTGTCTTCCAGACTGCCTTTGGTCCTGTAAAACCTCAGGCCTGTTCCTCATTTTTGCTAATGTTGCAACTGAGAGTGTTTTAGTTCCTTCAGGAGACAACTAACTGAAATCTATGTCTTGTGTTTCTGCATACATTTTCCACCAACATTTGTGCTAGCCTTTAGTTGAACAACTCCAGTAATTGCATAAAATGACTTCCAAGGACCTAAAGGAGAAATAGTTCCATGAAACTTACTTAATTCTATATCTTCACTTTAATGTGAAGACATTAATTCAGACAACATAATTTCTGAACATATCATTGGGGTAGGAATAAATCTTAATACATCAGCCCCAAAAGATTTACAGCAGAAGGGTTTGAACGTGCAAATATTTATGTAGGTGTGCAGTCCTGCAGAGTCTATTGTTACCATAGACCTGTTTGCCCAAGGATGTTATTGGTGTGTAGGTTTGGAAGTAGAAATAGGCTTTTAAGAGACCTAAATACCACTAGGTATTGCATGAAATGAACAATACAATGCACATAACAAATAAAGTGCCACCTGTATAAGGCACCTTTGGAAATGATGCTGTCAGGTTTGTCTGTCTGGAGGGCAAAGATTCTTTGGTCATTTGGGTGCAGAATATTTGTAAGTTTGAGTATGATTGGGGTATGTGTAGGTGGATGCTGCAAATCCATCCTTCTGGTGACTTCGCCTAGTCTATCAGCTAGCAAGCAAAAGAAGAGAAAGAGGTGCAGATGATAGATACGAAGTTATACCTGCCCTTTATGATTGCTGCTGTCTTTCTTTCATGTCTTACTGGACTCCACATTGCTATGGGACACTTGTGTAATAGAAGGACTGGTTTACATTTTTGCATATTCTTTTCAATACAACACTAGCTGATGCAATCCATCCCAATAAATATTAGCTAACTATTTCAATACATTCTGTATAGGGTGTAGTCTAAAGCAGAATTTGATGCAAAATATCTGCATCCTGCTTCCAAAGTAACAGCCATGGCCAAATTGCTCCATGGTTTACATAGAGTAGCAGCCAAAAGAACACTAAGGTCAGCAGGAATCTTTCCACTGACTTCAAAATCCTTTGTCTCAAGCCACCTGAGACAATGTCAGGCACTGAATTTACTCCAAAAGTAAACATGGATTATGAAACATTTCTGAGAACCTGACCTCTCTCTTTCATCCAGTGTGGTCAGGAATGATCCCAAACCAGAGATGTCCTGGCTCAGGAGAGGTGGCACTCCTTGGTTGTGAATGGAGCCAAACCTTTGGATTTTTCCATTTGTCTCAGCCTTCAGGATGTGAAGGTTTTGGCCATTGGGTAGAGAATGCAGGTTAGTCTTTCCATGTGGAGTCAGCATTTGTTGAACTGCTTTTCCAATTTGCATTGGTTGTTTTCCCGTTAAAGAAGGAAAGAAATGCAATTAGAACAATTTTTGGAAAGAGGTGGAATTGAATTATTGTTCTTACCTATTTCATATTTATGTAAGCCCTGTACATGGAATCTTGTGCACCAAATAAAGTAAAAAAGTGATAAATAGAAGGCCTGGTTCTTGCTTCTCTGAACCCACCATTTTATCGATAATGGATTTAAATTCCACCGTATAGGGGTGGTACAGCCTGACAGCATCGCTGTCTGGGAAGAAATCAGAGCAGGCGTTCTAGCAGGGCTCAGGCACCTTAACCACTACTGTAAAAAACCCAACAACCAACCAAAAAACTAACTAGCAAAACTCCAGAAGCAAAAGTATGCCATGTAAACCAAGGAAGTACTGTGATGACCACTGTGTCGAGCTATTACTTTTCAGCATAGGCTTAAAATTTCCAATTGTATACTTTCAGAACAGAGAAGAAATTCAAAAGTAAGTTAGAGAAGTTAGATAAAGTTAAGTTTTTATTTTCTGCTTTCCCAGCTATAATCTATTAAATTACATCTTGGTAGCACAGAACCAGTAACAGTGACGGCAACCCTCTGGCTCCCAAATGATGGGTAAAAACATGAGCTCTTCCTCTCTCCCCACTCTTTCTGTGACGCGAGCTATGACTCTCCAGGGAACAGCTGAAGGAGGTTGGAAAGGTAACACCAAGCAATGCAGATGAGGGCGATCAGGCACAACAAAGTTAACCATCACCACTCCCAACAACTGATTTCTCCTTTATGGTCTTCTTTGCAGTGGAAGACAAAGACAATAGTAGCATGTTATTGCTGACAGTAATGCCTGTGTTGGGATATACGTTTTGCTGACAGTATCTGAAATCTTGGATGTATTTGCCATTGGGAACTTGGTTCTGTCCCTCTTGGTTTGTTTATTATTTGCAGTTCTGCTGCCTTGGTCTCTCAGCCAGCTGGCTTGTGTGGAAAGGGGATTCCTGGAAAAGAAGTTATAGGCTGGCTCAGGCCTTGGGGGGTTGTTACCATGTCCCCAATTGTGCACTTGACACTGACATGCTGAGTGATTTAGAACCAGACACTTGCTATCTTTGCCTCCATTTCCCTTCTGTGAAATTGTTGATGGTGGTGCTTACTTTACAAACTGCATGAAGCTGTACTGTTGCCAAACTCTCTCTGAGGCAACATATGACATCAATTAGTTGCGTTGTACAGGCCCAACACTGAAAAGGCAGTTTTCTCATTGTGGCACTGAATATATGTTATGCTTCTCCATCCATCTTGAAGGGTTAGCCCTGTAGGGCAGGAATCAGAATCAGTTGTGTACTTTGCCTTTTTGTGTTCAGATAAAGAAACAACCTGTAAAGATGATGATAGCATTTGTCATCTGCTTTATCAAAGGATTACAATATCTTGTGCTTTTATTGATTGCCATTTCTCTGGCCCCAATATGCAAGATTTTACTTTACTTGTTTAATGGACTTGTAATAAAACAAAAAAAGGAAGAGCAAAAAAAACCAAAAAACAACTAATAATTCTCTTGATTTGTTTTCTTGGTGCTTAAGCTGTTTACCCATTATTTAGTCTTCTTCAAATTTCTGTGAATAATAAAACAAGGATTAACTTCATCTTCAGTTTGAAGTTAATAGCAGCTTTGCCATAGACTTTAACAAAACCAGAAGATGCCTCCATGTCTTGCCAAAACTTTTTAAAGATGAAGATGTTGAGCTGCTTAAAGGAGATGCTTTGGATTCTTCTGACTATGAGTTGATTTACTAAATACTGACTTAATGCACATGAGAAAGGGGAAAAAACCCCCTTGATTCTCATGTTACATGAACAGAAAAATATGCCTCACTTGTTTGGGATTTATACAGATTAAACCATAGTCTCATGGATTACAGTGTTTTTTTCGACAGAGAAGAACAGCATACAGGGCAATTTTGGCAGTTGATTATGGCTTTCAGAGTTTCACCAGTGCATTCATAGCCAAAAAATTTGAAGCATGGGATAATTTATTTGTGTAGCATTTTGGAGATGTCAGATACATATTTTTTTTTGCACAGGCTAATGTGTGGCCTCGGCATCAAGTCCATAGCTCCATTACATTTGATAAGGGTTGCTAAAAATTAAGACCTTGACAACAGGTTGTCATTCATACCTTTGTGGGGTGGGGTGAAGGTATGGAATGTCCTCATTAAAGAAGAGCCAAATCACAGTATTGGAGAGGATCATGTTACTGGACTTCATACACTTCATGAATCTCTGGCATTGTGTTTGCTTCATGATTGCCTCCAAGATGTAAAAGAAGAAAAAGACCTATTGGAAGGCTATGCTTGGTCCCTCTTAAGTCAGCAAATAATCACTGTAGCTCCCTTTCTCAGTTATTTCCTCATGATCCATTGATTTTCCTGCACCCAGGCTCTGAGATTTCATGGCTCCTGGCATCCCACCAAGCTCTGAGGGAAGAAGAAGGAGCACATGTGTGAGATGAAAAGGGTGAGAGCTTTATGCAATCAGCTCTACTTTTCCTTCCTCATACGGGCACTTGTGTATCACTGTAGTTTTCCTGAAAGATCAGAAATAAAGTCTTCCTGGATTTGGAGCTGTAAAAAATTGTTTTTATTGCAGAAATGTGACTCTGTAGGAGTTAATGCAAATCCCATTATTTTGGTTCTTCGACATAAAAGAATTGTGCAGCTGCCTTGCCATATTCAATACTGCACTGTTACCAATATTGTGCAAAGACTTCAGCACAAAGTGAGCTTAACGAGTAACAATGGCATCACACCAATAGCAATAATCCACAGTAAATTACCTCTTCTCCCTTCCTTTCTTTCTCCTTGAATTTCTGTTCTGGGTGAACTATGAAATGCTCTAGGCCATGCATTTCTCCTAGCTGACTGCAATTCTGCAGCAGCAAGCATCTCTGCCCTTTAGCTGTTAACCACATGGTCCTCCGAACAAGACAGCAAACCACTAGGAATGTCAGCTGCATCCCATCCTACTGGGAATTTTTCTGAAGACAAAAATATTTTCCTTGGCTGATACTTTTTAATAGATAATAATAATAATAATAATAATAATAATAATAATAATAATGTGCTTTTAAAATACATTTTTCTAACCTTGGAGTCTGAACACTGTATATCACTTACTTTTAATTGAGTCTGATATTGCTTGAAAGGTTTGTATTTTCCTTAAGACTTAAGAAAAGAAAATAATACAATTGAAAATGGATTTTCAATCAGCGCAATCCAGAATTCCTTGGCTTTATTGAGGTGGATGGTGACTTGTTTTCTTAAGGCCATCTATGTGACCACTAGGGGCAGATAGGGTGTTAGCACCTTTTGAGAAATAATCACTTTGTTGTCAAGAATTAAGACGATTCAAACTGAGCTGCTTTACTTTGTAATGCAGCAAACGAAGGTTCCATATTTTTGCAACCTAGCATCTGTTTCAGATGCTTGAAGGTGCATATTCAGTGGGTTTGAACCTGTTGGGTCACTGTCATTTTGGTCTTTTCTTTTTTGCTTTCTCTGGTTTTTTTGTTCTATTTTTTCCTTCTTTCCCCCTCCCCCCCCCATTTTTATTGTTTCAGCTTTCATCCTTCTTTCTCCTTTTTTAATACTTTTTTTTTTTTTTTAAATTTCTATATATTGCTGTGTTTTTGTGGTTTTCAAAGTTATCTCTCTGGAAGCAAAACAAACACTGATTTGATTTCTTTCAAAGGAGATTTTGGTTGAGGTAATAATAAAACATTTGTGGTGAGCAGCAAGGGGCCATCTGTTCACTGCTTAAAAACATCTTCACAAAGTAAGCATATCAGTGAAGTGCAGCAAAAACGACCAAGCAAAGCCTCCCAGAGTGCTTCTCTCAAGGCTGTTATTTGAAGCTTTTGGGTTGCTTCAACCCACATGGTTTTGAACAGAGCTTTTGAGAATGTCTGGGTTAAAGCTGCCCGCTGTTTTATTTGAGTGACAGCCTACTCTCCCACTTCTTCAGCTTCTGGTCTGCAGGCAGGCAGATGTAGACTTAACCTCATATCACACATGTGGGGACTGCAGCATACTGGGAGGGCCCAGGACTTGCACAGGTCCATATTCACACCTGCCATTAAATCAAATGGAAATATTGCATGAATGGTCTCCCCACAAGCCCTGGATGTTGGTTATTTACAAGACATGTTTACTTCCATTGTTAGATGACGAAACCTGGTGTGGTCTACTGTCCTGTCTGAATGAATGTATATAGGTATGGGCCCTGGGGACTGGTTCTTCATGATTTCATTACTTCTGCTTGCCAAGTGAGGCACGCTTTTTGACAGAAGAACTGGGTAACTTGGCTCCTTCTCCAGTGTCCTGATGTTATGGCTAAGGCACCAAAGGGACCTGGGAGAAATGTGGTGGAGGCAGCAAGAGCCATGCTTCCTCTGTGTTTCAGGAAGGTCTGCACTCTGGGTGTCTCTCTGTTGGTTCTGCACTGCAGTTCCTCAACCTGCAATGACTCTGCCACACTGAGGTGGGTCTTTCCACCTCTTGTAGGTGCCAGTTGCAGTGGAAGAGGATGAAATGGGAACACTTGACTGAGTCTACTCCAGTTACAGAGGGTGCAATTTCAGTAATACTGCTCAGGCTCTTCAACTGCTGCCTATAGCCTGCTTAACACTGCACTTGTTTATCACTGCACTTGTTTATCACTGCGCTTGCTTATCACTGTGCTGACAGGCATTTTGATCCTCAATGAGTAGCGCTGCAACAAATTTTGGATGTTAGGTGTGAGCTTCTGTGCTCCAGTGAGCTTAGAAGGTCCTGATCCCTTCATCACGTGAAATTTACAAGGCAATTGGAAGAAGTTCAGAGATGGGCAACAAAGATGATCAAAGGTACAGAAAGGATCTGTATGAAGGATCACTAATCTAGGACATTTTTGTTTGAAAAGCAGATAAAGGAGGAGGAGGTGATGGATTTGCAAAAAAAATCTTGAGTGGCATGGAGAGAATGAATGGATTGATTTTCTTACTCTTTTCCAGTACTAGAGGTGGGAGACATCAGGTTAAGCCAATAAAACAGTAGGGCTCCAAACAAAACCTCTTCTCAGGCAGCTGACCTGTGGATTTCCTTGCCAAAGGATGTCCTGGATGATAAAGTTTTAGCTAAAGTTTTGTCTGTCCTCTTGAGGACAGGCAAGAGAATTTAATGGAAGAGTAATCCCTTGAGTGTACTAAATACACAGAAACCACAGCTTCATCTGAAAGTTCCTATCTTGGAAATGGCTGCAAACTGGGAAAGTCTTACAGGGAGTTTTCATATATACCTGTTCACTAAGCATCTGCTCTTGCCATGGTGGGAAGCAGGATATGAGGTAGAAGGACTTTCAAGCTGATGTTTTACCAAACTTCTGTTCTTCACTGCAGCGAAAAGTCTGCAAAACTGTAGAAAATATAGGTAGTGTTTAGCTTGCTTAACCCTCAGAAAGCTGAGGCTTTAGTTACATATCTCCCAGAAATCAGTGGCACTGAGAGCACTTCAGCCACCCTAAGAGAGGTGTCCAAAAGGGTGGATGAAACACCGTCTCCATCTACCTTTTACTTCTGTTTTCCCAGAGAGTCTGGACAACTGCCTAAAGTTGGATGAGTAATTTCTTTCTAACTTTACTTAATCTTACTTGAGTGAGACTGATCCTGATTAAAGCAGGTTTTAGCAGTAGGTTTAAGACCTTTTCATTGCAAGGTTTTAAATGCCACTTTGTCAAGGCTAACTTTTCTTAAATGTGTCCTCTGAAGAAAGCTCCTTGAACATGACTGGGAATTTCTCTCTTAAAAGGTCAGTGGTCTGCAGCAACAAAACCAATCAAGCTCTACCTGGGGTCTGAGGAAGCTCTCTGAAAGAGTATGGTACTTCACTGTGTATTTAGAACTGCATCTGAAACTAATTAAAAGGAAGGTGACTGATAGCTGATAGACACAGATTCCTGGCTTGTGTTTTACTGTCCAGAAACACTACATGACCATTCCCAGCTGTTGTTCCAGTGTGGGACACACCAGCTGTCTCATCAAATCACACCACAGAATAACAGCACAGAAATCTTCCTCTTATTATCCTGCCATAAGAAAACAACTGACAAGACCTCAATGACAAAAAAAGGATATCTTGAAAGCTAATTTTTTTTCTTCCTCTGATTACATTTTGTTTTCCAGGAAACAGATGTAAACACACCCCAAACTCATTCTAGCTTTGTAATCATCAGCCTTTGTTTTTGTAAATGTATCTAAACTGCTACCTTAATTTGCACAGCACTGAATTACTCAGAAAATTCTTTCTCATCCAGACTTCCAATATGCAGTGTGACAGACCTCTGCATTGGTGGAGAACTGTACCCTGCCTTCCTTCTCTGGATGTTTCTGTGGATGTGTTAATCATTACAGCTCAGTTTTCCAAACCAGTCAGATATTGCTGAATGTTATATATACACATATACATACATACATACATACATACATATAACTGTATATATGCATGTATTTATGTATTTATGTATTAATTAAAGTGACATGTATTTGTTTAGAGTAAGTCTTTTAGTTCCGCCTTTTACAAGAGATTGTGACAATTAAGATGTAAAGTCAAATTTATCCCAGAATTTAGATTTCCTGAGGACAGACTTAGTAAAAGCCAAAATTAGCAGAAATAGCCCCATTCTGTTTTCCTTTTTGAAATTTGATTGGATATAATTGTTTAAATGTATAACCAGTATCTTAACAACACAAAACCTACTATATTTGATGAGGATATGAAACTGGCAGGAAATGGGTTAATATGAGATAATGCAGAAGTGAGGAATGAACTTTTACCAGCTTGCCTGAGAAAACAGGCAAAAATCTGGAAACTGTTACTTTAATTACACAGTTGAATCCTAAAATTAGCAGATGCTGTTTGATAATTAGATATGGAAATAATAATAAAGTCTCTGAATACTAACACTTCTGGGTCTTACAGTGTCCTAAACCTGGAGTAATGCCACGGAACATATCTAAATGCCATTGATACAGAATTGGTGAAAGGCAGAGTCAGATGTGAGGTCTTTTTCACTTGCTGTGTTTAACCTGGCCAGACCTTTAGCAGGTCACTGCTGTGCATGGAAAACTAAGACATCAGAGCTTTTTTTTTTTAAAGAAGCTATCTCTATCACTATTCTCAGGTAAAAGGAGCTCTAAACATTCAAAGACTATGCAGTGTGGGAGAAACTCATACTTTGAGCCCGAGTGGGTGGCTGAACACTCTGAATATTTTTATGGATCTTTTAAAAATTATGAGCTGACAGCATCTTACCTTAGCTACTACCCTGAATGCTATTTCATGCCGTCCTTGAGAAAGGCTGCCTGGGGGAGGTAGGGCTTGTTGAATGACTAAGAGCTAGCAGTATTTAGACACCTACCTCCCCTTCACTTCAGTTAAAATTAGCTACAGAAATGCCTTTGTAGATTTGGGTCTGGTGAGCGGCGAGTTATGGCAGGGAATCAAAGTGACCTGCAGGAACAGGGCAGCAGCTGAATGGCAGCAGTGGGTGTTTTGTGGCTTTGCTGATGGCAGAAGTACTGAAGGAATCATCCATGGCTGCACCACGGATGTTCTCCTCTCCATTCAGGAGTCAGTGCTCACCTGAAGTTGATACTGACTCTCTAGGATGGCTGGAAATTACAGCTGACTGAGTAACTTGTCCTAGCTATCCCATCAGCTCTCTGAAGAAAGTGCTTTCTTAGAAGCATTTCTGGAAGTCCTCTGCAAGTTGGTGGTGTGTCATTTTTTAGGAATTTTGCAGAAAGTGATGCTATGAGCAGCCAGACAAGGGTTGGACAGGGTACAAAGAGATCTTCTACGAAAGAAGGCTAATATCAACAAATATAGGTCAGATACACATAGTCATTTATCTGCTCTGGCCACACTAAGTAAGCCATCTGCAAACATATGCAGATGACATGCTGTGTCTGCTTCAAAGGCTTTTAACATTTCTCTAGCTTAGACACAAGCAGGGCAATGTGGGTGCCAAGATAGACACAGAAATCTTCCTCAGACCACCATTTCTTAGCCTGGTATTGAATCCTGATTACCTTCTTTAAGAAAAGGAGAGCAGCTATAATTAGCTGGTTTCATTGCTGTTACAGTTGATGCTAAGCTACACATGTTTTATGGTCACGTTTAATTTTCAATCCTGAAGGGAGAGAAGCCCGGCACAGGGAAAGGCAGGACATGGGTTTTAGCTGAAACAGTCTGTGGGTCTGGGCAACTTAGCTAGAGAGCCATCAAATATCCAGAAGAAGAATTGGGTAAGTTCCTTTCCATTTTCACAGGCTGGTTCAGACAACGTGCTAGACATTTGCATGAGTGGCAGGCTGTCCTGGCACAAGACTACAACTCTTGCATGGTCATAATCCAAGATTCATTTTGGAGGCAGAGAGACAGGAGAAGGCACATAAACACTTAAAGGTTGTCCTGCAAAGGCAGGAGCTGGGTAACACGGGAACAAGTGGCATGCCTGCTGTGATGCCTGTGTCACTGTTAACCCTGTTGAGAAACTGCCATCTCACTGCAAATTTTCTGAAGGTTTGTTGTGAGCATTTTTGTGGCAGAGACATGCAGCTGGGCTCATAAACACCATGTGCCACCTATGAATCAGGACTGGTATAGTTAAGGCTTGGTGAAGTTTCTTTTTTTTTTTTTTTTTTTTTTTTTTTTTTTTTTTGTTTTTTTTTTTTTTTTTTTTTTTTGTTTTGTTTGTTTTTTCTTTTTTTTTTTTCTTTTTTTCACCAGACAGATAAAAGATCTCTTTATAATCCCTTTCAAATATAGTCCGAGAATATTTCCCATACTGGATACAGCTACAGATTTCCTATCTTACCGGAAACAAAGGTGCCACAAAGGTGCCACTTTGTTATGTACAAAGAGAGGTAGCAAATAGGGCTGATACTTCTGGACTGAAAATCCTAAAGAAATGTCATCACAAATATCTATTGAGTTTGGAGCCATCTAAAAATGACAACCGAGCTCAGGTTAACTGAAGGAAAAAAAAAGTCTAAACCTTTACAAGAAAGAAATGCCATGTGTGTATAAAACACTTCCTGGGATTGTGATTTTTCCAAAGTGCTGTGAGTTAAAAGTTGTTTTTCATTCAACAGCTACAGCTGTGACTCCAGCTGTCCCTCCTGAATGTTATTTGATTCAGGAAGCGTCTCATCTTGAGAGCTGACCTTTCAAAGAGATTCATGTTGTGTTCCTACTTTTTGTGCTTCATTATGTATATACTGATGAGCTGAGGGTGGTGGCCAGGTGATAAATTGCTAGAAAGTGAAAAACTGATAAATAACCTCCTCATTAGTTGGGAGGCTTGTAAGCAAAGCAGGGAAAAAAGATGTGTGGAAGGCAAGGACTGTCAATAGAAGCTGATGAGAGGTCCTTTGGAATATAATTAAAAAGAGTAAGTCTTAAACTGTATTGGTGGATGTTGCAGGCAGCTCCTTCTGCTTTTTGCAAGGGATGGCTGGACACTCTCACCATGGCTGGAAGTTTTTGTGTAGCTCCTTATACAAGTGAGCTTTTCTGCATACGAGTGTGCAAATAGATTGCTGAGCCTGTGCGTTTCCCTGTAAGACTGTGCTATCTTGGAATAAATAGCAATGGCGTCTGCTACTGGAAAAAAAGTACCTTTCTTGGGAAAGGAAGGGATGGGTGCTTGACTGATAATGATTCTCAGTGTGGCTTGAAATACACCTTAATGTACGGCCACGCAGTTGTACAGCAGTGTCACCTTCCACCTAAGCAAGGCTCTCTTCATTTTTGAAGAAACTCTTCATTTTAATAAGACTGCAGGGTGCACTGAGATCCATCTTGCTTCCCTGTTCAAGGTAAGAACATTGTGTGTGGTTGCTACCTGTGAATGTTGGTAAAATCCCTGTAGATAAATGTTGACATTTCTGTCAGTATCTTTTGGAGTTCTTGAGACAGTAGATGGTTTTCAATATGTGCATGCCTGGTGGAAGCCACCCCTATGCCTTTGGCTAGACAGAGCTCACATTTAATGCCTATCAAAACTTAGTTCTTGAAAACTGGCCTCTGTGAGAAACACTTTTAATAAGTTGGATTTCCTGAAATGAAGTAGGTGTAAATGAGTCAATTTAATTACCTAAAATAGCAGTTTTCCTGTGTAGGCATTGAGGATTTTTCTTTTTTTCTGAAACTGTTTCTGACAGAACTAGGAGGACTTGCAATACTTCTGGTCAGTGAGGGCCGGCAACCAGTGTGAAATTATCTCTGTTTTTGCTGGTATTGGAGTGAGATTGGTCTCTTGCCATTGTTTTTTGGCACCACAAGATACATGTGCAAAAGAGACAATGCTGGAGTCAGGCACAGACTTATGGATCCCCTGTGGCTGTTTCCACACCTATGAAAAGAAAATGCATGATACTATCAATGACACACCAACTTTGGGAGCTGTTCCAGGAGTTGTCCCTGAAGCATCCAAGGGAGATAAGAGTTAAATATGTGCTCCAGGAAACAGAAAAGCAAACACACAAAGCATGTTAAACCCAGGCAGCCAATCTGCAATGGTGCTGTGCAGAGAATAATCCTACAAGGAACCACAGCAGACACGTTGGGGCTTTCACAGTTTGTTCTGTAGTAGATGATTAACATATATTATAGAAGATTAATATATACTATTATATACATGTATATAATTATACTGTGCCTACAATACAAGGCTGGGAGCAGGTAACCCTCTACCTTTTTCAAGCAGAGGTTCCTTGCTGCAGTGAGTATAGCCTGGAGGAGTTTGTGCCATCTGCAATGGGCAATCATAATACAGTCTAAGACACAGAAAACTGTTTATGTAGCTATTGAAGCACTGGTACATGACAGCAAATACTTTTTGTTATAGTCGATGCATCAATGGCTCACCAGAGAAAGCAAAGCTTGTTCTCAAAACAGTGATTTTGAAGGTCTGTCAGTGCAAAACTTTGGCAACGTTCACAACATGAATATGTGGTGATACTGGAATTTATGCCTAGAGTTACTTTAGTGCTGCAGGTAGCTGTGTTTCAAATTTTTTGAGCCTGGAGAAGCGTTGCAAGCAGTTAGTAATATATTAATGTAAATTACAAAATACTTCTGAATATCTGTGCCTAGCAAACACTGTTGGCAGGGCGAGGAGGAAGTGGGACTCAGTAACAGCTAACTTTCCAGGCAGTCTCTTGTATCATTCAGTAATACAGGGTCATTACTACTAATTTAGACTAGTGACTATTTGCTAGTTTTGTATAACACCATCTTCAGTTCCTTCAAAGACCTTTAAATAAGGTGCAGTTTGGAGAGAGGCTTTTAGTTTTTTTTTTTTGTTTGTTTGTTTGTTTTTTTTTGTGTGTGTGTGTTTTTTTGTTTTGTTTTTTTTTTTTGTTTTTTTTTTTTTTGGTTTGGTTTGGTTTTTTGGTTTGTTTGTTTTTGGTTTTTTTCCTTTTTTCCAATAGACCAATGGAGAGAACTGAAAGTGAAAAAGCAAATAAAATGACAGCCTCTTTGGGTCATCCAAGATTATCTTCAGCTTACAATTAGAAGGAGGGACATCAAATTAAGAATGGGGTGAAAATTATTGCTTTGAGTATGAAAGGACAGAAAGCAGTTTCCAGTCCTTAAAAATCTCTGTTACTCTAAACCAAGATACTTTTAGCAATACATTCTGTGCCTTGAAGACTGGAAGAACAGTAGATAAGAAGAATAGGAATAAATTATCAGTAGCAGAGGAGGTGAGGACTAGTTTTAGATGGTGTAAAATCTGTGCTAGGGAATGTCTCTTTGTATCTCTATTTTTTGATGAAAATAACATCTTAAGAATTTCCTGCTCTCTTCCCATCCATGGAGTCCTATTCACCTCCATCTCCACCCCTGCCCTTGGCTGGGATATGTAGATGTTTAGGAGGCCACTGGGAAACTGTTTTAGTGAACTGATCAAAAGCCTCTAAAAATCCTTACCAGAAAGCATAAATCATCCTTGTGCATGAACTGGTGGCCCCCACCCATATTAGCAGGGTACTATTACTTCTGGTCCAAAGCCTCTGTGTGGAGCTTGTACATAGTTCCTCAATGTGGATCTAGCTGGAGATCACAGAAAAAGGTGCAGATTTATCTGGTTTATCCCATGTGCAGCCTGGTTTATCCTATGTGCTAGCCATGTATCTGTTTATACAAATCCTGCCTATCTTTGTAAGATCTGACCCTTCATTAATAAAGACATCTTGAATTATCCTGCCATCATGTGCTTAAGGGTTCTCCTGACAGAACTTCTTAGAAAATTCTTTCCTTAAAACTTTGGTAAGTAGTAGGGGCATACATAAATACATCCATAATCCTGGGCTTGGCAGCCTTGTGGATGCTGTAAACATAAGCCAAGTTTGTCACTGGGAATTATGAGCATCCCATGAAAATAAGCAGAATCACAGCAGCACTCAGTGAGTGATCTGGTAGTCTGTATGAGGTGGGATTTCTTCTGCCCCTCCTCCTTCCCACTAAAGGTTCCTTAAAGTAAAACATACATTCATAGTAATACTTTTGCTGTTTTCATCGACAATTCAACCACATGGGTTTCAGCTGGATCAAATATAAAATTTTTGTTGATAACTTGTGTTTTGATAGTTGTCTCTATTTTTTTTAATGACAAAGTCTATAAAAAAACTAGATACCACTAAAAATACAATATCTGCAGAGAAAAGCTCCGATATGAAATTTGCTCAGGGTATTTCAAAGAAAACAGTTATTGCAATAGCTGTTGATCCAAGATACTTCACATGTGGGAAAGTTTAGCTGAAGAAACAACAGTTCATACAATAAAAATAAGACTTCTTTAAAAATAGGCATATAACTTGACTACTTAAACTCCTAATCATAAGTTTAAATAGTGAAGTCTAGTTCATTTCCTTTTCCCACTATTTAATCTGCAGATTTATGGGTATAAACTCTAGGAGAGAGATTCAGTTTACATGTTCTATCCTGCTTCATCTGGCTTTTTAAAAAGGCTCACACCAATATGGTTGTCTTTTGGGATGGCATATCTTCATATGGTGGTGATTCTCCCCTTTAAAAGCATTTTTCTATTGTAGTTCTGTGTTTTAGAACAGTACTTTAAAAGCATGCTATTGCCAGGGCATGGCTTGCTTTTTCACTATCTTATTAGCTTATCAAGCCTGGAACTTGCTCAATAAGCTCTGTTGTAGTGTATGACTATATCATGCATCTGAGCCTTTTAAATGCACTGTAAGTTAATGCTGATTATCAATAAGATAGTAGTTTCTGTATTTGGAATTTAAATGCTGGAATATTTGGCTTTTTACTGGGTTCACTAGAAAATTATGAGGACTTGTATGCCAGAACTTCATTTTTTTTCCTGCAAGTTTAGGTTTTTATCTCAAGAATTCTATATTGGCCTCATGCTGAGGTCTACATGCACACGAATCAGTGCATGGGGAACTGCATCCCGTGTGGCCGCCCCAGGATGAGAATTGTGGTGCCTCACCTTGTGCAAAAGCTGTACCTGACCCGCGTGTGGATGAGCAACCATTGCTCTTCAGTGCTGTTTTGGCCTGGAGTGTTAAAATAGAGATGAGTGGGGTGTTCAGGAGCAGGATGTTAGAGCTGGCTCTGTGACAGGATAGAGATAAGGGACTGGGAAGTTGATGGGTGGCTCCTGAAGGTAAGGCACTCTTCTGTGGCATCACCCAAGCAAAGGATTTTCAAACCTATGTGTCCAACACAAGGGCATGTTAAAGGATCTTAGTAAAATTCTTTTGTAGTACAACCATACTAAGATCCTGCAAGCTTCTGCCACATCTAATAGAGTTTGAATGCTTCATACCTTTCTGGTTTTAGTTTAGGCTGAGTTTTCTTATCTTCTTCCAGCTGGGTCACATCTGTAAACACATCGGTTTGTCTCTAAGGATATGATTCCAGAAAACTAGGAGAGTCAGTTCAGTCCAAAACACCATCTGCAGAAATGGAGATTTTAAAACTTGCATTAGGTGTACTAATCCTATAATGCTTCTGTTTCCTCTCTGATGTTTTTCCTGGGTAAGCAGACCATTTTCTGGAACAACATCCAACTTGTTGAATGGATTCTGACATTATGGCAATGTTCCTTAGAAGATCCTTGTTTTAAAACCAAAATATTTCCTATTTTGAAGTAAAGCAGATATTAAAAAGCTTGTTTCACCAAAATCAATGTGATGGAAGATTTAAACTTCAAGAAAAGGTAGTTGTAAAACAATTTGAATCCTTGAAAACTTTATTCTCAGATTTTCTTATTAAAATTTTCCCAGAAGACTTAATAAAGTTACAAAGTCTACTACCCATTGTACCACAAGTACCCATTGACTTCATTAGGTGCTAGACACCTGCGTGGGGTGCTGCCAGTGATACACAGCCAAAGCAAAACTGGCTGTAAGTGCCCCAAAAGCCACCTCTCCATCAGCCCAGGCCAGCAGCAGTTCACAGGACCACTGATGATGTTCGTATTTCCTGTAGTTTGGTCAAGTGCCCAGTCTCAGTGATTTAGGTTCTCAGCAGATGACAGCTCAGTACAGAGGCAATGCTGGAAAATGTCAGCACTTGGAACAGGCACACGGAGCAAGTTTGGGATTAGGAAGCTACTAGAAGTGCTGATGATGGAGCAAGCACCAATTTCTATACTTCTCACATTTGTCTTTCTGGCAGCTGTAGTGTTCATGCTACTTGTTAAGAAGAGCAGCTGACTGGTTCTGCCTCTTACTGGGAAAGGCATGGGAAGAATAAAATATCAGCAGTGACTGTACATGGAGGTGTGCAGACATCCTCTGGATTACTGTGGTGAATGAAACAGTTAAACTTACAGACTGCAGGTATACACCTGCTAAGCACTGAGCCCTTGCCTTCAGGCAATAGGATCACAGTCTTCTGGATGACTACTATTATCTATTTATGCTTGAATAATTAAGTCTTAATTCCTCTTCTGGATAATGCATGACTAAGATTAGTGGGACACCCCATTACTGCTTGGAGCACAGTGAAAATTGTCTTCCTTCCCCCTTACTTTGAATCCTGCCTATTTCTCTGCTTCATCTAAAATGTTCTCTCCCTGTATTTCAGGGCTTCTTCTAGGCAGGCATGCTGTATGCATCAGATCTCCTCAGCATGCCAATGTGTCTGTCTACTTTGGTCAGCCATTAGTGACAGGATACCACTCATTTCTCTCATCCTGCTGCTGTTCCTTCCTTCCGCACTGCCTTTTACAAAAATACCATAGTTTCTAACCTTTCCCAAAGAAGTCTGCAGCCTGATGTGTTTTTCTGTACTTAGCTCAAAACACTCTGAAATGGTGGAGTCTGAGTCACCCCTCTTTAGTTTTTTTTAATCTGAACACTCAGTGCAGTGAGATTTATATACAAATCAGGACATTAGTGAGACATGTTTTAAATTCTTGACTGTAAAATGATCAATTTGCTTAGCGTCTTCAATAACGTCACTCAAAACTAGTGAGCTCAGATACTGCCTCTGGATTGATCCAGACTATGAAAAATCAAATAGCATTTAGGTTGTAAACTAGTTTGGATTGTACTCTTGTTAACATAGCTGCTTGTATTTGAAATAAAATGTCATGGCTATCACTAAAATGTCTCCATGCTTCAGAGGCCAGAGGTTGTGACCAATCCTATTACTAATGGGAACACAGTTGCAGGTTGGACATAGCCCCAGAAATTGCTTGGGGTTATCCTGTCACCTGCTCAAGTGTGTCAGGGGTAGAGATGTGCCATCATGATGGGTTGTAACATAACTAAAAATGTACTAGGCTGTGTATTGTCTTTTTTACACCTTAATCCTTCCATTCACCTTTTTACCAGAGCAGGTGTTTAACTGCTAGCACTGTTTAGAACCATACATACTGTATTTGAGTGTAGTTAAGAGATGTAATGTAAGGGTTTGGGGAACTTCATGTGTTTTGGAAGACAGCCATGGCATGCAAACCAGCAGGCTGGTGATCTGGGAGTGCATCTGCTGTTGTATCCCACCAGCTTGAACTGCGCATTTGCTTAGAGACTTTTTCTGGGGTAAAATATTCAATTTTACTTTTCTTCAGCCACTCACTGCCACCTGTAGATTACGCATGAGGACATTTATTGCTCTGTGTAAGTGAAGCTAGCAGAATCTGGCATTGGGAGTGTCTCTCTCTACACTGCATATAAAATGGAAAAGGCAGTGGATGTGTCTGAAGAGATGCACTATTCATCTTATATATATGAAGGGGCTCACTTCAGACAGCATTTGTGTTTCTTGGCAGCAGTGGACAAAGTGGGGATGTGACAGCCGCTAGTGCAGGGACTGAGGTTAAGGCTGAAGAGCCCACTGTGGGCAATGCTATTCCACCACAAGTTCTGGGAAAAGAACATGCCATTAGTCAGCTGGGCTCAGGAGTTTGTTTTGTATCTTTCTAGACAAATACAATACTAGGTGAAGCTGCTGATCTTTTCCAGTACAACTCCGTAGGTGCTTTTTAGAGTAAACATATCCTCAAATTTGTGTGGGAAGGCTGAGACTATAACTGAGGATCAAAGGCAAGAAGAGTGCAGGCCCATACAACTGTCTAAAGGAGACTGTTCCTTCTTTCACTGATAAAGATCTCATCCTATATATCAATGTGACAAAAAGACTATACTCAAGTGAAAAGATATCCTGGGCCAGAATTAGTTTTGGGGTTTTTGTCAGTGGATATGTGAGGTAATCCAGACAACTTAAGTGAAAGGCACTTAGGGATTGACAGAACTGATACCAGGATGTGAGTCATGAACTGTTCATCTTTGCATAACTCCTCCCTCTGACTTGGACCTGGTTTGGGGGTGGTTCTTGTTTAAATAGCACTGGTATTTTTACACACAGACAACCTGTCAACAGGCCAGATGGACCCTTTCAAACCAAGGGCAGTGACCTCTGATGTACTTAGCAGTGCTCTAGGGACATGCCATGTGATTGGACCTGGGGCACTGAAGCTCTCCACAATCTATTCATAATTCTGAGCATAGGACACTAACACTCCTTACATCCTTAAGCCTTCTGGGGGTTGCATGGGCAGGAGTAGAGAAGTTTGCCCAGTCCTTGCCCTCACATCCCTGAGGAGCTGAATAAGGAGAGTCCCATCCCTTCCTGCAGCTCAGTTGGGCTCTAACAGTTCTCCTATACTCAGTGGTATGATTCATTATTGAAAGGGTAAAGAGCAGAGTCAGTGCTCTTTCTCAAGACAGGGTGCTTTTTTTTAGCATCCTGCTTCTTCTCTGCACCATAGACTGAGCAACCTGTTTAGCTGGGCCAGATCTGGCAACAAAAAGAAAAACATGATTTGTTGCTGCACCTCATCCAAAAATTACCAAAAGTAATACAAGTGTCCTTAAAAAGCAGGTAGCCCTAACCAGACATAGACCACAAGTAGTGCTGTTTGTTTATATTTGGCATTCAGGTAATATTAGTTATAGATGAAAAAAGCCAACCAACCAACCAACCTCCCCTGCAGTTAAAGCTGAGTAGCTTCCTGCATAGAAAACAGCTGGTTTTCAAAAGTAAATTTCTGAGTTTTTGACCCATTTGGAAACTTCAGACAGTGAATGTTTTTAGCACCCAATACCATGCGTACAGTATTTTTGAGCAGTTTCATTGCTGCTGAGTTGGTGCATTACAAGCAGAGTTGGGTAACTGGAGCAGCTTTTTGCAGCAGATCTTTCAAATGATCTGTATGTGAAGGGGGGGGGGTGTCATTGTGACCAAAGCTGTGGCGGCAGTGGCAGAAACTGGAGGAATATTGCATGTTTTTCTGTCTTAAATCCAGATTCTGACTAACCCCTTCACGGGTCCTGGTATCCTGAGCTGTCCTCGGTCCCAGCTGAGTGCACCACATGTCTTCTTTCCAGTCCTGTGAGCTGAGGCAGCGGCGGGGGGGGCGTGGGGAGAGCTTGAACTGAATATAACTGGGGTGAGAATTTGGCCTCAAATGGCTTTCAAACTGTGGGAAAGTGATAGTGTTGCCAAGCAGAGAAAGTACTGAAAGGTCACACTAAACACCTCCTCTATTTCAAAGCACAGAAAGGCTCTTTTGTTGGCAATTCTATTTTCTTGACCAAAACAGAAAATGGCATGGCAATCTCGCTTTTTTTTGTGTGTATCTTTTTAGGTACTTGCACACTGCATGTGATGAATACATGTAGGCAATTTTCCTACACTATCTATAGACTTATATTCTTTAATCCATGCAGTTATGGGCATGTTGAAGTTGAGGATTGACCCTGGCATTTCTGTGGTTCTGGATTTTCCATCTGATGTGGTTTTGAAAAGTATTAGTAAATTCTTGCAGAAATCTTTTGTTTCTAACCACAGCTCATGGATTTTCTCCAGGCAGAATGGCAAAACTTGTCTTGAACTTTCTCCTCCTGCTTTCTATTACAGACTGGTTGATCATTCTTGGTTTACCTTGCATTTGAGCTGTGGTCTTGGAAGAAGGCCATTCTATATATGTATAATCAAGGCCTTTCACCAAACTTACCCCCATGGCATGTTCCAGCATAGATTAACAAGGGCATCTTCAGGCACAACCCACATGTGGCAGTTGTGGGTAGCAAACAAGATGTTGAACATCTCTTATGAAGAGAATCATGGGACAGGCTGCAGTCTCATTAAGTCCCTTGTATTCTCCCATTCTTATTTTGGCCATTTAAGTTCCTCTGAAGAGGGAGTATCAGCTTTCCAGAAGAGAAGAAACATCGACTGCTTACTGAGCAACAGCTGAAAGCTATCATTTTTAAACTTACAATTTCTTTTGACATTGGATGCTTACACTGGAAGACACATTTTTCACTAGCAAACCATTCCATTTTGCTTTGCAGATAAAAAAAAATGATTAAAGCAGAAGCTATTCCCAGTTTACAATCACTTCTTCAAGATGGCAATAATAACTGACCTCCAGTTAGTCTCTATATAAATCATATTTGAAATCATGTAAGTTGCAAACAAGCACAGCCAGACTGTCCCCCAAAAATATTTTTGAAGAGAAAGTTACATCAGGTTTGAGTAAGACACAGAGTGAAACTTGCTTTGGTTCCTAAATTCTGGTGTGCTAAACAGAAACCAAGCACTTGTGTCCCATATGTTACAAGTATAATGTTTTGCCAGTCATTTACAAGAAAAGTATTATACTAAATCTGTGGCTTTTCTAAAGTCTTTTTTAAATTTATTTTTTTTTTTTTGCAATTATGCTATGGAAGAGAGCAGCTGAAATAATAATAAAACTTTATATTTGCAGGGAACTTTCATCTGGCAATATAAAAATAATTTATAAGCCTAGTTAAGTCTATCTCAGTATTTTTCTAGGATACTGCTTTCCTGCAGCAATTGGTAAGCAAGTAATTTTATCCTGGTTTAGCAGGAGGGTGAACTGGGGCACAGAGAGGGTAAACAACCCATGCAGGGCTACTGCAGCAGGTCATGGAGGGTTAGCCAAGATTCATGTGCACAGGGGTGGGGTTTGCATGATGGGTTTGGGTAACTTTTTGGTTTCTTATGGTGGGGAGCTTCTTCTCACTGCCAAGAGCCTTTCCCTCATCAGTATGGAGTATCCAAGTCCTAAGGATCTACTTCCAGGTGCTGGTAGCTGCTTGTCTCCCTATATAATTTGCAAGGGTTCCTCGCTAGCTACCCTCTAGGTGCCCAAGCCCCTCTCTTCCTCATGCCAGAAAACGGGGCTCTGCAGCAGGCACTGCCCATCCTAAGCAAGGAGCCCAGCTGGGACATTGACATGGTGTACCCAAGTGACCGACTTCCAAAAAGCCACATTTACAGGGGAGGCAGAGATGAAACCACAAAGCATCTTGTTCCTAATAAGCACCCCAAGATACCTGGAGAGCAGCAATCCTTCAATTAGAAGTGATGAAGGTCCACCTCATGATGTTAAATCCCCAGCTGAGAATAAAGGGTGTAATGTCCTGGCCAGTTGAATGTGGGACCACTCTAGGGAGTCTGTCAGCCACTCAAGAGACACATGTCTCCAAGATATAGGGTAGTGGCTCTGATCTGTGAGATCTTTAGGTCTCTTTCTTGAAACAAGCTAACCCCTGGTTCTAAACAGCCCATTTCTGTCTTGTTGCCCTAAGGAAGGGGGAAAAACTTCCAAGACAACTTTGTGTGGGTAAAGTAGAGAAGAGTTCTTTTGCTTATAGAATTTTGGGGTACAGAATATAAAGGAGTATGAAAGAGTACAAAAGTATAAAAGACCACAACACGTGTTGACAGGTAACAGATAGAAAAGACCGGTGCTAGGTTGAACTCACGGCCTCAGGATACCATGTGAGCTCTTTCCAAGCACCACC
>JAWWTY010000077.1:98948819-98971390 GCA_035222235.1 Margarornis squamiger | reverse complement strand
TTGCTAGCTACTCTGTATGTGAGAAACTACCTAGAAGTATAAAAATCTTCAAATTCATGAAAACCCTAAGGCATCAGTCGGGAGCCACAAATACATCTTCTTTAACAAGAATATATTTTTACAAGTTATAAATCCAACAAATCTTCATTAAACGAGGAATTCCCCATCTTTCTTGGCAGAGAGGTTGTAAATGCACAGAGTACTCCCTGAGCTAACTCCAGGTCTCTGTGGATGGTCTAGGACAGATCTGAAGCAGAAGCAGCATTGAGTGCTCTGAAGAGAGAAAGTTTCTGGCTGTGCTTGTTTCTGTTGCCCATGTGAAAACCAATTGTGAAAACACTAAATGGGATATTTAAATCTGTAATTTTATCAATGAGCTGCTTAGTCAGGTAAGGGGCCAATGAAAATAAGCATTTGCCTTTAAAAATCTGGATTTAGGCCACATACACAGGTTGTTAGAGATCTCAAAACAGAAAATAGCTTTTGTTTAGCAAGAAGGCATCATGTTGCTGATCCAGAACTCTGAAACACCTCTCCTCCACTGAGGAAAAAGCAAATCATGTCTGCATAGCTTGTACTCAGGGACAATCAGGATCTCATTTATTTATATTTTTATTATTATATTTATTTTCCCAGTTATTCTGTTCAATTACATGACTAGATGTGCAGATCCTGATGTCATTATTGGATTTTTAAAAAAATACAAATAAAAATGGTAAGTGCCAAGCAGATTTGCAGATCTTCCAGTAATTTTATTCATTAATGAACTCCATCTTCAAATATACCCAAAAGAAACACATGTACAGAAGGCTGAAATCCAGATCTGTTGAAGGAATTTCAGTTCAGGACATTTTATTAACCTCCACATAACTGATTGTGCTTCAGCTCTGCACATGTTTTGATTTGTCGCTGCTCAGAGGAATCAACAGCACGTGTGCCTTGGATGCCTGCTTGAAATATTTTATGAAAGTGAATGATCAAAGCCAGGTCAAATGCCTTCTGTCTTGCTCAAACATGTTCAAAAACAGAATAATTCTTAGCATTTGGGCAACTTTACTAGTGCATTTTTGTCTTAATTGCTGAAGTCTCTGTAGAACAACATAATCTGGATGTTTTATGAATTGAAGGACATTTTATTTAGTCACCTGTCCAGATAAGTACATACACAAATTACTAGTTATGATGTGCATAAATCACTGACAAATTAATATATTGAAAAAGTCCTTTTATCCCTTGTTACTGCTTTAAAGAACATTATTGAGGTATGAAACTGAGATGTTAGATTAAGTTAGTAAAAGGAAAATTCTCATGCAAAATGAATAAGGCAGTCTCACCTTGCAGTAGCTGAGGTTTTGGTCTGATGGTTCACATGTGCTGAGGATGTTTGTATTAAAAGTATCATTAGAGTTTGGCTTTTGTTCAGCAGTTGATTGTGACAGTGAAGGAGAGAGATGCCATGTTTGGACTGTTTACTGAATGTCATTCTCTTAATGAAAATGCAGCTAGTTTGTGAATAATTTTGCTGCTGTTGATCACAATTTTACAAGCTTTTTTGAAGTGCAGAAGCTCTTTCTCATGTGTGGAAATGTGCCTTCAACATGCGTTCTTAAAGGTCTTAGGAAGGAGGTATTTAAAACTACTTACTTTATAATGAGCTATGTCACTTTAAATCAGAAAACTTTCGTATGTCTTTGATTCTGTTACTACTAATTTTTTTTCCTTGAAATCTGCTATGATTTATGGGAAAACATTAGTCTTTTGTAGAATTACATGGAACTGTGATTTTGTAATTCTTCTGAGCAATATTAAAATGATTTCCCCCAAATGTTGTTCCCTTTAGGATGATTGAATGTCTTTATTATAATTATGTCTCATATGCATACCAATTGTCTGTCATAACTTGGTTGGCAATCAATGCCTTTTATGGGAATTTTCGTTTAGTTGTGGTTCCACCTTCCACATGGATGGTATGTCTTGGCCTTATTTTTGACCAATGTGTATTTCTGTTTATTTGTATATATGCATACCTGTTGGACTGATTTTTAGTTTGATGGTCACTGAACATGTGGTAAGACTAATCACTCTAATTGTTTCTTTTGACTCAAGTCTTTTAAAATTTAATTGTACTTCAAAGTGGCTAACATTTAGTTTCTGTTTCAGATGAAGTTCTGAGCCAATTTCTCTCTCTCTCTCTCTCTCTCTCTCTCTCTCTCTCTCTCTCTCTCTCTCTCTCTCTAGTCTCTCTCTAGTCTCTCATCCACCAACCTGTCTGCCCAATACCTGAGCAATTTAACCACATGATTAATGTAAAATAAAGGTCACCCAGGCTTTCACTATCTGTAAGATGAATGATACTCCAAACATAATGCAGTTAAAGAGACTTGCTCTTCTTGTTGTTCCATACATGAGGCACTAGTGAAACTAACAAGGTTCTGGTTTGATGATAGTGTTCATGTTATTTTTAGGACATTGTTATTGATATTGGCTAGCATTACTCAGCCTTTAATCGAAAGGAAAAAGTGATAAAGACATCTTTATGATACACTGTATGTGATAAGCATGAGAAATATGGAAAAAGATTAAAGACCTCATATCTTGGCCTCAAAGAAAAGAGTCTTTGTCCTGTTAAAAATAGAGTTGGCCAGATGTGCTCATTTAGGCATGGCAACCCTCATTTTCTCATCAAACACATCACTGGTCAGGCTTTTAAAATCAAAACCTTAATTTTTATTGCAACTTTGAGTTCCCACGATGCTTGTTACACTGCTGTGTGACCGAGTCATGCAAGGCAATTCAACTTGCGCCTTTTTTTCTGCAGGTGAATAGTCAAAATAAGCTGGGGCATCAAGTGACAAAATTTGTCCCTCGCTGACCTGTTCCTGTGCATGAAATTCTTTGTAATTGCATTGAAGTGAGGCAGGTTGAAAAAAATTACCACAACAACAAACCGCTGTAGGTGCAATTGTTCTAAGGGGAGTTATTCAACCTGTATATCTACTGCTCTGAAAGTCCCTAAAGAAATTTTAAAAATCAAAACAAATAAAAAGTAAAGGATAAAAACCTCCAAAAACAAAAAACCCAAGGTGAAATGCCAACCAGGCCATCTGCCCCTGCAGCACTCACCCATTGGTGCTGCACATGCCTGATGCTGTTTGAGGATGAATTTTATCAGAGGCAATAGCATCTGGCAGCGAGGATTCTTTATTTAAAAATTAAAGACTCATGTGGTTAACCAAGCTCTTTTACTTCGGGGTCAGACACAGCTTGTGGGAGCATTTTCTCATTAGATTTTTACAGTTTAGAATGGATTGAACATATTGGCCTGCAGGACTGCTGAGAGATTAAGTTTGAGAGTGGGATTTTAACAGGAATATTTGCATATGTCTATGTGCTCTGGAATGAAAACTTATTATTCATTCAGGCAGCTGACTGTGCAGGTTCCTACTTGAATGTAGAGAAGAGGAAAAGGAAAGCTCAAAGAACTACATTAGGATAGCAAGAAGCATCTAGACATATTATAAAATTAGACCTTTGGTTATGTATGGGGCACTTACTCCATCACTGTGTCTCTGCTGACACTCAGTGAATTCCCATGCTCTTCTTTGTTTTTGAAGCAGAACCACAATTCTAGGAGAACATATATTATTAAGTTTTGTTTCCCTATTTTCTTCATGTAACCATTGTCTGCTTTTGAATTTTCTTTAGGGTAAGTAAGTCTATCTTTCAAGTGTCTTTTTACATAGGGTATTACTGTTCTTTCTTGTCTATCTGGAAACATTACTGACTTTTGTTGGAAGAGTGTAATGAAAGAGCTGTTTGGCTTTTAACAATTTTTAAGAAATAATTTTATTAGCATTAATTGGAAGCACTTCTAGTACTTTCTTATCCTAGATGGGTGTAATCAGTGTTGACAGAAAACCAAAAGGGGTGGAGAAAATAATAGTCTTCCAAAGTGAAAGATTATACATATAGCCAAGCATCTAGCAGCTCTGATACTAATAGTTTATCTTCAAATCTACAGGAACAGCCACATGGCAAACAGCCACTTGATAAAATCAATTCTTTATGTCTCAGGGTTGTGGAGAGAAGAGATAGGGCGATGTTTTTATGAACTCTTTGTAGTATTTTCCATGCATTGTTCACAAATGATGGTGGAGGAGCTGATGGTGATCTGTGATGCCATGGCTTAGACTGATTTCTGTGAATCAGCACTGGAAGGACTCCACTGGTGTATTTTAGAGCCCTTCCCATCCCTGAGATTATGTCACAGTGCCACAGTCTTTTCCCTGGGCCTGGCTGTGCAGCATGCATCCTTTGTTACATGGCAGGTTGCTTGGTGGGCTGGGTCTCAGGCTGCGTGTCTGTGTGGTGGTTTGCAAGGGAAAAAAGGCATGTGTAGACCCATCACGTACCTATATCCAGTAACTCACTTGACTTCATCAGACCCTTGTATGATTAGGAAATGGGGTGAGTAAAGATGAATGGTATTTTTAGTGGTCATTCAAGTACAGCAGAAAGCTCCTAGGGGGCAGATGAAGGTTGTCTGGCCTCTGCCGCCTAATGACTCTTTTTCTGGAGAGCGTCAAGCTGAATTTGTAGTTCTGTCTCTTTGTTTAAACATTGACTTTCAATTTACTACTTAAGGGACCCAGCCTTAAAATGGAGATGGGTCATTATTTGTCCTTCCTAATGGTAAACTGAGCTGTACACACAAACATGTCAGAAACAGCTGAGGGTAAAATGCTTTCTAGTCTGGCAGCCCATTACATTATGTTGGTGTGACTCAGTTAATATAAACTGTCTATGATCATGGCAATTAGATAAAAGTGTCTCCTTATTACCTGGAAACTCAGCAAGACAGTTGCTGTTGCTTTGGTGCAGCAATAGGATGGAAAACTGATAGTCTGTGATGTCCAGTGTTGTGTGTTTTGTAAGCACAAACCAGAAAGTCTGATTCCATTTTCTGGTGCTTGGAGCAGAGGGTCTTTGGCCTCCTGGGGCACAGACCATTTTCAGACAGGCAGTAGACATCCTCCATAAATGTCCAGGCAGGGCTCCTTAAAGCCTGCACTGACCCAAGTGAAAATTTAGCTGGGTATTAAGCACAACTAAATAGACAGGGCCCTCTGGAGACAGACATGCTGTTTCCACATTTTGGTAGTCTTTCTTAATACTAAAAATATCTGTAGGCAATAATATAAAAGTAATGTTTTCCCTTTGTAGGATCTTTAATTTTTGTTGGCCGCAGAGTATCTGTTGAATATGTAGCAAATGAAGCCCACAAAAATAAGTATGATATTCTTGTGTTCTGGTTTAAAAGTAAACGGGCAGGAGAAATGAACCCAACTTGAGAGATTGCAATTCACAGTTGCAATTTACTAAAGGCATTACAATAAATATAATGATAGAGAGAAAACTTGTTTTAACCCACAAAAAGCACATGTATAACCCAGCACCCTGGGACGTGAACAGAACGGTGTTTGTTATCCCCTGCGCTGAGAGCCATGTGGTCCCCCTGAGTGCAAAGTAAAAGCAAAGGAAACCTGTTGATGAGAATGATGGTCACAGTTCTGTCAAAGTAATGATTGCAGTCTTGTCAAGAGTAGCAGTCCTGTTGAGGTTCTGGTCCTCTGCATCTGACAAGTGGTACCAGAATTCCCAAAACCTGAAGATTATATATGCTCAGGTTCAAATGGGAATGCCCAGTACCTCCCCCAGGCCCAGAAGTTTCACAATGGGTGATTTAGCTCTGTGAGTCATGGGATATTTTTGGAATCTTTGATGGTCTATGTTGTTGCAGCTGCCTATTATGCCCGACCATTATGGCCCATCAGCAGAGATGACCCCTCAGGCTGCATGTGAAGGTGCTAATGCCTCCCTGGAGGGGAGTGATCACAGCTGAATCATTGGTGTGAAGACAGAAAATGCTCCCCTGTTGAGCAGAGTTCTTTAACTCCCAGCTTTTAGCCTGAAGTGTCAGTGTGTGCTGGGCAGCTGCTGAAAATGATCCATTATTAAGAGTCCATCAGAAATGACAGAGGGTGTAAAATACACAGTTTTGGTTACACCCACATAGCAATAAACTGGTCCTAGCCCCTGTAACTAGGATAGCTTGGTTTACAATCTAAGTAGTGTTCCACAGGTAATCCTTTGCATTTTTCTCCATCACTTGGTGAAATGGAGCTATATGTAACTACTTGAAGGGAGCCACGTGGGAATAAAAGCATTCAAACAGCTAAACATGCTGCTATTAAGAGCATGAAGATTGAGGTGAGGGACTTCAATAAACGTCATTTACTGAAGGTAACAGACTGCATATATGACTGTGTAGGTTCAGCACTTTTCATCAGTTATGAGTTTTTTGGCCGATATACAATTTCCTTTATTGCACAAGGGATTGCAATAGATGACCAAAACTAAGATGAGCTAGTGGAGTTTCATTCAGTGCTGGGATATTTCGTGTGACATGTTAACTATCCTTAAAGAGTGAGCCTCTATGCCTATCTATGTCACAGCTACCATTTTTGACACACACATTTTCCCCCAACCCCAATCATTTAAAAGTAATTTTACTCCTTGAGGTATGTGAGAGTGATACCATCCTGCAATCAGAAATGGTTGAGGGTTGGTGTTTTGTTCAGCTTCCTTATATTTACTTGTTTGTTTCCTTATAACGTCATGTTTCTGCTTCAAAATACGTTTGCCTACACAGGAAGAGTATCCATTGCAATTTATGTTTCCTGACCTTTTCTAAAGCAAAAATAAATTGCTTTTTGGAAAGAAACCAGATGCTTTCCTATCCTTTCCCTTCAAATAAATCTGACCTTATAGTTGTTCCTTGTGGAGACAGTAGAAGCTTCTTGTTGAGTCAGATGAAAGGAAGCAGGAAAGGGTAAAATTTTCCTAGGATGACTTTTTCTTTTTTTTTTCTTTTTTTTTTTTTTAAATCAGATATTCCTTAAAGGATACTGAGTTTCTCAAATGTTTTCTCTTATTGACAGTGCTGCTTTGCCTGTCAAGCCCCATGCACTCAACTTCTTGTTGCTTGCCCTCCCCTCCTCCCAATCCCTGTACGTATGTTCACTCTCCTGGAGCCCTGATGTGGCTGCTGCTGTTCCCTCTAATGTGTAGCCAGAAACAGTGAGAAGTTGTGCAGAGATTGGACTGAACTGATGAAGTAAGTGACTGCAAGCCCCTCAAACACCCATGCATGAATTCTGGGAGATACTGTCCCAGCTGCAGGGGTCATGAGCTGGGAATCCAGCTGCAAGTACTGTACAGCAAGAGCAGTGTCGGGTATTGCATGGGAAAGAGAGGAAATAAGTCCTTCCACCTGATGAGGGCTTATCATGCTGGCACTTTTATGCTCCTTGCAATCACAGTTAGGCATATCCTGAGTACAGCATCAGCTTTCAGCCTTTGCTGCTCAGGGGGACTGCTGGAGCATGGAGGTCTGTGTGGTATCTATGTAAGCCTTGAAGCTCCAGATAAACTCTGATGTCATCTCTTGTGCATCTGGTTTCAGCTCCAGCTTTTCTCAGGGAGTGCTCAACTCTGTCTAGGAAAGAAAGTCAGCTGATTTACATATATAACCTTTTGCATTTTCAAACTAGGGGTGTGAGTTGGGAAGAAGACGACAAGCTCTGGTGGGCAGTAGCCGTGAAGTTCTCAGTCTTAAATACATCCATATGTCTTATCAAAGTTTGAGGGTTCAGGTCGTGTTGAGTAGTTTAAAGCCACTCTCTAAAATGAATAAATAATGAACCACCCTTCACACTGTTTGAGGAAACAATGCCATTGGAGGAGATCAGGAAAGGTACCTTTCTGACAATTATTTTTAATAATGTGATACAATTTAGCTGAACTTTGGGGAACAGCTGGGGGCAAGGCGAGAAACATCCCTCTCTTTGGTTAACCTTGCTTGGGAAATGTGAATCACTGAACTAAATAAAGTTTGTAAAAGATGCTTTGAAAATACTATGCTACGCCCTATAATTCAGCCAAGAATGATGGAGGCGGGAAAAAAAAACATCAAAAGTCCCTGCTTCTTTTTATATTGCTTCCTGGCACATTTCTGTTCCCCCACCCCCCATCTTCTTTCTGGTTTTATTTTGTTTCATTTCATCTCTTTGGTATTTGTTGTTTTTTTGTTTTTGTTTTTAAACAAACCTTTTCATTTTGTAAATCTAGTACCATAACCTTAACAACAACCTTGTTGTCTACAGACAACAGCAATGAGAAATGCCAAAGAAGAAGGGAGTTCTGTAGGGACTGGAGGACAACAAAGACAGTTTTTAACATTTTTTATTAGTACCTCATGATGTACAAATGAAAAATTAAGTTCAGAACATGAACTGCTCTTCAGATGGCGCCGTTTTAAATCTGGAGGATGTTAACATTCCTGTTGCATGACAAAGGTCTGCCACCCCCTGTGTTGATACTCATCCTGCTCAAAGGGGCAATAACATCTAAGGATGAACAGGAGCTGGGGCACCAAATCCTGCTTGAAGGCCACTTTCACAGATTTATCTTGGGATTTTCTAGCATTCCTTTGTGAGGGTCAGCTTGCCCTTGAGGGCTAGGCTGCATGGCTCTAGCTCTTTGCAGGCCTCCAGCTGTTTCATCATTTCCACATATTTGGATGTATGCTTTGGCAGAAAGGATTATTAGTGGTAGAGGAGGAAAACCAGCAGGAAAGTGCCTTCCTCTAAAGTATGAATGTAGAGGGTTTGATGCTGTTTTAACAGCCGCTTGTGTAGTCAGGTGACATCATGGGCAAAGAGGGTAAACTGTTTGTATGGACAAATTCATCTGTGGGTACCCCCCATGCTGGCCTGAGTGAAGTACTGGGATCTGGCAGTGGCACACGGTGGCTGGGTGACAGCAGGCAGTGGGAGGCCCTAGGCTTGTTCCCCCAGTGTTTGGGGCAGCCGGGTGTGAAACCCATCCCTGCAGTGTCTGGTGTTTGGTCTTACCTGTTTAATAGGAGATTAGCAGGAGGACCACGTGCAGTTCACTTGAACCAGGTTCCTCTAAAGCATGCCTGAATCTGCCCTACTCTCTTAACAGTGACAAAAGCAGCAAATGAAATTGAATAGTCTTATTTTTGTGTCCTTTCTAAAAAGCAACACAGCTGGGGAGACTTTGTGGGGAGGTGGCAGCTCTCACTGCCAGAGAGGCACGAAACCAGTTTGTCATCTGCTTTTCCATCTCTGCTTTGCTGCTTGACCCCTTGTCCCTACTCATAAAAACAAACATGCACAGCCTGACTTCCAGGTGCTTTTACTGGTTAAATGCCCACCGAAGCAGATGCAGCTGGGAGGGGGCTGGGGCTTGGGGCAGGATGGGAGGGAAAGGGGGTTTTCTCCCCAGGCTGCCAAGTTCTGCTGCCACTATTTAGCCTGAGGGCTGCGCTAGCATGCATGTGGCTCAGGCACTCCCTATGGAGCACTAATGACCTTTGGATCTGTAGCTTCGCAGTCCCCAGACCCGGTGCTTTTCCATCTGGTTCCTGCTATTCCCTTAAATCCCTGCTGGCAGTTTAATAGCAATCAGGGAGTTTCAATGAAGCTGAGGTCACTTTGACTCACCAAATGTCACCGATTCTAAAGTGGAACCAGACTGAGCCGAGGGTAGTGTTTTTGCTGGGGGAAGCAATGACAGAGTGTCCTCCAGCTCCTCCTCAGATGTTGATCATGAGCTCGCAGCCAGAGCTCAAGGTTTACTTCATGTGAGGGTCAGTCCCTGCAGCACACTTATTAACATGCCCCTGAGTGGACTGTCTTTTCTTTAGATGTGGGGTTTATGCCAAAATCCTTAAATATTTTGAGGGGGGGGAGTTTGTGCATTTGTGTGTACTCTCACGTGTACCTGCAGTTGCCTAATGTGTCCAGCCTTTGAATCACCCTGTCTTTGTGAGGAATATACATGAGCATTCAGTAGCCCAGCATGAGCAAAGACACTTCTATATGTCTTTAAGGTCAGTAAAAGCTGAAAACAGATGATTTCTGACAACTGCTTGGCTTGCAGATCTGTTGGTAGCCCCAAGACTCTGTGGCTAGTTAAGTACTACTGAAACAACCCCCAAGCCTGGCTGTGCTTCACTTTGTGGCTGTAGTGCCATTGTGCTGTCTATGAGCACAGCCTTATGCCAGAAGAGCTGCCTTGAAGCAGCAGGGCAGTACTCTTGATCTGTGGACAGAAGACTTGAAGCTGCCCTTCAGTGTAAAGCTTGAGTTCTTTGTTGAAGAAATGATTATGCTGCCCTCCTACCCCCCCACCCTTTTATTTTTACTTCCTCCCCTCCCAAGAAAGAAATGGGGGAAAGTTTGTGGGAGAATAGCATTTACTGATCTTGTGCAAAGCACAGTGAAAAATGATGGCTAGAGAAGCATGACAAGGCATGTAAACTTGTGCTAATGGAAACCTATGTGCCAGTTGAGTGTTTATTCAGGCCTGTCATTGTCAACAGAGACCTCTTTAGAAGACAGGCATTGTTTGTAGTAACAAGTGCACCATGAAGGAGAATGTAACTCTGAATTCTATGAATTTGCCTCTTTGAAAAAAAAAAAAAAAAGGCAAGCCATTACCTTATCTTTACAAGGGATAATGGTAGTACCTAAATACCTAATTAAATGTCTGCATATTTTGGATTTAATCAGCCTTTTTATAAATCAAATGGCCTCTTAATTCCATTCTTCTCATCAGTACTGTTTAATGCATGTTACTGTCTCAAGAGGACATATTCATTTTGTCACCTGTATCTTTTGATAACCCTGACTGAAGCAGGATCAATAAAAGAAAGAGACAGTGGTGTCCCAATGTTTTTTCTCTGCAGAACAAGAGGAAAAACAGTTTATTAAACAGACTGTCACACTTATTCTTCTGGATTTTCAGCAAAATCTATCTAAGCTTAACAAACAATAGTGAACATTCATTTTGAATAGAATTCATGGATTTGCAGCTATTTAGACAAAATACATATGAATTCTTAAGTAAAGCATAAGTCAAGCACTGAATCTTGTGTCGAAACCGCCTTAGAATACACTGTATCCATCCTGTAGCAGCAGGAGAGAAATATCTAAGGAAGTTTGCTGATCTTTGAATGTATCATATGCCCTTTTGCCCTTTTTAAAACGTAAGAACATCCTTCAGCTGTAAAGCTTTTTCAGCCTCATGGGCCTATATAAATACCAGGGAACTGGATACCAGTTGGTTGAGACTGAGAGTTCAGTGAATCTGAAACAGGACTAGATAACTAGGGTAACAAACTTCATCCACATTAGGCAATTCAGAATAGCATTCAAGGTTTGACTATTGGATCTTCTGAATTGCATCACAGAGAAAAGAGCTTGTGATGGCACACCCTGAAATTTGGTATTGGTCTGTTTCTGATTCCGCTCTGGCTTTCTGAGAGAGATTCTAAATTTCACCATGCTTCAGTTTCTTTTTCTTAAAAAGCCCCTCCACAATCAACAGTGCTTCCCTCGAAAGATACTGTGAAACTTAATTGCCTTTAAAATTCTTGGAGAGTGTTTTGGAGAAAAGCTCCCTTTGAAGGTGTGCATCTGTGCAATGAAGCAGGTACTAATTTAAATGGTGAACATGACCAATGCAGTGATCATCCAGCTGGGACAGAGGAGTCCTGTCACAAATGCTGTTCCCTGGTTCCCTGGGTCTTCTACAGAGTGCTGCTGTGCCAAGGTGCCTGCAATGCTCCCTGCACCGCCTGGGTGGAGCTGATTTAGGGACAGGCCTGGATGCGTTTCAGGTATGCTGTCTCAGCAGCCAGACTCCTCCCCAGTGTTACTTAATTCCCAAAGCTTCACCAGAAGCTGTGGGGAGGTAGTGCCGCAGTCTGTTGTGTGAGATAAAGTTTTAATCCCTCTTGTTTTCCTTGGCACTCCTGCTGGTTGGGCACACAGGAAACGTGTTCAAGTCTTTTATACACGTGGCATTTTTGTGCAGCCTTGGGAGGACCCTGCTTACCAAGCTCTGCTCTCTAGTTCACCAGGAACAGCACTGAATTTCTGAGCCTCTCGAGAGCTTAACTCCCCGTTACTAGGAAAAATATGTCCTTCTGGTCTTAAGATCCTTTGTAGCTAAGCTTTGAGGGTAGGCTGTTGAAGCAATCTAAGATGTAAAATGTAAGAATCTGCTCCTGGAAAGAAGTGGAAATGGAAAGAAATGATACATTTGAGTATATTTGGAACAGAATGTGCAAGGCAATTTAAGCCAGAGCAACACTGAGCAGGGAACAGTGGAAGATTCGCTCTTAAGTGTTTCCATTTTTCTTTATCAACTCAAGAAGTGAACTAATTGCTGGCATTCAGTTCAAGAAGTAGATGCCCAGACCTCAGCAGGCAGTGGCAAACTCTTTCAGATGCTACTGACTCCAGAATCCGAACTCTACCAGCTGCATCTGTGGTCAAATACTGTGTCTGCTAGCAAAGTGCTTGACAAAGTTTCCTGGCCAGAGCAGGCAGTAACTAATTGGTTTATACATGTTTACACTGGACAGAAACTAACCCTTTGTTAGAAAGAAGCATACACAAAACCAGTTATGGCTAAGAGTTTGTACTCAAAGAAAGCCTGTACCCAAAATCACCTAAACAAAACATCTTATTTCTTTTTACTTTCATCAGGAGGTATCTTTGTATTTTAAAAATGTAGTATCTTGCTGAGATTCTCTCCTTCCCATGACTCAGAGCTCTGGGTCAGCAAGTACCATAACTGTGTCAGCATTGCTTCCTGCCCAAGCCAGCCAGCCTGCCTTGACACAGGGAGTGCTGTCAGAGTGCATTATCCCCTGCATGTGTCTCCAAATGGCCCAGTGATGGAGGAACAGACAAACCTCACTTGGAGACCTGGTCATGGTGCTCAATTATGCTGTGGAGACTAACTTGCAAGAACAGCTCTGACTCCCTACTCTTGCTCCACAGTGCTTCTTAAGGTGCTTTGGCAGTCCAGAAGAGTAAGACATTGCAAGTTACCTCTAATAGCCAAGCATGTAGCTACTGAAAGTCTAGTTTTATTAAGAAATTTTGAAATTCTGAGGCTACAACCAGATGTGCTTTCTACAGGTGCTTCTGCTGAAAGGTTAATTTTGTATTAGTTACCTTCCAGGAGAGAAACTATGTCATCAGTGTGCAGCTAGTCGTTGGTCTGTAGAAGGGTTAAGACAAAGAAAACTGTGAGTCATTAGAAAGGAATAATTCCTTTATTTGAAGCACACATGAAACAGGAGTCCGGATGGTGAAGGAACAAAGCCTCATTCTTTCATGTGCATTTGCTGAACGCCTTGGTGTCTTAGGCAAAGGACAAGTATCCACTAGTGGATTAACATTATGAAAAAGTCAGGATTAAAAAAGAAATAGTTAATTCTCAGTGAGGCTGTGTAATTGAAGCCTCATAGCAGTTCAAAAGCTCAGTCCAGTAAGCTCCTGGCCACTAGCTAATTCATGTATTTTATGACAAGAAGGCAGAATGTTAATCACCAGAGCAGCATAAGGAGGGGGAGAATCAGAGTGCCACATGTGGATATTCACTGGCAACCATCTGAACTTCAGAGGCAGTACAGAGGGCTATTAATGCACTCCCTTGCCCTGTCTGAGAGTGCTGACCTCACTTCTAATCCTGCCCCTCCAGGATACTTAATTTCCAGCATTGCTCAACCCAGCCAGGCCTGTTTAACAATTTCTTTTCTCAGTTAGTCTCTTTGAAGAGGCCTTATTTTCTGTTCAGTGACATGAAAGAGATACTGATGTTGATTATCAAAGGCATGTGCTCCAAACCACCAAGCGTCTAATGCCCAGGGGAGGTAATATTATCTCTGCCTTCAACATTTACATCCTCCTGCCAAGAAAGATGTGGTGGTTAACTAGCACATCTTTTTTCCTTCCTCCTAATTTTACGTGAGCTATTAATCAGAGGGGAAAATTAACAAATTCTTCAGCTTGTAGGTCATGCTAGGGCATCACTCTCATCTAGATTAAAAGGACTGTGGACTGCTGCAGAGTCATCTGTGCTGTTCCTTTCAGCCAGACAGGTTTATGTATGGTCTTTTTGCTATATTGTACCAAAGAAGTTTCCCTGCAACTCTCTCCAGTGACCAACAACCTTAGCCCTACTGCACAGCTGGAGGCCTGGTTATCCCCACCTACTCCTGCCCTCCAGGGAGGGGGGCAGACAGCTCCACCTTCGAGCTGCCAGAGTAAAGATCTGCTTGCTCAATGAGAAAGGAAAAAAAAATTCTTCTTGGACATCCACCTTCTGATGATGAGGGAAGGCCTGTCTATCAAGCAGTCATAATTGTCTGAGCTTTTAACCCAGAAATACATGAAATTACACTGTGGGCAGATGGAGCTCAGAGGTAAAAAAGGGAAGCAACTGCTGTGTTAAATGAAATTATTGCTTCTGGTTTCTTTCTGTAATGTTTCCCTACTTGCCAACAGAGGAAATTTATCTGTTGCAGGGCTGCAGACAGAGCTGTTACTCAGCGTAGGTGCACAAAGCAGTGATGACACCATTGCTGAAACTCATCTCCTGAAGCCAAGGCAATTATGCATGTGTGACAGCAGGTTCTCTCTGATGCAGTGGTTCAAGTCTTGTCCCATCATACGAGCTTCACTGTACACCAGCTATACTAGGCATGCACATATATATCATGCTTTATACTGTGGATTAGGTGGGCTAGACTCAATGGCTCAAGAGGTCTCCAGCTTTGTGTCAATTAAGATTACAAAAAGGAGGGAGATTTTTCTTGAGATGGGAATTGAATCCTAACCTGCTCACCTTGTGCATCTCGGGTAACTTTTTCCCTCCTCACTCTTAATGTACATTCTGACTTCCAAGGTGACAAAAGGAAGCAATCCCAGACAGTTTAAGGAAACTCAAGTTAGCTGGATTAACATTTCTTCATATTTTGCCCATTTTATCTTAGAAAGAATGTTGCATTTGCTGAAGTTCTTTATTTAAAAGATGCACAAAAATCCATATTAAGTGATTTCAGGATACTGTATGTACTGGTAATGAGCACAATGGTATATGTAGGTGTGTTCACACAATTTTCAATTTTCAATTTTTATCTGTGATAGCATTTAGTCTAAGGGACTTTAAGTTGACAAAAGTGAACCATATAAGTAGCTGGACAAATTTATGGCTATTTAAGTAGGTCAGATACTGTACTTTGATCTAAATATCAAAAAGTCTAGTCCAGGATATCTAATATCTTTTAAGTGAAACATTGGCCATGTCAGTTTTTATAACATTTTACTAATAAATTGTATCAGGACACTGACTAAACACTTAGAAAAGTGTTATTTTCAAAGTGTCTGAAAGCAGAATGAACATGAACTCCTCCACTACTGAGAGATTAATTGTGGGCAGCTGTCATCAGTTTGTCTGTTTTAATTTATTTTTTTTTAATAAAAATGCAAATGCACATGCAACATCTTATGTAATTATTTCAGTGGAGCACACGTGAAGGACTTCTGGTGGGAGGTATCTGATCTGCATGCATTCTTGCTGTGGTGCTGAGCCTGGGGAAGTCTTTCTGCTGCTTACTTGTGGACCTGCACGCAAACCTTAGATGTTCATTCCTTCTCTGTAGCAGCTGACCCCAGGTATTTTTGAGGTTTTTCATAAAAATTATTTTAACTGAAATATCAACACTTAGCTGAAGACATTCAAGTGTTTGCTATCTTTTTGCTTTGTCCTTTATTTGGGTGCACAATACAAATTAAAACCTCCTTTGGCACTCTTACATGGTTTTCAGCTCCACATTGCTAGCAGCTAATGAGTAATCCCTTCACTACTGAATTTGCTAATGAGTTTCTGCTAGGAAACACAGAAATAAAATGTAGGAGTAAATGTTCATGATGTGCCTTCATAAAGTGTTTGGATTTGGTCTTCTTGAAGAGGATTCAGCAGTGTTTTCCTCATTTTTAATTAATCCCAGAGTGAAAGAGCACCAAGATGTGTTCAGACAGTTCAGTTCTGATCGAGACTGATTTTACTCCAATTTATGATGACTGTGCTTATTCAGACAACACGTAGCCCTTGAACAAAGAACAATGGCATCAGTGTACACAAACATGTGTAAAAGCCCATACTGATGAGATCTGCACTGGACAGATCAAAAAAACAGGACCCTTCCCACAGGAAAAAAATAAGTATGATTACAGTTTTATCTTGATTTGGAAACCGAGTGTCCTGGCTCATCACCAGCATCAGACCTCTGCTTTCCCATGCTTCAGCCTCTGGAAAGTCCTGGCTTGGACTGAAGCCACTGGGTAGTAACTGGAGGTTGCCACTGATCCAGAAAACAGGAGCTGACATAATGGCAGGGCTAGAGCTAACAGACTAAGTGAACCTATGTTCCTCAATCATGACTTGGAGGGAGTTGTGGAAAGAGCTGGCAGATAGTCCAGTCTCATGCTGAAACCAGGGCAGGCCTTTGATGGTAAATCCACAAAGGTCTGAAGTGCATATCAAATTCTGGTTATAAGCTGGGTGATGTGTTTTCCCAAA
Source organism: Margarornis squamiger (assembly GCA_035222235.1). Lineage (NCBI taxonomy): Eukaryota > Metazoa > Chordata > Aves > Passeriformes > Furnariidae > Margarornis > Margarornis squamiger. Next base: position 98,954,860 of record JAWWTY010000077.1, on the reverse strand, counting down.
AATCTAATTTCTCACTAGGAGAGTTGGTCTTTGTTGTAGGATGCTCTTACAGTTCAAAGATTCCTTGTTCTAAGCAAAAGCAAGCAACTTTAACTCATTTTAACTACATATGTTACAAGTAATACTTAGAAGTTGTCTGATCTAGCTTATTCTACTTGTATCCTCCCAAATGCATAAACTCTGAATATTTTATTTTTTTAAAAAAAATTAAGTATGTGAATTTTTAAAAAAAAATTAAGTATGTGAATTTTTTAAATGCTTTAGCAATTTATCTTGCTTTGGTTATTTTAGACTAGCTGTGAACTAAGTTGTTAATATATTTAGCTTTTACATTGGCAATGGCAGAACTATAATGACTATATTTGCAGCAACATTGTTAACAACATGTGTTTCCTCTTGTCATTTGACAGAAAATGAAGGATTTTTCCAAAAGGCAAGCTGTGCAGCTCTGAGTAGCTATATCCTCTTATCTTGCAAAATCTGCATTAAGCCTGTTTTGCAAGTGAAAACTCTTAAGAGGAGATCGCTGGTTTCAAGGCCAATAGCTTCATAGGATTGGGACTCAGTAACACACCAGCATTTCCATTTCAGTGACATTTTCACCATTTTGATGGGATCTTCTGGTGTGTTATAGGGGAGGTTTTCTAAAACGATTTCATTTTGTGTTTCCTTCAGTTTGAACACTCAGTTCGTGATCTCAGAACCACTGGAATCCATGGGTCTTTGACCACATTCCCTAGTATAATTGGGCATGTGTTTGCCTGCTGTGAGCAGGCTTCGTGATAACTACATGAATACTATGTGGATCATACCTAATTAAAGGCTGTAAATAAAGTGGCATTTTTAATATCTTGTAGTATCTGTCACAGTTAGTCAAAATACCTCTGCTTTTTAATACTTTGTCAGACATGTCCCGGTTTTGGTTGTGATAGAGTTAATTTTCTTCTTAGTAGTTGGCACAGTGTTGTGCTTTGGATTTAGTCTGAGAAAATGCCGATAACACACTGATGTTTTAGTTGTTGTTAAGTAGTGCTTACTCTAAATCAAGGACTTCTCAGTGTCTCATGCTCTGCCAGTGAGCAGGACCATAAGAATCTAGGCAGGAGCATGGCCAGAACAGCTGACTGAACCAGCCAAAGGGATATTCCACACTATAGAATGTCATGCTCAATATAAAAACTGTGGGGTGGCAGGAAATACCAATCACTGCTTGGGGATTAACTGGGTATTGGTCAGTGGGTAGTGAGTAACTGTATTTTGCATCACTTGCCTTTCTTGGGTTTTATTGCTCCATCTCTCTTTTTACAGTTATTATTGTCATCATCATCATCATTAGAATTACTAGTATATTTCATGTTTGAATTATTAAATTGTTCTTATCTCAATCCACAGTTTTACTTTTTTTCCATTATTCTCCTCTCCACTGGGAGTGCGTCTGTGTGTGTGTACGCCAGTGGCTGCATGGTACTTAGCTGATAGCTGGAATTTAACCACGACATGGCAGTATATATATTTTTTCCACTGATTCAATTTCCACCACTAAGTTGAGCCAGTTGGCTGAGTTAGGTCCATTTTTGATCACTTAATTCTCTATGAATCAGCTGGTTAATTATTACCATTGCCAACATTACCCATTTTGACAGTGGGCTGGGTAGCTGTGAGCAATTACAGAGGACATTCGGACAGTGTATGATCTTCTCTAGAATGACTTCATGTCAGTTTTTAACTTCTCCATTCCCATTTCATATAATCTTTGAGTTCAAAGGACATCCAAACTATAGACTCTATTCATCTTTTTCATTCTAGCTCTGCCCATGACCAACACCCTGGAAAGTGTCTTGTGGAGTTCATGGGAATGTAATCATGTTTAAAGAAGTCACAGTATTTTATCCTGATGGTGTCAGTTCTCCGTGTTGTGGAATTTTGCTGTTGGTCTGCTCAGTATTATTAATCAATGCTCAATTCTTTTATACTCTGGAAGGGACAGTAAATGGGTTTAGTTTTTTAGTATCTTGAATTGCTACAAGAAGTGCTAGGGCCAAGTTCAATCTCAGAGAACATCCATCCATTGACTCTCATGTACTAAGTTCATAACTGGTTAAGGACATCTGTGCTACTGAAAATGAATAGCTGTTGTGACCTTAAAATAGGGTAGGCAGTTTCCTCCACTTTATTCCCTCATGAAGCAAGAATTTTCCCCAGATTTGTTCATATGATAATAATAATCTCTCACCATATATTTCAATTGCAGTGCTGCTCTTTTTCATGCCAAGCCTTCCTGTAGAATTCTGTCAGTTTCTTTTGTAGGATTTATTCCCCCCAATATACTTAAGAAGGTGGTTTTAATGTTCCATACCAAAAGTCATTATTTTTCTTAGGCCACTTCCCCTGTCCTTATATTGCAAGAGAGATACACAAAAGCATGATATAATTTATTGAAAATTGGAACTGATCTGCATAGTTCTTCTGCTTCCATTACACTGCTCATCTAAGCTCAGCAACCATCAGAGAAATGCTGGTGGTCTTGAACAAGAACTGATATGTTTTTCCAGTTGCCAGCCTTTGAGTGGAGACAGTGTTGGCTGAATACCTCTTTTTCTGGGAAGACCTTTTGCATGCAAAGCAACAAATGCAACCTGTGGCTGAAGAGTAATGTAATCATTCTTGGTCAGTTATTTCCTCCTTATGCAAACGTCTTTCAACACTGCTGTGCTCTACAAGATGATGCTTGGATGGCTTCAAGCAGATCTGTTATTGTCATTCTGATTATGGCACAGCTGAGGGCTTTGATCAGCACAGTAGTCAAAAAAACTGCTGGCAGAATGGAAGTCAATTTTTTAAAAAATGCTCTGAAAATAAAAGGCTGCAAGTCCAAATTTAATCTTCTAAGCCCCAAGCTCCCCTCCATAGCTCCCAGTTATGACCACATCTTGAAAAAATAACATTACATATTAACACAGGAACCAGGAATAAAATCATATTTCCTACACCTTGCAGTCCTATTCCCACCTCCAAATCTCTATTGAGTTGCAGAGTGGAAAAAAGAAAAGGCACACCATCACACTGTCTCTTTGTATGTGCTTGCTGATTAGCATGGGGCTCATTCCTTGGTTGTGGTACAAATGTTAATGTGCCCTCTTCTAGTTTGGCCACTGTTCCACTTCAAAAGAAGTTGTATAAGACTGGAGGGGAGAGTTTCTTTGCAATCATACACTGAACATGGGAAGTGCCTATAAGACAATGAAGATCTGGGGCAGCGCAGTCTGTCAGAGGATGCAGTGTGGCCCATATTCTTCCCTGTGGCTTCAAGCAGGGAGTAGAAGACAACTAGTCCCTGCTAAACCATGCACATATGAAACATCTTCTGGTGTGCCCCTGTGTATTGAGCCACCATGAAACTCCTAGAGAAGAAAGGGATGTCATCATGTAATTCTATCCATATCCTAAAGCAGCATCTGGTCCTGGTAGTGAAAGCATTTGCCCACCATGAGCTACAAAGTGGTTTTTCCTGCTAGGTCTTGACTTGAGGATAGACCAAAGCCATGCTTCTGTGGGAGCAGAGCCAAGGAGTTTCTGCTACAAGTTGTCTGCTGTTACTCTAGGGGAGGCAGGATAAAGCCCTAGTCCCGGTGGAAGAAAGACAGTGGGGCTTCTTTTAAGGCAGGTCTTGCTCAACTGCACGAGGCAGAAGAGAAGCTTCTGTGTAATCAGCTCTCCCACGGACTGCCAGGCTATTTGACAAGCTTGTTCTCTTGGTTTTATTCTCTTTGTGACCACATCTCAATTGTCATGTGAAACAAAAACCCATGCAGTCCTTTTCCTGGGACAGAGCCTACTCCTGCAATGCCCCACAGTACTGCCTGCTTGATGTTGCAGAAAGCCCTCCCTGACTCAGTGGCTTAGCAGCCATGCCAAAGCTTTGCTGGTGACCTCTTACATGCTAACTATTGCCTGCAACTGCATCAAGAATCATCTGCTTGATTGGGGCTGAAACAACAATGGCAAGTTAAAGTAGCCCCTGCTCACTTCCCAAATCCACACTGAGGAAATTGTGAGAGGCATCTAGGCCTGTGGAATGTGTTCATGGTGTGTGCTTGCATTTGCTAGCATGACAACAGTCCTGACAAGGCTTTGAAACATGCGCTTTGTGGGCAGCAAGACAGTAAACATTCAAATGTTTGCTGCTCCTCCTGCACTTTTTCAGTTGAGAAAGATTTCACCACAGTGCACACAGAGCAGGAGGAGGAGAAAGCATTGGTCCTTCCAGGCACTTTTACAATGCATTTGTGTGATTCTCAGTGAGAAGAGGACTCTTCTTCTTACTTGACCTATTGTTCCCCATTGCATTTCATTTGACTTTGCTGATGAGCACAAGGATCTGCTCTTGTGAGCTGGCAAGTGTCCCCATGTTGTGGCTTGAAAATATTCACAGATGCCTCCATCCTCCTCCCCATCATTTCTCCATCTGCCTGAGGACACTAGGGGCAGGTAGGCAGGGAGGGAAGTGGAAGTGACCAAGGAGGTGAGAAGAAGTGCAGCTGAAGGAGGCAGAGCTGGAAGCCTGGCCTGGGAAAGTGGAATATGGAGACAGAAGTATGAGGGGCAAACAGAAGGGCTTTGAGAAATGAAAAAGAGAGGAGATAGAAATAAGAAGTGATCCTTGCTAAGTCTGCACATTTCCCAGTCCAGGAACTTTACCTGTGTCTGTGACTGCATGCTGTCCTTCTCAGGTATTCTGATTACTGCTGTCTCATGCACACTTCCGAGCATGGTGGTGGGAACCAGGGAGCTGAGGCTGAGGGATGCAGCAGTAGGTGGTAGCTTCAAGTTGTTAGGGGAAGATATGCAGAGTCCTTTGCATTGCTTGACCTGTTGAGAGCTTTCTCACGTAAAAGCCGTTGCCTACACCTAAGGTATGAAAAGATACCATGAGTGGGTCCTGGAGTAAAAGAGCTTAATAATGATATAGGAAAGGAAAATATACATCATAAAATGAGATAATGCCTGTCACAGCACACCTTAAAAATCCTGTTTTGAGTTGCTAATGGCACCAATGTTCTGAGGAAGATTCATGGCCTTTACTGATTATAGTCTTCCTCCTCAGCCTTCTTCACAAATTCCTGTCTATGCTCCTGCTCTGTATTCAGCAAGCTGAAAGAAAGAATGAATGAAGAAAGAGCTAATATGTAGCAGGAAATGTTAAAAATGAACTTTCATAAATGGATTCCAGCCTATAGCATTCCAATTAAAAAATTGCAGCAGATTTACAAATAAAGTGATACTGGACCTGGGCAAGCCAAGTGACCAAAGGTACAGCCAAGCCACAGTGAAACAAGCCAAAAAATCAGACATCAGCCAACAAAGCTGACTAAATACGTAGAGTATGAAAAAAAGAAAATACATAATAGATAGGCAAGGTCACTGTAGCTGCCAGGAAATGGCGCCAAAATATCCTTGCTGGCTTAATTTGCTTGGCTTAGATCTACATGCAGATGCTGAGCTGAGCCAAAACTAAGCATCAAGTATGAGCCTAGACTGTTCTTTCATTGGCTCAACAGCTCATCCTTGAGAGACTGTGTGAGCGGGGTTTATTATGGAGATTTGCTTGTCTATCAGGGAAAAAAGCACAAAAGTCTGACCTGATCTCCCCTCATTGCCTCCGAAATGAGGCCACCTTTCAAGGTTTCATCAAGATTACACCCACTGATGTGATAACAGAATTTTCTGGTTTTGATTTTTTCAGCTGTAATCTGATTCCAGAGAACTAGAGCTACTGTCAGCAGCCAGGTCTGCTTTCATTTGTGGTTCTTTCTCCCCTGCACAAAGTGTCATAGGTTTTGAGAGGTGTTGAATGTATGGTGGATGTTTTCAAAGGCTGAATGTACTCCAAATGTCATATTAAGACAAAAGCATTTCATTACTGTTTTAAATTTATTTAATGAGATTCTTCATCAAGCTCTGTAGATGCTGTTGTGTTAGTTTTGTGGGGGTTTTTTTATTTTTTTTTTTTTTTTTTTTTTTTTTTTTTTTTAGGCATTTTG
>JAWWTY010000077.1:98900298-98948719 GCA_035222235.1 Margarornis squamiger | reverse complement strand
ATAAAAGCCCGTTCCCCCAATAAACTTTGTTCACTGCTGTTCTCATCACCCTGGCGTGGACCTCATCCTTTCTTCCCCCGACTGAACGCGACAATCTAGTAATTACACTGGTGTTGGATCAAGGGTTGGACTTGATGATCTCAGAGGTCTATTCCAACCCAGTCAATTCTATGATTCTATGATTCTTTTTTATACGGTGCCCAAAACTGCCCAAGGTGAGGCCGCCCCAGTGCAGCGCAAAGAAGGACAATCACCTCCCTTGACCGGCTGGTGATGCTTTGCCTGATGCCCCCCAGGACACTGCTGTCTTATATTCAACTTGCCATTGACCAGGATCCCCAGGTCCCCATTTCTGTACACTGCTCTCAGCTTCTCCTTCCCCAGTCTATATACACAACCAGGGTTGCCCCATCCCAGTTGCAGAATCTGGCACTTGCTCTTGTTAAACTTCATACAGTTGGTGATCGTGCATCTCTCTGATTTGTGAGGTCTCTCTGCCCTTGAGGGAATTGACAGCTCCTCCCTGTTTAGTGTCATCAGCAAACTTACTTAGTGGTCCTTCAAGTCTTGTGTCCAAGTTGTTAATAAAGGTTAAGATAACCAGGCCAATGATGGAGCCCTGTAGAACCCCATTAGTGACTGGGGGCCAGCCTGATGTTACCTCGCTCACTATAATTTTTTGTGCCAAATCTGTGAGCCAGTTGCCCACCCATCACGTGACATGTTTATCCAGCTGTGTGCTGGACATTTTGTCATGAAGGATACTGTGAGAGACAGTATCAAAACTTTGCTGAAGTCCAAGAAGATTACATCAACTGGCTTCCCTTGGTCAGCTGTCATGGAAGGAAACCAGCTTTGACAAGCAGGATTTTCATCTCATGAAGCTGTGCTGGCTGTGTCCAATAACCATGTTTTTCAAGACAATTTTTACCATGATTTTACCAGACACTGAAGTGAGACTGACAGGCCTATAATTTCCAGGGTCCTTCTTCTTGGCCGTCTTGAAAACTGGAATGTTTGCCAGTTTCTAGACAGCTGGGACCTCTCTGGATTCCCATAACCACTTGAAAATCATCAAGAGAGGCCTTTGCAATTACATCAGCCTGCTCTTTGAGGATTCTTGGATGAATTCCATCAGGCCCCACCAATTTTTAGGGTTCTACTGGAGCAGCAGATCCCATAGAATTTCAGAGTCAGCTGAGAGTTGATCACATTCATGGTCCTTCAGCTCAGGGCATTGAGACCACCTTGGTCCATCATCCATGTTGAAGACAGAGGCAAATAATGTATTAAACACCTCTGCCATGTCTATGTCTCTGCCTCTGCTTGTGAAGTGACCATTCTCATCCTTTAATAGGCTGATATAATTTCTATTAAATTTCAATTAAATACATTAATTTCCATTAATGTATTTGAAAAAAACTTTATTGTCCCCTATATTTCTGGCCAACATCAACTCCAATTGAGCTTTTGTTGCATGAATTTTCTCCCTATATTTTATCTCTGAATGCAGAATCTTGTGGGTTTTTTCCCTCATAACCATTATAGTTATGCATTGCTCTGCTCAGAAATACAGAATATTCATAAATGAAGTTAGGCAATTTTGAAAGCTAAATGAAGATATTTCACTTTTTGGAGATAAAACACAAAGTTAATGGCACTGAAAGTCACCATCAATAATATCTGAAGCAATGACAGGCAAAATACTCCATTATGTCCCTGAAGACCCACCTAAACAACTACCCTGTCTCAATACTGACCATACTTCCTGTGAAAAACTATAAATAGAAATCAAATATAATGAAGAAGGGAAATCTTACATTTAATTCAAGTATTTCTTTATCTAATCCAATGAACATTAAAGCCTTCTTAGCTTTTAGGCCAAGTAGCATTAAAAGTTAAATATGTCATAACCTTACAAAATTTTTGGAGCCACCTAGTCATATTAATACATTCATTTTTAAACCATAAATGAGACTTGTACTGTAATTTCTTAGAATAAGAAAGATATTCTGTAGATAATGTTTAAAGATACTATGCATGACAGTATTCAGTTTACAGGGTCTGTATGAGAACCCACGAATCGCTGACATTTTGCCAGTACAACAATAGACTTCAATCAGGATTTGAAATCAGTCCCCAAGTAGCACAATCCACTGTGTCAAAGTAGTTATTTTTAATGTTTGTGCATTTGTATTGTGTCAGTCATTCCTTGTCACACTATTGGATTGTTTATGCAATAGGAGAGAAGCTATTAATCTTGGTAATAAAATGTTTGAATACAGAATGTGCAGAATTATGTGTAGCAGAAACATACAGAAGTTAATGGGCCAAATTCAACACTGGCTTAATTCCACTCAAATCACTGGAAATAAGCCAAGTCTCAGTCTGAGTTAATGACTTTTGTACTATGCTTGTGAATTTCTGTCATACATCTGACTTGGTGCAATTTATTGCATTTTAAAAAACAAATGGTGTTCCCTGCTGAGTAGACTACTGGTTATTGTCTCAGCTATTCATGTAAAAGTCATTGAGATGATACTGAAGTGCATGTGCACAGCAACAAAACAAACATCTGGTGAGATAGAAAAGGGTATTATTTATTGAACTATCAATTATGATGAATAAGAACCAATATTAACCAATAGTAACCACACTGATTCTGTGAAAAACCAATTTGTTAATAAAGTTGGAAAAAACCCACACACAACTAAACCTTAGAAAAATGGAACGTAACTTTTAACAAAAATGGCCAGTTTATAAGAAATGGTAATTGCTAAGGAGCAAAACTTCTGCTTAATTACTCAATAAACAGGCATGAAAACATTTCAAGTGGACTAAACACTTATTCAACAATCACCTTATGTGACAAGAGCTCTCTAGATTTTTTTAGAGGATAAAAGAAAATTTCCCGTCTATTCTGTTGGAGGAGAAAAAAAAAAAAAAATAAATATGTGACATATTTTTTCCTAAGTAAATTTTCGATTTTTCCTTCTATGGGCAACCTGTTCCAATGTCTCACTACTCTCATCATTAAAAATTTCTTCTTATATTTAATATAAATCTACTCTCTTTCCATTTAAATGCACTGCACCCTGTCCTGTCACTACAGGTCCTGGTAAAAAGTCTTTATCTCTCTTTGTTATAATCCCCCTATAAGTATTCAAAGACCACAATAAGGTTTTCTTGGATACATCTCCAGGCTGAATATCTCCAATTCTCTCAGCCTTTCTTCACAGGAGAGGTGTCCCTCCTTTGGACCTGCTCTAGCAGGTCTTTGTCTGGTACTGAGGATCCCAGAGCTGAACACATTACTTCAGGTGACATTTTATGAGGTGGAGTAGAGAGGGAGAATTGTCCTCCTTGATCTGCTTGTCACAGTTCTTTTATGCAGCCCAGGATACAATTGGCTTTCTGATCTGCAAGTGCACTTTGCTGACCCATACAGAACTTTTCACCTCTCAATATCCCCAAGTCCTTCCCTGTGGGGCTAGTCTCAATCAGTTCTTCACCTAGTATAGATATTGGTAAGTGCCAGATCCAAGGTCAGGATCTTGACCTTGTGGAACTACATGAGATTTATCAACCTACTCCTCAAACCTGTCAAGGGTTCCTCTGGATGGCATGCATTCCCTCAAACGAATCGACTGCACCACTCAACTTGTGTCACCTGCAAACTTGCTGAGGGTGCACTCCATTTCACTATCTGTGCCACTGATGAAAATATTTAATAGTAATGGTCCCAGTACACACCTTGAGGGGCACCATTCACTACTCTTTTCCACCTGGACATTGAGATGTTGCCTGTAACTCTTTGGATGTGGCCATTCAGCCAGTTTCTCATCTAACAGTTCTTCAAAACTTTATCTCTGATTCATAGGCAAGAATTTTGTGTGGGACTGTATGAGCAGCCTTACAGATGTCCCAGTAGATGACATTTGTACCTTTTCCCTTGTCCAAAAATGCAGTCACTCCATTGTTGAAGACCATGATTATTCAGGCATGATTTGTCCCTTGGCTGTCTCTAATCACTTCCCTGTCTTCCATTTGTTTCAGCATGTCTTCCAGGATGATCTGTTCCATGATGTTGCTGGGTCCAAAGGTGAGCCTTTCTGGCTGGTAGTTCCCAGAGTTCTCCTTATCATCCTTTTTCATAATGGGTACAATATTGAATTTTCTTCAGTCATTGGGGACTTCACATGACTGCCATGACTTTTCAAAAGTCACTCAGCATGCTTTTAAGCATCCTGGAGTTTTGCAAGCACATATATTCAAAAAATGCTCATGGAATTTTAACACAGCTTAGAAGAGTAAAGAGGGACACGGCACACTCTGAGAAGGGGTGAGGCAGAATGGCAGTTTATTCAAATGAGACTCAGGCTTATATAGAGGGTTGCAGGAAGGTTCCAGAACTTGGGTGGAGATTGGGAGGAGCATGCAAATCCTCTCACATGTATGGTAAAAGAAGGAAGGGCAACAACCGTATAGGGAAAACTGGGGAGGAGATAACCATATATGGTGAGACTGCACTGTGGCAGATCTCGACCAATGGGAAAACAGGGAGAACTGGGGAACTATTCTGAACAATACAATATATGTGCATATGTATATAACAACCAGCACACAAAACTGAGAGAACATGTTATAACATTGGGAACCATTAAAACAGTGTCCAGGTATATGTATTTCTTTCGTGCTGGGATAGCTCATAACTTGATGGTCTTCCTCTTCATCTCCAGGTCTCAACAAATTGTTCCACGCTGTTTTTGTCCATTCTTCACAAGACTGTTCTCCCACAGAATTTGAAGCAGAAAATGTGGGAACTGTGGGATTTGCTCTTTTACATTGTCTGTCAGATGGTATGCTCAGTATTCTATAATAAATAAAATTTGTGAAAAAAGTTTTTGTATATGAAAGTAATTTACATGTCATGTCCTCTTCATTGGCATGTTCATGGTCAATGTCATCAAATATGTAAACACACTCATAAACAAAGCTATTTCTTTGCTTCATGGAACAAAACAATTACATTGGCAATAAATACAGCCAATGACCCTTTATATTGAGAAGAGGCAGCTCTGTTTTTTTCAGGGCTGTCAATCTAAATCTCCTTATTAATGTTGCTTTCATATATTCAATTACCAATTCGGCTCCACCTCATTTCACCTACTCTTTAAAATTCAATTTAATGGATTTTTTGTAAATATATTTTTTGTCTTTCAAAAATTAAATTTTATATTCTGTTTATCTGTTCAATAAGAAATTACGTGTAAGTTGAAAGTGCATTTCAGGGAAGGTGCAGCTTCCATCAAGCATCAGATAGGACATTAAATTGCAGATGAAACTACAACACAATGGTTTCAGGTTTGCAATCCATTATTGTCTTGGATGTCCTTTATAAAGACATTCTCAGATACATGAAACTGGTCATTCTCTTTAATAAGATCTATTGCATGCTCTCTCAGCTTTATTCTGAGCAACTGAAAAGCTACCCATTTTTCTTTTTATTTTTATTTTACATAACCAGCTTCATTACTCAGGGGAACAGCCTCCTGTGGCACTCTGAGTTTTCTTTGAACTGCAATATGTTACACAGCCATCTGCTTTTGCAGGAAAAGTGTGAGAGTTAATGCATTTTTAAAAAGAATTCCTGCCCAATGAATACACTTGGCTATACCATCCCTCTCCCGTCCATCAGTGATTCTCTGCAGTGTGACACAAATTATTTCCAAGCTTCTGCCTATGCTAAACATATTTGCAGATATAGCTCTCTTGGGAGTTCCCTTTCATGACATTTTATTTAGGTTCTTTCCATAAAAAAATACCCACCCAAAACAAACCAAACTAAAAAGAAAAACCCAACACCACACTACATTTGTGAACATACAGCATCATCCCATACATCATCATTCCTTTAGCATCACATGTCTCAGTTAAACAAGCAAAAGATTTATTCCAGAAGACCTAATTTCAGGGACTTAACTCAAAGATTAGATCCAAAGACTTATAAATATAATAATTACTGTAATTACATTTAATAAATAGTTATCGAGGTAGTAATTTTTTCTGGTGAGAAATTCGAAGATGTAATCCACAGGGTTCAAAGTGGCATGTGAATCCTTTCTTTGCTTGTGAGCTTAGATAATAAGTTTGTTTCTCTCCACACTGGGTGGTCCTATTCATGAAATGATTTGTGGTCCTATTCAGATTCTTCCTCCAGGAAATTCTTAGTGCCACTCTTTTAATCCCAGCCATTCTCTTCCCACTCATTACAAATATAAGTATGCAGTTTCATGCATTTCATCCTTCTGTTGTGTCAATGAATTTAGGTTTTGGATGCAGACAGAATTGCATTTAGTAGTTCTTCTAGAAATTAAATGATTCGCAAACTATAAAATTGCTTAGAAACTAGGGAACAAGATGCTGAAGAGCAGGGCTTTGGAAAGGGACCTGGGGGTCCTGGTCAACGGCAACAGGCAGAAGGTCCAGTCATGTCCTGGGATGCATCAGGCAAAGAACTGTCAGCCGGTCAAGGGAGGGGATTGTCCTGCTCTGCTCTGTACTGGGGCAGCTTCACCTTGAGTCCTGTGTGCAGTTTTGGGCGCCACAATATTAAAATGGTATAAAGGTATTGAGAGCATCCAAAGGAGGGCAACAAAGATGATGAAAGGTCTACAGGGAAGGCCATACCAGGAGTGGCTGAGGTCACTTGGTGTATTCAGCCTGGAGAAGAGGAGACTGAGGGGAAGTGTCATCACAGTCTACAACTTCCTTGTGAGAGGAAGAGGAGGGGCAGGCACTGATCTCTTCTTTGTGGTGAACAGTGACAAGACCTGAGGGAATGGCATGCAGCTGTGTCAGGTGAGGTTCAAGCTGGCTTTTCACCAAGAGAGTGGCTGAACACAGGGAAGTTGTCACAGCACTAAGCCTGGCAGAGTTCAAAAAGCATTTGGACAATGCTCTCAGGCACATTGTGAGGTTATCTTGTGCAGGGCCAGGAGTTGGACTTTGATGATCCTTGTGGTCTTCCTTCCAGTTCAGCATATCCTATGATTCTATGAAAATATTTTTTTCTGTCACCATTTACAGAATTAAAGAACATTAAGGGGTTGGAATGGACCTTAAAGATAATGCAGTTCCAACTTCCTCTGCCATCTGCAGTGACACCTCCCACTAGACCTGGTTACTCAAGGCCTTATCCAACCTTGCTTTGAACACTGACAGGCCTTCCACAATTTAGTTCAAGATGAACTGTTTCTGTCTCAAGCATCCCCCACACTGAGCTGCCACTGCAGTACATTTATAGTGGAAATTACATAATATAATTCAGAGATTGTCTGTTTTCTTTAGAGTATCACCAGTTTTACAAAGAAAATAGATGCAAATCATTACTGAACAGTTTCAAAATATGTTAACTAGTACATTCTTTTGAATAAATGTTTTTTCTACTAATTGTTTCTGTGTTACAAGACCTTTCTTAAAATGCTAGGAAAACACAAATTTAAAATATATTTGATGTTTAAGTCCTTGGTTTACTACTGCATGTTCTCTGAATGTCTCTGTTTCTGTATTTCAGTTGAATCCAGTGGTCCTGACAAATTGTATATACTTGTAGGCAAGAAGTCATACATCTGTTCACAAAAAAAAAAAAAAAAAAAAGATAAAGACAAAAGGGAATGCTAGAACATTGTAAGTCTTGCCAATTCATGTGAGGTATTAGTGGGATCATCTTTAAAGAGCAGATGATCATACCAGCTTAGTATTATTTAATCCCTGGAAAAGTCAGGATTTGGAAATACATTCAAGTCTTTTCACTAAAGTCTGATCACAGACAGCAGATAGTTTCAGTCATTAATGACTTGGCTTGGTTTAAAAACAGATTCTAGATAACAAAATCACTTCAAAGCTACATGGCAAAAGCATGTATCTCAATACAGATGTTAAGCCTATGTTTAAAGGTCCTGCTTCTTATTTAAGCATCTAGTAAACTATTCAGAAACTTAACAGAAATACACACATAAACTCCAAAATAATTCTGTGTTTTATTTATCAATGTCTACAGTTCTTTGTTAATATCTAATAGACATTGTTGATGTTATTTGAGGAAATAGACTCATTGTTCTTGATATAATTGAAGTAAGCTAATAGCAAGCATTTTTCAAGGATTTTAGTTAACTTATATTAATACAGGTACTTTAAACAGACTCGAGGATCCCAAGTTTCAAAAACTAACTTTGTCTAACCAAACAATATCCTTGTCTTTCGGTTTGTTTTTGTTGTTTGGTTTTTTGTTTTTTTTTTTTTTTTTAATACTTTAGTTTGTAAATCATGTCTCTTTTTCTTCTATGCAGTGAATATTTTAAAATTATCTACATGCTTCTTTCATCACTGGATATATTTTTTTAAGTCAGATAATATAAGCACTATCCAGTCTTACTTGTCCATAAAACTATCATAAGCATATTAAAGCATAAACATATAAAAATGGCTTATATAAAAAATATAAAAATATTTTTTTCTGTTTAGTGCTAATGCCCTTACGTACATATTAAAGGAAGTCTGAGGCCTCCCAAAAGACTATGAACTCACTTCACTTCTCTGTAATACAAAAAATACCCATGTGTATACAAGGCACAGATAGCAAGAACTGTCAACTTCCATTAATTAATTTAAAAATTGGCTTCCACTCATTAATTTAACAATTATGTCAATTACTTTCTCTAAAGCACAGTACCAGCATTTTCTTCTCAATTGAAAGGGCAGAGAAGGCTTAATTTCCTAACTATTGTGCCTTTTAGCTGTGAGCAAATTTTAACATCATAAAGTCTTTTGTTTCAGTGAGACAGTTACTTTTCTGCTAGGGGCACCACAGCTTTGTCTTAATTTTGCCTTATTTTTACCAGTTATGTTTATATGCTTCATACTTCTACCAGTATGAAATCCATCCCATACACTTTACCCAACCCCTGTGAAAAGTCCACCCTTGAACTGAGGAGACTGACTCATGCTTTTGAGCCAGATATGCCTTGTAAAACAAACGAGCTAAATACCTTACCCAGTTTCTAGTAGTTTTGCATTATTTGTGAAATTGCTACTATTCTCTATGTGTTTCTTGTACCCTAGTTAGTGCTGTAGAAGATAAGCCAATGCCCCACAGAGTTCAACTACCTGATGTTTATCTCTTATATTGGGTAGCCCTTGTCTGTATTGTTGCCACCAGAATGGATAAATTCAGACACAAACATGAATAAAAGTGAAGTTTTACTATTTGTGGTCATAGCTACACACTGGGAGAACTAATCATTCTCGTCTCTGGCCTTGCTGCTTTCCAACAAAACTTTTTATTAACATAAAAGTATTACTTGACAATCCCTCTTACGTTATAGACTATGGACTCACATTTGTATGAAGAGGTACTGCAGAGAGATGCTGTCAGTATTTTCCATGAAGTTATTGTAGTTAGTAAGTTGTGCATTGCTTTATACTATTTCTTTGAGAAGGAAAATAATTTCATAAGTTTCTTAACTAAAATTCACAGAGAGGAAAACTTTCAGTTTCAAACACACGTGAAAGGTATAAACAGACATTTTTCTTTTCCCCATGGATATTAACAATACTTCCCTAATCAGAAAGCTGTATATTTCATGAACATTAAAAAAAATTTAAAAAAGTTAAATTAAAAAAATTGAAAATGTGGAAGTTTCCAAATGTTTCTATCAATTATCAGTCTCATAATATATGCAATTTTAAAGTCTACCATAAGGTTTGTTAAGTTTTACTGTAAAGTAAATTTATATTCCAAATGGTTCATCCTTTATCTGAAATAAGAATCAAAACTCTTCTGTGTTGGCAGATACTAGGGGCCTCCCTCTGACTTATGAAATACTTGAATCAGAGCTATAGGAAAAGTTAATGAGAAATTATAGGTTTTTCCCAAGAACAGTTCAGGGCTGGAGCAAGGGTGATATGATTGACACTTTCCAGGAAAAAAAAATTGTTATTCTATTTTCAAATGGAAAGGATTTGCATTCTTTATACAGTCATCTACAGTATCTAAAACCCCAGTATTTGAACCCTTATTTCTCTCAAGGTTTTTTCTTTCTGACAGTTGATAACTGGAAAGGAACATTAAGTAAAAAAAGAAAGAAAGAAATCCCTTCACACAAGCTCATACCACTGACAGTAACATCCTAATACAGATATGAATGATGTGTAAGGTGGCATAATTGATACACAGTAACAACTTCGGAAACTATCAATGACAATGCTAAATGGTAAATGAGAAATTAAAAAGTAGATTCATTTATCTGCACCACAGTTTAAATTAATTTAATATTCATGAATATTGCAGTTCATTTAATGCATGTTTTTCTCACTGATGAGCTATCAAGGTAAACAAGGTACTAAGTATGTGAATTCTTGTCCTCTTTTAATAAATTTATAAAGAAATTATTGAAATAAAGATTTCAGGAAGGCACATAGCTTTAGATACCTTTAGTAAATATACACAATCAACAAAATTTTAGGATTTCTATTAACATTTGTTGGCACACCATACAACCAGGTATCTCAAATATACTCTTCCCCAGATGGCGGCCCTTCTTTATGTCCAGACCACTTCCATCCAATTGGGCAAAGTACACTACATGACATGGAACTTCTCTGACTGTCAACTGCAGACACATGTCATGAGAAACCATGTATCTTGTGATCATTTACAGAATGTCCTACAAGAAAGAAAGGACATTAATTTTTTCAGTTTAGAAAAAATAATTTTTAAAAAAAAAGGAAATTTTTTAAAAGGAGGTCTGCCACATGAGCCAAATAGATTCTTAGTTCTGTTTTGTTTCCTTCTCTTCCTTGTTTGGCTTTGTTTTTGTTTTTGTTTTTTTTTTCTTTTTTTTTTTCTTTTTTTTTTTTTTTTGTTTTTTTTTTTTGTTGGGGTTTTTTTTTTTTTTTTTTTTTTTTTTTTTTTTTTTTTTTTTTTAGGCATTTTGCTCCAGTACTTATGTATTAGGGCACTTGTTTCTTTCTCTACAAGCAGAGAAAGGGATCCCCTGTAGGGTCAGCCTGCACTGAAAGGTAATAACTAGATGTCATTGTCCAAGGAGTTTGGTCAAGGATTGAGGAGGTACTCAGGGTATTTTATTACTGTAGACAAAAGTACAGACTACATACTTTACCATGAATACCAACCAGTAAAGAAATTCTGTATATATACCCTAAAACTGAAAAGCAACAGTACACTATGTTAACTTTTGATATTTACCTGTCTCTGGAGTCTCTCAACTTCCTGCTCCTTATACTTAAAATGCCTGTTGGCAAGAGAGTCTAGTGACTTAAAAATAGACAAGAAGAGTGAAAAAAGGTTTCTGAATCAGCAGTAGAAAGCTTTATGGAATCTTGCCATTGCCATCAGTGGCTTTTTAGACCAAGGCTTTCCTGAATTAGAAATTAGTCAGAGATACAATATTTGGCTCAGAACAGACACTTCAAAATGCCTAAAAAAAGGGGGGGGCATTCAGATTTGATACTGATATGCAAAACAAATGTTAAAATTATTAGGATTACTTACGTGATAATTGTTTTTCTTCAGGGCAAAACAGTAATTTGAAGAAACAAGAACCATGACTGATCTTTTGGTTTGTAATTACCTTTATAGATGCACAATTGCATGTTTGGATCTGGCAATTGAAATTGTTTTATTTGCTTTTTTTTGTGCATGTTGTCTGTAATTACCACATCTGAGCACAGAAGACTCTCTGTTGTTGTTTTGTGAGACCAAAAGGATCAGGGGGCCTGTGGTTTAGTTGCTGGATAATTTCAAAGACATTCTGAATGCAAGAAAATTCCTAAGGAATTGCCTGCTTTGTTGAGTTGCTTTTTTTGTATTTTCTCTCTCTCCATTTTTTTTTTTTTTTTACTGTTCCTAAGGGTGTGGAGTGGGAGTAGAGACAGCAAGATCATATTGGCTTATTTACTGCTCACAGAGGAGTTCAAGCATTTCTCTGCTTGCTCTAAGTATCATGGAAGGTTGCTAACAATTGTAAATACTTTAATGATTATTTTGCTATGTGTTTGAGCTGTTAAACTGAAATCCATCATTGTTTTGCTGTTGTCATGAATGGATGAAAAATGAGATCCTAAACAAAAATGCTATCATAGAATCATAGAATATGCTGAGTTGGAAGGGACTCATCAGGATCATTGAGTCCAATTCCTGACCCTGTTCAGGGCATCTCAAGAGTCACACCATGTGCCTGAAAGCCTTGTCCAAATGCTTCTTGAACTTAGACAGGCTTGGTGCTGTGACCAGTTCCTTGGGGAGCCTGTCTCAGAGCTGATCTGCCTTTTGGGTGAAAATCTTTTTCCTGACATCCAACCTAAACCTCCCCTGACTCAGCTTCATGCCATGATGCTGAAGTGTACTTCCCCTTTCTTAATTCTGCAGATTCATTGGTACCCTCTGATTTTTGGAAAATGAAGGATTGAATGGAAAGGACTGGTCAAAACATGAGGATTATGACCAAAGATGGACAACTCACTATGACGGTATCGTATTTTCACTTTCCTTGTTCAGATAACAGAGGATTTTTTTCTGTAATCCATCTCTACACAAAATATTTGTAGAATGTAGCAAATATGTCCATTGGTATACTTATATGTTTTGATTTTCTTTTCTAGTTGGAAAGGTCCCTTTACAGCATTCTGGTGTAGTAAAGCAACTTCGATGCAGACATAATTTTCAAGGACTCCTGTCTGTCTAGACTTCTGTTGTATATATATATACACACACACATACTTGTATATAAGAGCAGTGCTATGGGTTACAATCTTGCCCACTTGGCAGAAGAGTACTCTCTTCTGTAAAAGTAAGGGTCATGTGTGCTGCTTTCAGCCAGTGGAATAAACCCCCCCCAGAAACTGAGGTCCTGCACTGACTTAGCACTTGTCTGCCTGCCTGCTTCAAGTGCAAAGCTAGTTCTTCAGCCTTCCTTTCTGTAGTACAAATACATATCAACATATATAACCTCAATTTAAAATAATCTCTAAAAAAACAAGAAAGAGACATTTCACTGCCCATGTCTCTCTTTCCTGGGGAATGGTGAGCAATCAGACAGTATGGGCCAAGTCTTAGTCACATGGGAAGCTTTCAGAAACTGCTCAGATGCTGTGGTGAAGTGCAGAATAGGAACGTGAATGCAACAGGAAGAAATATTCCCTGTTGCTCCTTGCTGACGGTAAGCAAAACTTTTGGTCAGGCCTTTCTTTGCCAGAATCTCCCTCTTATAAATGCTGATAATTTTTGATTGCATACTGAATTATCTATCACAAACTTTCTTTTGGCTTCAAGGTGGCCAAATGGGATATAAATGAAGGCAAGGGCACACCCCAAATTTTGTCTTGTGAACTGTAAGAGTCAGCTCCCAGAACTGAGTTAAACTGAGTCAGACACGAGCCTATTAACCTCGCTCAGTCATGAGCAGTTCCATTGGATCAGTCAAGGTTCTTGTTTCTTCAATAAATTTGTTTCTGCAGAAGAATTTGTGGAGTTTTTTAACTCTTCACCTGGACCATACTGTGCAATTTTGGGGACGCCATAACTGATGGGAGCAAGAAAAGCGAGTTGTACAACCTAGAACTATCATACTTCCATTTTTTCCCTGCACTTTGTCTCTTTTGATATCTTCTCGGTTTAGAGGATTTCCAGGAGCACCCATAAAATTCTGAGGAGACATTTCAAAGTCCTAGGACAACAGAGAGAAAGATGTGATAAAGGAAAGTGCAGTGCTACTTTAGAGTAAACTACAGACTGCATTTATTTCTCCCTGAAGGTACCTCTTTGGGTGGCAGGTGGAGAGCCGCAGGCAGATGGATCTGGCTAGAGATTCTCCAGAGAATGAGCCAGGAGATGAGCGAGGCTGGGGTGCCAGCCTTCTTCACAGACAGAGACAGGGGAAGCACCTTGAGGGAAAGCTGGGATTTTTCCCTGTGGTGTACCTCAGTAATATCAGTAATACCTCTGTGTTATCAGTAAAGCTTCAAATAGCTTATCTTTTGCCTGCATACATACGTGTCTTTCCTTCTTGCCAGCCCAACATTTCTTCATTTGAACGTGTGAATAACAATCCCCTGAGTAGATATGGATAATATAAAAGCATATTAAGATCCCCAAATATTCGGGGAAAGATCTTATCTTTGGTTACATGGAAAGATGTCTGCAGACTGGCTTCAATAAAGGAATAACTTAAAAGGCAGAAAAATAAGCAGCAGAACATCAGCTCTCACTTCAGTGTGTAAACTTTGGAAAGGCCACCTGTCAGATTCCTGGTGGAAAGCCGCATTTTGTTTGGCATCTGGCTGATTGCCATGATGAAATGTTGAAGTGTTTGGAAACTTGTGGAACTTTCTTCAAAAGGCACACTTCCCCTCCCCCTTTCTCTAAATAATTAAATCCTAAATGTTCTGGCTTGCAGTTAAGAAAAGATAAAACACAACGGCAGGATTCTTTCAAACACACTAGCTAATAATGTGGAGGCCTTTTGTGTTATTTATTTTAGCTTTTGCCATATGAATTACAAAAGAAATTGCCTCAGTGTCACCTTAACTTTTCATCCCAGGCAGTCACCAATTCTGATCTTGGTAACAGTGAAATAAATCTGAAATAACTCTGCTGAAATGTGACCTAGTTGCAGGGAGCTGTAAACTTATTCCAGTGTAAAATCGGTGTAGGAACTCAACTGTGATCTTACTAGCCTTATCCTGTCCTAAAGCATATCAGTTAGAAGCTACTCCAGATTTTGGAGACTCACGCAAGCTACTCTGCATTCAGGCAGTGTGACTGAAAACAGAATGTGACCCACAATTGTCATCTGGATGACGTCTTGTTGTGTGAAAAGATAAGAATTTCATGCAAAGTCTGTTTGACGGCAGGCATATTTTGCTCTGATCACTTATTTTGACAATTTTCCCCAGCAACACATTGTGTTTCAGGGTCCTGCTGGAAGCAAATTGTTTCATGATTCCAGCACTTATAGGCATGCAAAACTCCAGATTAACACCATCTGTTGCTTGAAGATAAAAGTAAAGACACTGATGTTAGTGGCTAGTTCTTTTTGTAATTGCTGTTCTTTTAAGTAGCAGACATTATGAAGCTACTCTTGCCCCAGTAGATATGCTTGAGGTTGCCAGCAAAGGGATACGTGCTCTTGAGGAGTTGGACCCAAATTTTGTTACAGTTAGTTGTGCTATTAAAAAAAAAAACACAACAACCCAAATGGGGTTTTGTTCCCTTAAGTTTCTTGCTGGCTTTAGTGCTCACAGGGGAATGAAGGGGCTGCAATCATCCTCAGCCATGATGCACAGACTGGGCTGCCAACGTGTCACTGGCACAATGGAGATGACAGAGTAGAGCCTACGGATAAAACCATGCACTGCTGAAATACTCCCCACTATTTTCCAACATGTGTTATGCATACCAGATAAGAGTGTGAGTGCTATTCCTTCTGGGGATCTAATGCTTTGTCTTGTATATGTAAGTTGGAAGAGCGCAGGGACAAGCCAGGTTGGTGATCTCGTCTTGCATACTGGTTAGTAAAGCTAAAGAGGGAAATCAATTTGCTCCAGGTATAGGAGCACAGCCAGAACCAGGCACAAGGCTGTAATTGAACAGCTGTCTCTGAACAGGTCTGGCAGAAATTTGGCCTGAACTCAGAAAGAGCCCTGTCAAAGGCTTCCATACACTGGCCTGCTACAGCTGGGAATCAGCACAGGACAAGGACCGGTCCCCAAAAGCATTGTGGGTACAACCATAGGGTTTAGAAAGTAAGGCAATTTAGCTTACCCTATAGCTGTGCCAGGTGGCCTCAGGGCAAAGAGTGGTTCTTGAGCAGAAAGGCTCATTTCACTTACCACCACACTCAATGTAGCTTGAGTGTCTCTGATCTACCCTTAGAAGAGCCCAGCACCTAGTGACTTGTGACAAGGTACAAGCCAGGCTTAGCCATTATCCCTTGACTTCAGCACTGAGTAGTTCAATAATGATATCTGTTTTATTTGATATGCAGGCAGCTGAAGATACAGGCAATCAGATGGCAATCACTGAATTCAGCTAGCAGAAAATGGTGATATTGTTACTGACACATGTTGGACTTCATCCAGAAATTTTGGGGTTCCATAACAACCTATTGCACATCTCATGCAAATCAGGGGGGGTTTTTATCCAAGTCGAGTGGTTTTTTTCCTGTGTTCTTAGTGAGTGCAGTAGTTTAAAGAGAAGTTTTGTTCAAATAAGAAGTAAGAAAGTCCTCTAGGATATGACTGTTTCTCCATATTTCAAAACTAGCAACAGTGCCATTATTTTAAATGAAAGCAGGACATTTCATTGCTCCAACATGAATTTAAATCTTTTTGCACAACAAAAAAAAAAAAATCAGAAGAAAAAAGGTATAAATCACAAACATCTTCTGATGTATTACAAAATACAAAAAACACTGGGATGCAGAAAACACTGAAAAAGTTTTCTCTTTAGTATAATCTCTTGCCAAGTTCTGGAATCCTTACTCAGACAAACATAGCGTAACATATGAGAGGCTTCTTTAAGTTAGGTGTGGAAAGGTTCACTAAAGTTTCCTAGATAAGCATACAACTGGCTCCTAAGCAGAACCAAAGGCCAAGTAGTTGCTGATCACATTGCCTCATGTTGCCTCAGGGCAATCACAAGCACAGACACAGGCTGGGAGGAGAATGGATTGTGAGCAGCCCTGATAAAAACCAGAATCACAAAATTGTTAGGATTGGAAGGGACCTCATGAGATCATCTGGTCCAACTCCCCTGACAAGGCAGGGTCACCCAGAGCAGGTTACACGGGAACGTGTCCAGGTGGGTTTGAATGTCTCCAAAGATGGAGAAAAAATTACTTCCCTGGACAATCTGTTCCAGTGCTCTGCCACCCTCAATGTAAAGAAATTCTTCCTCATGTTGAGGTAGAACTTTCATCTTATTTTGTGGCCATTTCTCCTTATTCTGTCTCTGGGCACCAGTGAAAAGAGCTTAGCACCATCCTCTTGACACCTGCCTTTGAGATGTATTGATGAGATCCCCTCTCAGTCTTCTCTTCTCTACACTAAACAGACCCTGCTCCCTCAGTCTCTCCTCATGAGAGACATGCTCTAGACTCCTCAACATCTTTGTGGCCCTTCAATGATCCCCTTCAGTAGCTCCTTGTCTTTCTTGTACTGAGGAGCCCAGAACTGGACACAGCACTCCAGATGTGGCCTCACTAGGGCTGAGTAGAGGGAGTCAGTCCCCTCAACCTGCTGTCCACACTCTTTCCAATGCACCCCAGGATTTCATTGGCCCTCCTGGCCGCAAGGGGACACTGCCAGCTCATGGTCAAGTTGTCATCTACCAAGGCTCTGAGATCCTTCTCTATAGAGCTGCTCTCTAGGAGGTCATCACCAAACCTGTACTGGTGTCTTGGGTTAATCCTCCCCAGGTACAGGACTCTACATTTGTCCTTGTTGAACCTCATTAGGTTTCTCTCTGCCCTACTCTCCAGCCTATCAAGATCCCACTGGATGGCAGCACAGCCTTCAGGTGTATCAGTCCCTCCTCCCAGTTTCATATCAGCAAGCTTGCTTAGTGTACATTCTATCCCTTCATCCAGGACTTGGAGGTGCTGACTGACGAGGAGCTCAATGTGACCGAGCAATGTGCACTTGCAGCCAGAAAGCCAACCATATTCTGGACTGCATCAAATGAAACATGGCCAGTGGGATGAGGGAGGTGATTCTGCCCCTCTGCTCTGATGAAACCCCACCTGGAGTGCTGCATCCAGCTCTGGGATTCCCAGAAAAGAAGAATATAGAGTTGTTGGAGCAGGTCCAGAGGAGGGTCACAAAAATGATCAGAGGGCTGAAACACCTCTCCTGTGAAGATAGGCTTTGAGATCTGAAATTGTTCAGCCTGGAGATAAGAAGTCTCCATGGAAACCTAATAGCAGCCTTCTAGTACCTAAAGGTGGCCTACAGGAAAGCTGAAGAGGGATAACCTGATGCTTCCCTTTTACCCTTCCCTGTGTTGCCATCAGACCTGGAAGGGTAAAATATCATCCCAATCTCCCACAGCTAATCTGCACAGGAATTGTACTGCAACCACGTTGCATGGAAAACTGACGGCCAGCTTAAAGGGCTTCTTCCCAGTTTAGGATCTGGGGACAAGTCCTGTGGCATAGTCCCTGGAGAGGAAGCCTATCCCTTGGTGAAAAGAAAAAGAACAGCAAAAACCCCTTAGAAACTGTGTAAGGGTATTTTAGCACAAAGGTTCTCTCCTCCAGAGCCTCTTCCTGTGGGTTTAAATTACAATGGAGATAGTTCAGACCACCACAAATGTTGATACAATTATAGGAAAACAAGAATCTAGTTCGCCCTTTCCTGTCAAGGAGTCATTTCTTTGCTCTGAAAGTGATGAATGAGCCCTGATCCAAAGAAATCCTGAATGCTCAGCAATTCGTTTTAAGGAGCAAAACAAAACCCTCAATCCCTCTTTTATTCTGCCATGGCATTTTGGTAACTTTTCAACATGCTGTCATCTGGTGACAACAAAGACCTTGTATCTTCTTTCAAAAGCCTTCCTTTTGACCTTGTACTAATTAGAGTACATGTAAAAACAATTGCAAATTGAAATGCAGAATAATATCTGTGTTAGCTATTTCTAAAAATAATGAGGAATGGCACAAAGAAATACCAAGATGAGTTTTGCATAAGCTGCTTGTGATTTGTAGATGTCTGTGGTTAGTCTACAAACTTGCACACATTCTTCTGACCTCTAAAAGATTATGCTCCACTCAGATCACTAGTCATGTGTTTAAAAACTAATATCTTGACTTTGTTTTCAAGGCAAGTATGGGGTTTATAACTCCAGGACATGTCTTCATCCACATGGTACAGGGATGTATACATGCCAGGAGGTCCTACTTTAAGATATTACTTGAGATCATATATGGGCCTACTGGAATTTTGTGTCTGACAGAATGTGCACATTCCAACTAAGAGGGGCTATGTAATTGTAGTATTTTGGGATTTCCTTGGGGTTAGTATAATACTGCATCCTCTTGAGGTTCAGTGAAGAGCTCTCCACACCATTTATTAAGCATGTAAGATACGTAAACATATAATTCCCATTCAGATTTGTGGGAGCTTGATCCTCATGAATATTTTTGGTCTCTCTATAGAGATTGTTAAAGTGACAACACAGGTGTACTTGGGTCTCAGTTGTGTCTTCAAGGATAAGAGACAAAATTCCTTGAGGTAAAAGGAATTCCTGTTTCAGTCATGTGCATCCCTCTCCTTGTTTCTCACTACTATGAGAAACCAGGAGATTGTAACATAATTTTTCAAGTTTTTGTTCTCACAAGGTGCCTGCGGAATATCCTGGTTGATGCTGTGCATTTCAGTGAGTAGCTGTGATACATTTTTGACTAAAAAACAATCCTGAGCAGCCTACGCTGTAATTCAGAAAGCCTGTGGATGTGACAGGAATTGGTCTTCAGTGTATGCTTCCTGCTTAAGATTTTAAGTAAGGATAGCAAGATGTCTGTCTTTAACTGGAAAGACTGCAGTGGTTAAGCAAACAATGATCCAGATCAAAAGAGGTACTTAGTATTTCACCAGTTTGGGACAGTGGGAGTTAATAGGAGCTGTGAGAGTTCTGCACTTCAAAAGATGTACCTTCACTTAGAACAGTTCCTTGTCTCATTCATCTATCCCACCCCTCTGGCCTATGTTCCTATGTGATAGGTGTATAAGTAGTAAGGGGTAAGACCCAGGGATGTATGAAGCCTGGAAGCAGGTGATGGTCTCTGAACAAATTCATCTGGCCTTGCCTACCTGGAGCCTGCTCTGCATTATCTGAGGGGCAAAAATTGGTTGTTATGGCAGAAAAAATGTGCTTGTCTGTTTTTATGAGCCCCCTGGGGATTTGCTGATGGGCTACTTAGGAGACAGCGGGAAAACTCAGCTCATTTATGCTTTTACAGGTAAAGAGCAGATCTACACATATAGTAAGGGACTTGTAATGATGCAAAACTTTTTTCTCCTGTCATTTCATGGCCTACATGAATAGAGATGTTGAATATCTTTCATTTGATGCAGCAAGGGATATTACAGAAACAGCATGAGACATGATCATAAAGAAAAACAATATTACCCTGAAGATGTAACTTACTCTTAGCTTTTATTCTATCATCTGGTAAGCAGACTGGAGTCAGCCTACCTTAGATGCTTTAAATTCACACGTTCAAATTCACAGTACAGGCCAACACTTAAATGTAGCATATAGGCAAGCCTTTCTGACCTCAGCAAGTGAACAGCTTATGTCCAGAAGCACAATTGGTGAGCCTCATTTTCTTCTAGCCTCATTGGCATAAGCACAGATGCCCTTCATATTCTTGTAAGTATCTAATCCTCATTTCAGCCTTAAAAACCCACTTACTTCTATAATATCCTGCAGGAGGATATTAGCTTGCACACTGGTAAATTTTCTAGTAATCAGAGGTTTGTCAGGTAAAAGTAAATAATTCCATGTGATCATTAGAAAGTATTGTATCCCCAGAAGTCACAACGCTCATATGAGAAACAGAATACAGATTTTTATGAAAATGGATACAGACTTTAAAAATTTGAAAAAAAGGAACACTCACTCTCACAGTCTGTATTGGGCAATTCTAGGCTTGGCTCACACCTGCACATCATTGTGGGGTGCAGAGTAACTCTTTCATCCTACAAAGCTATTCCACCATAGAGAGTTGGGTGATTGGGCACAGGAAACTCTTTGCAATATGATGTGGCCTTCTACTGCCTGCTAAAGAATCTGTTCTGCTGGTTATTTCACAGAGACCAAACAGTTTTTTTGAGCTTTGCAAAGGGTGAAAACAGAAAGACCTGATCAGCATTTAGACCCTGCTCGAAAGCAGGGATTGTAGAAATAATGGACTGGGTAAAGAAATACTTTCTTCCTCCCGTGGCAGAAAGCTCGCTTGGTTGATTGATGCTGAGGTTGGGAGAAGACTGCTCATGCTCCTTGGTCCCTTCTTTGATATTAGTCAATGATAAGATGATGCCTGCCAGTGGAAATGTAAAAGACATTCCAACTTGCCCAGCACCATGGCCTGCAACTTACAGCTGAATAGGATGCAAATAGAAACTGTCACTATGTCAAATGAAGCTGACTGCATCCCACAGGACTTTTTTAGCCACTAAGGGTGGATACCCAGGCTGTATGCACAGCTCTTATACCAAAATTTATTCAGTATTTTGACTTCAGAATAAAAACAAACTTCAAGGATAAAGACTTTCACGCACTGGTCTCCATTTCAGAGGGTCTTAATTTATATACCCTTAGCAGATCATGCCATCAGTAAATAGGTGGGATGGAGAGAACTGTGGTATAAAGCGAACAGCACCCAAAAAATAGCATTCAGTAACTAGACAGCCCTGGTGCAAAGAGACAGAAGTTTTAAAATAAAAAGTTTGCAAAGAAGATAGATGCCAGAAAGAAACCGAATACCTGGGCTATCTGTTCTTTCCATACCTCTCATTTTTGTATTTTGCTTCTCTGACATAATGCTGCTCTGGTCTCTTCTTTCTGTGCAGGCCTAAGGGTTGGAATCAATGGTCCTTGTGAGTCCCTTCCAACTCAGCATATTCTGTGATTCTGTGGCTCTCTGGAAAATCATCAGCAAGGAAACTCCTCTTCATTGGCTCAGAATCTAGACTTTCCAGCCTTCATTCTTCACATCCACAATATATGTACACAGATATTAAACTATTAGAGAGTGTCCAAAGGAGGGCTACAAAGATGTTGAAGTGCCTTGAGGGGAAGCCGTATGAGGAGCGGCTGAGGTCACTTGGTCTGTTCAGCCTGGAGAAGAGGAGACTGAGGGGAGGCCTCATTGCAGTTACAACTTCCTCATGAGGGAAGAGAAGGGACAGGCAATGATCCCTTCTTTGAGGTGACCAGTGACAGGACCCGAGGGAATGGCCTGAATTGTGTCAGGGAAGGTTTGGGTTGGATATTAGGAAAAGGTTCTTCACCCAGAGGGTTTCTAGGCACTGGAACAGGCTCCCCAGAAAAATGGTAACAGCATCAAGCCTGACAGAGTTCAAGAAACACTTGGACAATACTCTCAGGCACATGGCGTGATTCTTGGGGAATGGTCCTGTGCAGGGCCAGGGGTGGGACTCAGTGACCGTTGTGGGTCCCTTTGAACTCTGTGTATTCTGTGAATTAAATGCCCTTTTTTTTTTCTTTTACTAGAAATAAGCACTTTTTTTTTTTTTTTCATTTTATGTCTGTATTTGATCAAGAAGGAAATCCTACAACTTCTTACTCAATATGGTATCCTGTTCAGTGCTGGAACACATGTATACAAGTCAGCTGTCCAAAATGCACTCCCACCATTGAAAATAATCACATAATTTTCTCTCACTAATGGCACAAGTTCTTTACTAACCAGTAGAAAATATATCACTTTTACAGTGATATATACAAGTTTCACCTTCTTCCTTTTTATTTTACAGTTCTGATTCACAGATTTCCCCAATCCAGGTTTCTTTCATCTAGTGTTCTTCCATTACTCATGCTGAAACTGCAAAATGAAGGGCCTGGTTACAGCATTAGATACGACTTTTTGTGTTTATATGACTGAAATGTGTATATAAAAATGAATACATAGTGAGATTGAGTGAAACATGACACCCACATTGAGTTGCTTCCCCTCTGTGTAGTAATTTCCATTTGCATATTGCTTTGCCAGGCTTGGACTGCAAAGGTTAAAGCTTGCTTGGAGAACCTTAAATTACATCCTTCTGGACACTGATGTGCCTAACATTGCAATTCAATTTTCTTCAACAGAGATTTTTGCTTGTTTGTTTGTTTTTTTAATATAGCAAATCTGGTCTGTGAAAGATAGCTCAACATTCATATTACAAGAATGTCTGGAAGCTCAGAGCTAGAATTTAAATACTGTTGGGCCTAATTCACTAACTACTGTATAAATAATAGATGTCATTGTCCCAAAACTACAAGATGAGGCAAATGTAAACAGATGGGTAAGACAAAATCAAAACCAAACCAACCAACCAACCAAAACCCTCCAAACTGAATATTCCCAATTCGTAGGAGTCAGGGCTCAAAACTCTTCATTCTTTTGCCCATAATTCAGCTGATAGCAGATTCTTAGGCGAAGAATATAAGTGCAGTGCTATTATAGAATGACCTTCCCATTGCTTTACCTCCCAAACCTCCAGTAGTAATTTGTTTAGGGCCTCCTTAAGTCACAAGTTATACCTACATTGTTGTGTTTAGCCATGCTGTATCAGATGTTTTTTTCATTAATCTGTCCTAATTACTTTATAAAAGTAATTTTGGGCTCCAGAGCATCCTGTGAAAATGAGTTCCCCATTTTAATTAGTTGCAGAAAATGTATTTCCTTTTGTTCACTTTAAGCTGCTTGTCTCATAACTTCATTAGTTACCAATAAATTCTTCCACTTAATTGTTCCCTGTTTACTTTATCTGAACCCAGTCACTTAGTTTCATTACATCCTGCTACAACTCTTTACTGTCTGCTTTAGTTTTGGCTAGCCTGAATAATTTTGTATCATTTACTAACTTCATCACCTCACTCTTCAGTCCCTTCACAATTCCTTTAATGAACTCAATGAGTCAGTATAGCTCCCTTGTGCCTTACTGGTAACCTCTTTCAATTGAACAAGCCAACCATTTATTCTCACCGTTTATTTTCTAAAAAATTAATAATCTATGTGACCACTCCTATGACAGCTTAGTTCCTTTAAGCATCTCTATTGAGAGATGTCAAATACTTGCCGATAAAATCACTGTTTCAATTGAATCAATGTTACTTACAAGTTCAGTGTCTGGATCAAAGAACTGTAATAGATTTATAAGGTAATAATTTTCCTCTAAAAGGCTTTTTTCTCCTCTTTAGGTCTTTTCTAGATACATCATATTTATCCATAGGTGCACCAACTCTGTGCTTTTTAAATTTTTCTTTGTGTTTATCACCTTGTATTTCTCTTGTGCTTGAGCTGATTTAAGCAATATATCATGCATCACAGTTCGTTCATAGCCTCTTTTCTCTGGACCATTTAGGTAAATACCACACAGTCCTAACTAACAGTTATTGTGTGGTTTACATTTTCGTCTAGGCACAAAAGTCCTTGTATCAACACTTCAGTTTGAGATAAATCTTCAGACTGTTTCTCTGTAAAGAATGGTCCTGGTAGGAGAAACTCCATAAACTTCTCTGCAGTGAACAGTGAAGCCTTGGCGTCAACTTTAGGGTTTACACATATATTGTTTTTCAGGCTCACCAGCTCTCTGGCATGAGTCCGGCTGGTGAAGCTTGAGTAAGTTTCTATTATTAGTTTTTAATACCTTCAGTAAATTGCATGCTTCACATTGACCTTCCTTATTACTTATGTTTATTCTGCCAATGTTTATGTTTTCTTCCATTTTCCTCTTAAAAATTACCCCCAGTTCTGAAGAATGCAATATCACACCTGATACCTTTTTTTTCCCGTTTTTTTTAGCTGCATTGGTTTCTTTGTGTCTTAGATGAATATTTTTACTGGTAGAAAACATTCAGTCTTCTAACATAGTGCACTAAACTGTCTTCTTGCCCTCATTCTCCCAAGTGTTAATCTACCCTGTTAGTTACTTCACCTGATTAGCTTTGTGTTATCCTTCACTGGCTTTTCAGAGATTCAGTGCAAATGGTCTGCATTTCAGAACGTTTCTGAACTAACACATTGTGAACCAGCTCCTGCTCACTCATCAGTCCTAGTCCAAGAGCTGCTTCACTACTTTGGATCTTCTATTATTTTATTCAAAGTGTTACTATTTTCATTGTTTATAATTTAGATCAGCCTTTCCCGATGTTTACCTCATTTGCAGTAGGGTGACTGAATTTCTGGCTACTATAGCATTTTCACCCTGACAGCTTCTCAAACCTGAAGGAGTCAAGTTGGAGTTTCTAAGATCCTGAACACGTCTTTTTCTACAACCTAAGCTCTCTCCAGGTACTACTGTCTACTCCTGTCTAGTGTATTTTTATGGTTATTATATTCAGCATAGCTTGAGGAAAAGAAGCTCTACAACTGTGTCTCCAAGCACAGTAGCAACTTTATTCCATGGCTTCTAGTATCACACCTTTAACAATATGCAATTAGGCTCCCAGACCAAGGATAGGCCTTGTGCGATACTTCAGATGAAAGAATTCTTAAATACCTCCATTTACTGCAATGTGATTAGAGCCAAATTATCATAGATTTCTACATGAATACTGGAACTGATGATTTTTTCAGTGTCTTTTTGCTAGAATAGGTTTTTTGGATGTAAACAAGAAATATTCCAAAGAAGATTATAGCAATCTTAAAGAAGGTTGTCTTTGGACATAAGACTCTTGGCAATGCACCTTTAGGTCCGCAGCAACATACAGGTTTTAAATGATTGGGTTTTTCACACCTGAATCTTAAAGCTATGGTAAGACTTTATGTTAGATTCCTAAAGAGAGGGCCCATCCTTTGATAAGACTATTAATCGTAGATATCTCCTACCTTGAATAACTTTGTGTGAAGAGTGAACAGTGAGCAGCACTGACTCATGTAGTTCTTGGCACATTACAGCTGTCTCAATATCATAGCTAGGGATGAAAGGAATAAATTCAAAATAGGAAAAAATATAAACTTAGGAAAGTGGGGAGAAAAATATCTAAAGAGACTATTTCTGAAAGATAATAGGAAGTTTCCTCATGTACATGGATCTAAACTACTATAAATCTTAATGGGGAAAATCAAGCATAAGTACTTTATCAACTGTTAAACTGAAAGCAAATGTACCATTTTGAGGAATTATTTTTACCATCTGGTACCAGCTGTAATGTTATATTCTCCTCTCTCCCCTCTCTGCACGTAGTAAGCCATATTAGCTCTTCACTTTTTAATCTTGTCTAATGCCAGAAAGACATAAATGTGAAAATGGCCTTTTTCCATTGATACTATTCATCCCCAATAGGTTCAATTTTTATTTCAGATGATTGCACATTCTGTCGTTGTTTCACAAGTTCCCTAGGATGTAAATGCACAGATTCTGTGGTGAAAAAGGGTGTGTGCACAGTGCTAAACTGGAGAAAATTATAAAGGATGAGGATGCTAAGGAAAAACAACAGACTAGCTAATGAAGAAATGGCTTTTTTATTTTCTTAACTTATGTTCATATCCAGTAAATTAACTTAATCCCAGGTCTAGTATACCAGACTGGAATTATTCTGAGACTCACCCTGGGTCTCATTGCTTTGGGAAATCTAAAAAAATGTCATGTCTTTTCTGTTATCTGCAGCAGTATTTCAAGCACAGAGCTACTTCTTCTTCACATATGACAGAGCTGTGCATTCCCAGTCCTTATCTCAGAAAACAACACTAATGTTATCCTGTGAAGAAAGTCCACTCCTTGCCTGTATTTTGACCACCCTGTGCATTTTGTCTTTTATGTCCATATTAAAAGTCTCACAATTCATACTCTAAAAAGATATGTGTGGTTTAAGATAGTATTTTTCAATCAGCAGCTCTTATTACTGTAGGTGAAGCTGAGGGATAAGTTACAGAGGACATAAAGGGACCAAATTCTGTAGCCTTCAGTAGCTGTGTTAGCCTGGGTGGAAGTTGATATCTCCAAGTGACTAGAGGTATTTTGTGACTGAGTAGCAGAACTTGAGTGCAAATATTTCTTCCTTGCACCTTTGCCAAGAGATCCAGTTCTCCTCGAGACTAAATAGCTAGCATATAACAAAGTGGATGATTCAGGATCATTAGTCTGAACAGGAGCTAAGTCTTGAGGTATTGTGATTATTGAGGCCTGAGTACAAAGTTGTTATACTCTGCCCCAGTACTATTCCATTTCCTCTTCCGTATGTACCTAGAGGTGTATCCTGTGGAAGGAGAGACTTCCCAGCTATCTTAAGCTCTAACAAATTAAGGTAGCGAAATGCTGAAAGAGCTGAAGTCTCTGTTGGGGACTCTGTTGTACTCCTCTTGTGATCATGATTGTGTGCCTTTTTTTCCAGCACACTACAGAACATGCTAGAGTGCATCTAGTCTGAGACATCCCAACACATGTATCATGTAAATTAGAAAACAGCATTGGTACAGAGAGGACACATGAAGATACAGGATCACATGTTCTTTGGGGAATTTTCCAGGTAGCTCAGAGAAGGAATAAGACTTCTGAAGTGTGGACCCAAGGAAGAGCTAACCAAAAGTATTTGAAATATTTATAGTAACAGAGGATAGCAGAGAGCACCCCAGCACAGCAGAAGTGTCACAGACCAGATGGATAGCTAGAGTCCTTCTGGTCAGGAGAGGAAATATTGCATTCCTGGAACCAGGGGCAAGCAGAGAAACATTTGAGCAGGTGGCAGCTCTTGGTGAGCAGACTTGATGTCTGAGAGGCTGCCTCGTCTGATGGGTTTGTTTTGTTCCTTTTACATTTTTATAAACATTTTTTTAATGTATCATCTACTTTAAATGTTGTAAGTCCTTTGATTTGCACTTTGTCTTGGCCTGGATTAATAGTGATTTCAAGACAGATGAGTAACAAATAGTATCTTAAGCAGGGAACACTAGACAACAGCTGTACATGACAGAAAAGCACTGGTCTGAGAAACACAAATGGATACAGAGACAGGCCTGGTCCTCAGCTAAGGGGAGAGATGGCACTTAGTCCTTGGTTTGGATTTGATGTTGTAGCTTGTATACATTATTTTACCGCTCTGTACTATTGGCAAAATGTAGATACCCTCAAAAAACTGTATTTGGCCCATGTTCATAATCTTCTCTGTGCAGCGCCACAGAAGGCTGCCAGGAACTCTCTGGCCCTAGCTTGAGACATAGTTACATCTGTCGTAGGAGGTAGGTCTCTACTGCGTTTACAGGAAGGATGTGTTCAGGTAAACTAGCTCCATGTTTTGTCCTCTCCTGCCATTTGGTGTCTGGCTCTGTACTACTTTCTATGTAGGCAAGGCTAGCTTGATACCAACATCTGAGACAGTCTTTAAATCTAGTTCAAGTATTTGTGCATAACATAGCAATGCAGAAGTATCCAGGAACTCGCATTACATCGAACAGACAAGCTATTTTATATTTTTAGTGGAAAGGAAAAAAAAAAAAACGAACAACCCCACAGTCTAAAAAATATTTATATAAGACATTGCAATTATTGTTCAGAATTAATGAGTTTTATCCCCTCCTTTTGGCTTAAAGAACAGAAAATCCCAATGAAAGGAAACAGATGTAGTTGTTTTAAGCACTTCCAAAGGAAACTGCAGTAAAGTCTGAAACATCACTGTATAAAGGCCTTGTGTGTCATGGAGATGTTCCGATATTGTTTTCATTTGCCAGCTGTGTGTAAAGAGGGAGTTATGTCTCTGGCCAATAGATCTTCCCACATCAGAGCAGTAACAACAACAAAGCAACGGAAATATTATGAAAACGCTAACTTTACCTTCAAATACACTTGATTTTCCTAAACAAGAGTCGTGGATTAGGAATCAGTTCAAAGAAGAATGGTCAGAATTTATAACGCTCTACTGAAAAAGACAATAAAAGGAAGAAAGAGCATTAATAAAACAAACGAGTCCAAAGGGAGTGTGGCCAACAAATAAGATATCAGGACATAACCTCCTGGCTCTCCTCCTTAACTAGTGCTTGTCAGTCTCTTTCCTCCAAGAAAAATACCAGCAGTTTCAACCGTCTGAAGACATACAGCATAAAAAACTAGCAAAGAATTTCTGGGACTGCAAATCAGGTGATTCAAGTCCACCCCTTGCCTCTGCCTCTACCATTGGTGTTATATGTTATTATCTGTGTTATGGTAACACCGAGAAATCACAGACCCAGTGTAGCAGATATTTCTACAGCAGACCCATAAAGCTATAGTCTTTGCCCTGGAAACACCTGCAGCCTGATGATACAAGAGTCCTGTGCTTTGGTTTTCCTATCAGTCAAATGGGGAACTTCTGTTTGACCAGGATGTATGTATGACTCGACCGTGGGTTTCCGGTTGATGTTCTTTTTCACCAACTGACCCCTGTGTTGGAAAAACAGCTGTTTGAACATGGCAATCTGTAGATCATGGGTCACATTTTTGCATTCAACACTACAAATGGCAGGGATATATTCAGAATTTACTATATATGGAGTCCAAGCTATTGAACACTTTGGGAAAAAAAACCCAAACAACACATCCAAGGGATAAAGCTTCTTAAAATGCTTTTGAATCACATGATTGTATGACAATTTAAATTACTGACTGCTCTAGTTTCAGCTAGGATAGTGTTAATTTTTTTCCTAGTAGCTGGTACAGTGCTGTGTTTTGGATTTAGTATGAGAATAATGTTGATAACACACTGATATTCTCGCTGTTGCTAAATAGTGCTTACTTTAAATCCAGAACTTTTCAGTTTCCCATGCTCTGCCAGTGAGCAGGTGTACAAGAAGCTGCAGGGCGAATGTGTGGCCTGGACAGGTGTCCTGAACTGGCCAAAGGAATATTCTATGCCATAGAACACCATGCCCACTGTATAAACTGGAGAGAGTTGGCTGGAGGCTGCAGGTTGCTGCTCAGGAACGGACTGGGTATCGGTCAGCAGGTGATGAGCAACTGCACTGTGCATCACTTGTTTCACTTGGATTTTATTCCTCTCTCTCTTCATTTCCTTACAATGATGATGATGATGATGATGATGATGATGATTTTTATTATTATAGTATGTTATTTTGTTTGAATCATTAAACTATTCTTATCTCAACCCATGAGATTTACCTTTTCTTTATGATTCTTCTCCCAGTGAGTTAGGATAGGGAGTAGAGTAAGAAAGAGGCTGCATGGGACTTAGTTGCTGATTGGGATTAAACCATGATACTGATGTTTTCAACTGAGAATGCAGTGGAAGTGACAAAATATCTTCTATGAACTAAAAAAAATATAAAAATATGCACAACTAAATAATGGCTAAGATCTGCAGTGGAAAAGATGATAGCTCCCTGTGAAAATCCTGTCTTTGGCTTGTGTTTTCTTGATGTATTTCTCCAAGAGTGTCTTTTTTGTCTTTCGCCAGTCAGTTAAAATGTTGACACTGATAGTCACTTCAGCAACTTAATTTCCCCGGATTTTTTGCATTTCAAAGGATTATCCGTCAATTTCCAAGAACTATAATGTTGTCTTGACAGTTTGCAGTTAAACCATGAAACTTTAAAAGAAACCCCCTTAACCCTAAAAAACCTAAACAAAATTTTATAAAGCCCTAGTACCCTAATGAAGCAATATACGGGAATAAACTTCTGGTGACCCAACAGAAAGAAAATATCGGGGAACAATAAACTTTTCAGGAGAAAATATTTCAGTAAGTACATATCCTGTTCAACAAATACCACATACAGTGTTCATAAAATACAGGAAGGCGGTCAAAGCTTACTCGCTGGACAAAAGCTCTAGAAAAGGGAACTTTTGTTTTTCCAAGGGAAGATACAGTCCCAAGTAAAGAGAGAGGTGGGTTGTTGTGTGACCACATTATATTCCACATAGATGTTAGTACCCAATGCAGCCACCACAGAGGAGGGGAGGGAGAAGGAAGCTCTCTTAAATTCTTCCGTTCCAGCTCAGCACCTGAATTCTTTTGCTCAGAAGTGACAGAGAACAGATAAAACTCACTGTCTTTCACCAGTCTGTATGAGCACCACACCCCAAAGAGGATCAGTCAAGAAGGTATGGATACTCTTGATATTTTCATATGATTTCATCAAACCGTAACTGTTTGTGAGTCAAGATGATGATGGGAAAACAAGATTGTCAGCCACAGAAGTGCGAAGTCCACCTGCCTGTAGAATACAGCAGCCTAGGTCATAGGAGCAAGGCCAACTGATCATTGGACACCCACAGGGTAAATTTTGTAAACATGACAATGATTCTTATATGTAACAAGAAAATTTTAGCACAAACGTATGATTACATAAATCCAGGTGACATCAGCCTGAATAAAGCAAAAATAAACATAAAGGTTATATTCACACTGCCATGCCACAGGGAGTAATTTTGTGAAGCAGGTTCCTGTTGAGCTCATGGCTCCAAAACTGAGCTCTCTGATATGTTGGTGTTATCCTGTGTACATTCTGCATTTTAACAGGATACTATGGTAGCACTTTGCTTTAGGAACTAAAGTTCAGAATGATCTATTGCACATACTTGACTGCTGTCAATTCAGCAGATTATGCATTTGAATATACAACAAAATACTTCCCCAAACTATCCTAAAAATATAGTTCCTTTTAAGAATGAATATATTGTTATGTATTTGCACTGAGAGTCTGGAGGACAAAAATTAGCACTTTTGCCTGGAATGTCATCTCAACAGCAAACCGGACAGAAAAAAAAAAAAAAAAAGAGCAGAAGGTAAGCACCCCTGTTTTCCACAGAGTCAAGAACACATGGGTCAGTTTATCAAGAAGAACGCCTTCTGTGCCAAGTCATACAGGAGCCACAGTGCGAGAGTCTACACAAGAGCAGTTACACAATCCCAAACACAAAAGTGGATTTGAGGTAGCTTGTGCTGTTATCTGCACACTCTTTCCCATCCTTCACCTATTCTGTTGTGCAGGCTGCAATCTATCAATCATCAAGACCTCTGTTCCCACCTCCAAGGACATGCAGCTGAGAACAAGACATTGAGGACTGAAGCGGCAGGTAGCAGAGGCCTGAAGTAATGAGCCTGTGCAGAAAGACTCTTCACAGCCCTGTTTTGACAATGTATATGTGTGTTTTTGGAAGGGGTGAACATGCCAGAATGCAGCCAGAGAAGAGAAGTGCAGGGTAAGAGTTGTCCTACATTCAAGATCAAATTTTTTCAAAATCCTAAAATAAACAGCAGTTCATGATCTTATTCTGGAACAAAGGCAGTATTTATTCAGTTCCTTCCCTTTTCCAGTCGTCATAACCATTAATTCAAATTCTAGAACAAACTGCAATGCATCTTGTATTTAGTATCTGCAACTTAGCATGTCATATCAACATCATTTATTTTATTGTCTTTTACCTGTAGCTTGCAATTCTGCATTTTGCATCTATATCTGCGTATTTTCAACAATGTTACCACACACAGTTGTCCCCTGAAAAGACATTAGAAGACTCCCCCTTGCAGCCAGCTCCACCTTTCCCATTTTACTCCTTTGTATCTTGACTATGGCAGGTATCCATCCTGACCCAGTTCATATAATACTATTCTGCTGATTCACAACTCAATTAGGATGCACAATTCCACCTTAACAGCACCAGAGAACATGCTGTCCTTCTGTGGATTTAACAGCAGAAACTCTGCAGAGTTGAGAACCTGCATCTTGAGGAAGGTAATCAATTCTCAAGTTAGTAACCTGTTGTACACACATTTTCTCCTTTCTCACTCCAGTTTTAATAATTGAGCAAAGTGAAAGGAATTTCAGAGGAAAAAACTTTGTTTGGTTAAGACACCAGAGCATAGTTCTTTTCCTACTGTGGACTTCCTAGGAGAAATTTGGGGAACCTTGTAAACTTCTCCCTTCAGTCTCAGTAAAATTTAGAAAGTGTGAAGATTATTGTGAGAAAAAATCAACTAACAACTATTCCTAGTTATTGTGGGATTGAGACCACATAAATTCAGAGAACTAAAAATCTAGAGGTTGGAAAACAGTGGGTAGACTATAAGAATAAACAGTGTCCTTCATAGTGTCCCACCAATGTACCTCATTAGCATGGATTATGAAAAAACATTCAGAAATGAGAAGATAATTTCTCCCCATTAAATTCTTGGCCTCTGTTTAACAGGAGTATCAGGGAGGCCATGTCTTCTTCTTTTTTTTTTTTTGTTATGGAAAATGTTCCTTAGAATTGATAACCCTGAGACAAGCTATTGACTTCACATAATCCTGCAAGCTGAAACAGCTTGATCTTTATCACTTTGGTCTAAAGCCACCTAGGGACTGTTGCCTTGGTTGGTCTTCAATCAGTCTTATTTGTCTGAAATAAGTTTGTGAGCAGACTATGAGATTAATGAAAATCAAAGAGATGTTGCAACAAAGACCTTGGAGGGATTACTCAGCATCTACACAGAAATAATACATTAGAAATCTGCCCTCCCAAATATGGACCAATGCATGAACTGGACTGGAGACATAGCTGAATGGTTTTATTTGGCTAGACAGAGAAGCACAGGCTGTATATTGAAAATATGATATATATAAGATAAAGAAGAGGGGCAGAACACTTGTGAACTTGTGAACACTTGTGAACACTTGTTCACATAAGCCCCACAGAACAGACCCAGGTAAATGATTGGAATAAGCTTTTCCCAGCATAGCAATAACAGCACTCTCTTGCAGTTCTTTTTAATCAGCTTAAGAAGCCTTCAAGTTTTATCTTTTTTTTTTTTTTTTACATTCAAATTTAACCTCCTATCAAGTTTAATTAGATAAAAAAATGAAGGCTTATCTTATTTTCACCAACTGAATTCACAGTTATTACTTCCAACAAATAATTCTGACATTATCCTTCCAGATCCATGTTACAGGCCAGAGAAGAATATATATGGCAGACTGTCATCCTTTGATCACCTCATTCACTTTTTGCTAACTTGGCAGACTTCCTTTTCAAAGAAAGCTGCTGAAAGCATTTTTTAATAGACAGAAAGTAATTTTCTTTGCCTGTGGCCTCTGCAAGAATTTTAGATCTTAGTGGCATAGCTCCGTGAAGAGTGTCTTTCTTGTTGTTTGCATTTTCTTCTGCGCTGATCAGCATTTGCCTGTTAAACACACCATTGTAAGGGCAGTCAGCTGTCATTCAAAGTACTGCTGAATGAGGAGTCTAGTGGAGCTGCAGCAGTACAGTACAGAGCAGCAGCACCCAGGCAGAGATTTAGGCTTACTGTTTTGATAGACTAGAAGTGACAAGGGCAAAGAAGAGAAAACTGTTGTAAGGTGGGAAAGAAGCATGCCTGCCCTTCGTCATATAGAAGACAGGTTTAAAAGACCATTTCCTTTTCATTTTCATTTTTCTTCTCTCATTGTACTGCTTTTCTGACAGATGGCAAAGCTGTTAATGACTTCACAAACTTAAAGCCAAATATCTATACCTTCCAAAAGTCTCTGATATTTAACAGATTAGCACTAGACAGATGCCTGTAAGGAAAACAGTCCAGTGTGCAATATATGCACTTGCATCTAGTTCCTCACAAAAGGGCACAACAATTGTACTCATACATACAGCTAGACACATCCAAGGAACACAAGATCTTGAAGTTTGCTTCTAATGTGTACAGGAGGAATATTAGTGTAAGAAATCTGAATGAACTGCAATCCCAATATGATACCTTACTATGACTTAATCCTACCTAGGGTGGTTAAATTTCAAAGTTGTGCAATAGGTGAGCAAAATGCAAGTGCATCACTTAAGCCAAGTCCTTAAAATATATGTGTACTTTAGCCTTGCATCAGAAGATTTAAGGGATATATATATCCCATTTTGGCATAAAAGTCATTTCATATCTGAGGAGACCAGAATATATACAACACTTTAATTCAATCTGTCCACAGCTACAAGAGATAAACTGCATATGAAGGTTGCTGTTGAAAATTGAAAAGCTGCTAAGCTCTTTTCATGTTCTATGCTAAGTATCTCTGTATCAGTATCTTTCCTGAGAAACATATCTATTGGTTATTTTGGTTAGAGTTTGGTTTTGAGCATGTATGCTGATTCCACCATGCACTGATTCACGATAACATGTTCAAGCATTGCCAAGTGTAAGCATGTCACACCTATCCCACTCTCAGGACTTTGTAACAGGAAATTAGTAAACCCATAAAATCCCAGCTGTCATGACAGAGGAGAAAGGGAGATGCTATTCAATGTTTCTTACAGGGGAATCAAATAAAGGTAGTAAAAATCCAGGTTCAAAATACATCAAAGAAGGTAATTTTTATTACACTAGGTAGATGAGCTGTGGAACACCCTTTCAGAGATAAGGTAGAAACTGAAACCTTAAATGGGTGGGAGGGAAGACTGGACAAGCTCATGGAAGAGAAACCAACCAAGGCTGATGAAATCCAAAAAGTAAATCCTGCTTAGAAACTCTCCGAACCAAAAGTGTTTGGAAGATAGAAGAATACAAGTGGAAGTGCCATACATAATTGCCTTACTACATAATTTTATAGGTATTTTGGGTACTGCTGAAGAGCAGAAGACTGGAAGAGATGGTTCTATTGTCTAACCAGGTGTAACCCTTCTTAGCTTCTGATAATTGTCCTCTGCCTCAGATTCATCAAGCCTGACTGACTTCAAAGCAAGCAATCCTTTATTTTATTATGTAAGAAGAACTAATCGGTATTTGAGTCATAGTACAATTTTTTCCTGCTTGCTTTATTATAAGGCACATTAAGGGAGAGGTTTCAGCTCAAAGTAAAATAGGTTCAATTGTTACCTCTAAAAACGCAACTGATTTAACAAACTGTCATGTTAATTGCTCCAACCAAACAAGGAAAATAAGAGAAAAAATAACTGTTTTGCTGCTGTTATGTGTAAGAAATAGACATGTGTAATAATGGCAAATGAAGAATTTTCGGATGGTTATGTGATTTCAAAGCTGAGAAGCACAATGACCTAATGGAAGGTTGCAGAACCAGTATAAATGTAGCTTGTTGATCTGCTAGAGGCAAAAGAGGATCTTTAATATCTCGGGCAGTACCTGTGGCGCCTGTTTATCATCTGATCAAGCCTCTACTAGTATAGTCTTTCTTCTTTTCTCCTTAAGAATGTTCCTTCTCAAAAACAGTGCTGGCATCTGTAACAGCTTCTGCTGCTTGCCTAGACCTTCCTCTGATAAACCTGCATTACTTTCTTCACTACCTGAGAAAAGATTCTTCTCTAATTCCCATCCCTACACTTCAGTATAGCTGAAGTGAGCAGAATCCAGTAGTGATAGAAAATTCATGATACAGAGTGAATATAATTTTAAAACTTCAAGTTAAAGAGATTTTCTCTCTGTGTTACACCACAAATGTGTTGCTACTTCCCTTCCTTTTCCTCTGTGGAGGAACACTGCAAGCATCAAATGATGGAATGGAAGAAGGCAATGTTTACTACAGTGTTTTCACTGTTTGTCTCTTTTTTTACACAAGCTGAGATTAATATGCTGTGGAGAGATTAGAATGCCAAGATATTTGTGGTTCACCTAAATGGAAGCAGTGACTGGGAGATTTGCTATATAAATGTGTCTGTGGGCCAGATTTGCTTAGCAAACCCACAGCTGTACTCATTTTCTTTCTGTCTTTCTGGACAGTCACATGAAGAAAATATATGGTCTTTTCCATTATGTAGGTATGGCAATCAATCTGGAATACTTTAACAGACTTGCAACAAACATCTGAGAGTGAAAACCTGGTTTCAAGCCAACATTTTTCCTGGTAATCCTAATGAGAGAACATATGATGATCTGAATTGAGACTCAAGCCAGAGCCTTGATCCAAACTTTGCTGAGGATATTTTCATCCAAATTTAGGTCAGAAGTTTGCAGGTTCTGACCTGTTTTCATAATGAGACAAATCCACTTATTCAATGAGCAACAGCCTTTTCAGAAATTCCAATTTTAAAGCTTGGGTCAGTGACTGAAGATCCTTCACTGCCTGGTTACTCTGTTTGGACATATGTAAGTGTTCCTTGAATTATTTTTATAACACTGATTGCTGCAAAGAAATGATAACTCACTTGTCAAGAACAGCATGTCTATAACATAAGAAATTAATCTTTTCATGCTGATTAAGTGTACTTTGTAGCACTGATCCCTAGAAGAATGTTATCTCTCCCTTTAGAAATATATTCTATACTCTTTTATCATTGAAGGGAGAAGGGAAAGAAAATAGTTAAGATTACCAGTAAGAATTAACAATGTCTACTAAATAAAAATAATTCTTTTCAGAATGAAAACTAGATTATGAAATTATTATTTGGGTTAAAAATTGCATTCCAGAAATACTTTGTAATATACTTTCCTTCCCAAAGGGTTTATAAATGAATACATCATCAGTTATGTCAGTGGAGGTTTATACTTCTTGGCAAAAGAAAAGTCCTAGAAAACAAAAAAAGCAAAACTCCCAATTATAATAA
Source organism: Margarornis squamiger (assembly GCA_035222235.1). Taxonomy (NCBI): domain Eukaryota; kingdom Metazoa; phylum Chordata; class Aves; order Passeriformes; family Furnariidae; genus Margarornis; species Margarornis squamiger. Next base: position 98,911,459 of record JAWWTY010000077.1, on the reverse strand, counting down.
AATCTAACTTTAACCACCATCCTGCTGGAGGTGGTCTTAACACGACAGATTTAAACATTAAAGTCAAGTAGCATTATAATGGAAATGAGATGGGCCTGACAACTGGTATTGCTTACTGGAGGCACTCAGGTGCACTGTTAGTGTACAGCTGAACTGAGATAATTAACTCCTAAAGGATTAATCTAAGAGTCTTGTACAATTCTTCATCCTACTGGAGTAACTTTACCTTTGATTTCTGATTTAGTAATGAACTTTTCCTTCTCATGGATTCTTCCAAAGAGTTTGATCTTGAGGTTTCTGTCAATAGGCCACTTTCATCATTTCCAACAGCTTGGATTTACATTTTATCTTCAGGAACTGCCTAACAGAAAAATGCTCCTACCATGGGATCTTCAGCTAGATGCTTAAGTTAGAGCAGGAAAATTCCAACTTAGTGCCTTTCTTCTCCATATCCAATGTTTTCTTTTCATGGTAATGTATGTTGGAACAAAGCTCCTTAACTTCTGTAGACAGTCGTGGATGAGGGGAGGGAACAAGCCCATGACACCTTCTGTGTAAAGTCCAGAACAGCACCCCTGCCCCAGCAAAGCAGGATTATTTCACAGGTAGGCATCCTCAGCAGACAAGGAAACTGTAGCTCCCCTTTCCTTGTTGTTACTGTTGTTGGTAAACATCACACACTTTGTTCTCATGAGAGCTGGAAATGTCCTTCTTGCAGAGGCCATGACATTATTGCTACAGAAAGATTTTATCTACCCTCCATTTGTTTTCACAGAATTTTCCTATGAAAGAGATGGTAGGCAAAGGCCACCAGAGAGAGAGGAGACACCCACCCTCTCTCATAGCACTGCCTGATGTGAGACACATTCACTTTGTCAGTGCGTGATACAGCTGATGCTGAGTGGCTGCAGTGGAAGCCCCATTTCTTAAATTGAGATGGAGGCCTCCCCACAAGCAGTTTGCCATGAGCTGAATACTGGCACGGGCAAGCCCCGATCCTGCCCCAAGGGGTTTGCAGTAAGCCAGCTGTGCTGCGGCGCAGCCTTGTTGTGAAAGCCTGTTTGACCAAATCCCATTATGCAACAGTGGCTTTTTGTTTCCTTTACTGCCTTTACTCTCCATTTGTTTCCATGGTAGCAATATGGAAAAATTAAGATTTATAATATAAAATCAAGGAAAGAGGGAATTTTTTTCCTATAAGAAGCTGATTTGTGCTGTACAGTGATACATCTGTGAGAGCTAAACCTAAACGTGTTCTATAAAGAATGGATGCATTTAGCAAAAATGACAAAAGAAGGAATTTTATTTTATATGTTTCATAATGGTTCCCTTCAGCTGGAATATTTTATGATTTGTTTTTATATTTCTATTATCCAGGGTGGAGACAATGCTTAGGCATAAACCCACACATATCCAAAACAAATGCTAATTTCATAGCAAAATCTTCTTCTTCTTTAAACTGCATTGCAAATTAACTTAAGGTTATGTAACACCAGAACATACCACTCCTGTAAGGCACAGCCTAAACATTTCTTGATACGCGGTCACATAGAGCCCTCCTGTGTTTGCTAGGTTTCATTACAACAGCCATTAAGTCTGAGACAATTTATTAACCTACATCCATATGACTGAGCTCCACAAGGGACCACCAAGTCCCTGTCCTCTGACATTTACACAACATAGACTATGGAATTCCATTTGGGAAATACTGTATCAAGCTCCAAAACATGACAAGTGAGAATTTGCCGCTTGCTCTTAGTTACACCGTTTTTCAGTGGTAGGTATCATAAATAACAATAACTTACTTGTTGTTGTAAGTATTGCTTATGATCATAGAATCATAGAATGGTTTGTGTTGGAAGGGACCTTACATACCATCTAGTTCCACAGCCCAGCCATGGGCAAGGGAACCTTCCACCAGACCAGGTTGCTCAGAGCCCCATCCAGTCTGGCCTTAAACACCTCCAGGGATGGCACATCCACAACTTCTCTGGGAAACCTGTTCCAGTGCCTTACCACCCTCATAGTAAAAATTTCTTCCTAATATCTAATATAAACCTAATATCTTTTAATTTGAATCCATTCCCTCTTGTCATGTCACTACATGCTCTCCCTCTCCATCTTTCTTGTAGGTTCCCTTCCCGTACTGGAAGGCCACAATTAGGTCACACTGAATCCTTCTCTTTTCCAGGGAGAAAAAATACGATTCTCTCAACCTCTCTTCATAGGAGAGGTGCTTCATCCCTCTAACCATCTTGGTGGCCCTCCTCTAGACTCTCTCCAAGAGGTCCATATCCTTCTTGTGCTGGGGACCCCAGAGCTGGATGCAGCACTCCAGGTGGGGTCTCACCAGAGCAGAGTAGAGGAGCAGAATCACCTCCCTCGACCTGCTGGCCACACTGTTTTAGATGCAGCCCAGTACACAATTGGCTTTCTGGGCTGCCAAGCACACATGGCCTGGTTGGTCCAGCCTCTCATCCAACAGCACCCCCAAGTCCTTCTTTGGCAGGGCTTTTATGATTCACTCCTGCATGCTTTCTGTACTGAGATGTTCAAAACCTGACTGGACATGGCCATGAGCAGCCTGCTGTAGTTGATCATGCTTTGAGCGTGGGAGGTAGGCTGAACCATCTCTACAGATGGTTTCTAACTTTAATAGTGCTGTGATACTATAACCCTTCACTACTTTTTCCATATAATTTTGAATCATAATGACAATTCTCCAAATGACTTGGGAATAAGTGGTATCCCTCTTGTAATCTTAGTCTAGAAGCCACAGGTGAAGTGAAGAGCTGCACTTAAAATAGTTTTCCCTTCTGTTTTTGCTGTAGCCTCTTACCCAACTATGCATAAAAGAATACATGGTCCATGAACCTACATGTGCTTCCGTTTATCTTCTGCAGCCTTTCCATCTGCGAGAATATGTATTTTAGTCTAATGGTACTATCATGGGGCACATTTACTAGAAGCAGTACTTAGAGGAAGAAGGGAGACAGAAGAAAGAAGCCACCTGGCAAAAAGGCAGAATCAAACCCAGAGACTGGGTGAAACAAAGGGGAACACAAAGAGAGAACAGTGAAAAAAAGGTAGGGGGTAGAAAGAAAACACATGGAAATTTGGTATGATACTGTGCTCTGCAATATTGTAAGACAGAAAGGTATGTAAGAAGCACATCCATCACAAGGAACACCTGGCATGAAGAACTGTAGAAAAACGCTATCTTGAGTTACCTTTCCACCTCTGTAGGTCCATCTGTAGTCTTTATTTATTATGTATGTATGCAGGGGAAGAAGATCTGTAAGTTCAGTAATTGCTCTTTGCTGAGCAGGTTTAGAGACAAGAAAATACATTTTGCAGCTTAAAAGAAGGAACTGATAGTTGATTCACTCTACAATTCTTAAAAATAAAAATGGAGACCTACTCCCATTTCCACAGATTCATTTCCCACATTAAGTGTAAACATAAAGAATATGAGTTTTACAAGATTTTTTATTCATCCAGATTGAAATTTCCCCACTAGTGTTTGAGAGAGAATATGACATTAGACAATTATATTTAAGAGAATTCACTATGCTCACATGTTTTTAGCATATCAGAAACAGTTTAATTATGTATCCGTGGATAGGCTAACCTGATATTAATCTGATGTTACAAATTACTTTCACAAAATATTAAACATTTTCTTTTCATTAGAAAAATACCTCTGAGTTCTGTCCTACATGCACTACAGTAATAAAACATCTCTTCTGGAGGAGAAAACAAAGTCAGAGTTTTTATCAAAATAAATTACACAATAGAAATATTGGATTGTTTGAACTGAATTAATTTAAAGTATTATGGCTTACAAGACTCATGTGAAATACTAAGATTTAGTTAAATATTGAAAAATGTATGTGACTTAGAAATTACTATAGCAAAGGAAATCATATATTTGATAAAGTTTTATCTATATATCAAGGAAAATTCATGAATGGGCCACAGCTAACTATTCTGGATGAACAAAAACTCTCCTCTAAATGTTTGTCATTAACTCACATGAGCTGCTTACAATACGGTGGTTTGTAACTACTACTGGTCTACTGAAAGAGAAACATAAGCTCTGGTGAGAGAATGATATGAAATGCCTTATGTCTGCCTACACTTTTTTTTTTTTCCTGTAAGGAAATTAATAAAAAGCTTTAAATGCAGACAACAGGCTACAGTTGAGACTAGTAAGAATGCAATTTGTGAACATCTTGTTCGACTCTTCTAAACGTATTTTCAGAGGTTCATAATGACCATGGAATCCAAACTGCACATCAGAGTTTATCTGAACGATGCCGCCACTGAACTCTTCCTCCAGCCTCAGACAGCAATACATTCACACAGAGGGGCTAAAGGTGTTCGATTTTTTATTAGAGAATGAAAATTTCAGTCATTGTAGTGACTTGCAGGAGATTTTCTCCAGTCCATAGACAGAACTCTAAGGGAGATTTTTACTACCTTCATCTAGAGACCAACACCTAATGTACAGATGTAGTCTTTGCAGGGGAGTCTTTAGGCTACTCAATCAAATGGAATCCTGTTATCAAATTCTCCTTTAACATTTTTTAAACTATTTCAGTGCTATATTTGAGAGTAAGAATCACCAGCTTCAACAAACTGGAAAGTTTATTGTCTTTATTTCTGATGTTTACACAGAGAACAATAGAGCTTCACTTCTCAATCAGCCAGGGTGCCCATGGAACTGATTTCAGTACCTCGGGAGGCCCTCAGCAGTATACCCATGTGGCTGCCACACAAGTTTTGATAATCAGGTCATTAAAAAATACTTACAAAAGTGCATAGTTTAGGCTGTCATAGAGAGGTACTGCAGCTGCATGGTAATAGTGTACATAAATAACAATTCAGAGTGGGAGAACTGACTTCTCTACAGGGGGAAATAAGCTTTGATATTGTTATCTAATAAGTGGTGTTATGAGGTAGGATGTTCAGATACATGATCAATGCTCTTAATCACAGAAAACTTTTTATGCTGAGGCATAAAACTTTGGACGATTGCAGCAGATGTTTTAATTCTACCATTCTGCCATGTGGAACAAAATCTAGGAACTGGACATGCTCTGAAAATGAACTTAACTAAGGAGATCACTAGCTGTGCCTCTGTCAGCATAAAAATACTTACATGTCTCATTCATAGTTCAAAAGAAGAGAGCATTGCATCGCAGGTTCTGTCCAGGATTGCATTCCTGGTTGTAGCTAGGAGACTAGAAGATCAACGCATGCTCTTCTGAAGCAGACTAAGGAAAACAATGTTGACAATGGTTAAGACAAAAAAAAAAAAAAAAGGACTTTCTGTGTAAATCTTGCTTCAGGAGTGCAAAACTATTCAATCAAAAGAAGTGACCAAAAGCTTGGGCAGACTTCTTGATTTTATGGGATATCAGTGATCGGGCCATTGGAGAGGACAGCCCTGATCTTTGCTTCCTCACTTCCCTGCTCATGGGTATAGAGTAGAAGCTGGCATCTGGAAGAACCATTCATTATGCAATTTGGGAGTCCTGTAGAAAAGTGGTAAAATCTAATCATGCTTTCAAAACTGATGAAAACTGTTATGTTTTTATATTTTCCTGCCTCTGTTCTGGGATCTATGTCAAACACTATTTCAGTGACAAATTGAAGGATACATGCTCATGTCAAGTTATGAATGTCTCTTGATTTGCGGAACAATGCTACATACCATTCCATGAGGCACTGAGCATCTTGTGGATAAACTGCTGTAAAGCAATGAAAGAGCCATCAAAAGCCATTAAGACTGGATGGATTCTGTGGGAGGAATTACTGGCTTTCTACCAAGAGAGTCTGATGTGAGAGCTTTCTGTGGGAACGATTCAGAAAGAAGGGAGAATGAAGAAAAAGGGAAAAGGTTTCTAGAGGTTCTGAAGTTGGAAAGCTGGAGCACAAAAGGTGTCACATCTTTAAATTATATATGTGCTCTATCTTGAAGAAGTTACTTCATCAACAGAAAGAGAAGTAAAGATATGATTACACTTTTATCATGTGATACTTAAATTGACTTAAGCAATTCATGCCTGCATCATATATTCCTGACCCCCTCTTTGTGCAGGTGGGACTACTTGGTAAATTGCCTGGGGGAACAGAGCCAGCTAAGAGCCTAGGCAAAAACAATAACAATTTGGGACCCAGAAGCAGTCGCTTCTTTCCAGAAGTGGTTGCAGTGGGGTCCCAGTCTCAGAATGGTAAATTTTTGCTCCAAAGATCATCTTTCCAAACAGAAGGAAGGTTTTTTTTTTAATTGGAACAGGTTGCCATGGCAGGGTTGTGGAATTGCCAGCTTTGGAAAAGACAAAATTAGTAGCAATTCTTTTGAGACCACTAACACAAGCTCTACAAGTATTGATTACGGGTGAGTCAGGCACTTGTGGATATAACCATCAGGTATGAAAGCAAATTATCATCACTTGGTGATGCAGTGGCTGAGAAGGTAAGGAAGTATCAAGCAGGAAGTCCAGGAGGTAACAAATGCCAAAAAAATCGAGTTTGTCAGATTCCAACTGGAGCATATGTGAAGTGGTATGGTGTCAATTACAGACTTTTATCCAACCTTGGGCTCTCAAAAACCCAACAGGAATAGGTGGCTCAATTCTTTTCCAGAAGAGCTTTATTCATATCTGCATATACTGTACATATCTTTGTGAGTCGCATATGAACTATTGTATAAAATTGATTTGACTATAAATAAATTACATTTGAGGGTTGTCATGATTGATGGAAATGGTTTCTTGTTGGAAGCAAGGGAGGCTGGAGTGATAGTAGGTAGGAACTAAAAGGGACTGGGTAATCATGAGTCTTCTTACTCCCTGACAAAACCAAGCTGCCTTACCTAGGTGGACAGGCCACCTTACTTAACCTTCAAAAGGAACATGTAAATTATGTATGTTCAATAAATAGTGTGAAAGGCATTATCAGTGTTTCACATTGGATCACCTTACTAGACAGCAGAATACCTTCTTCCTCTCTCATGTCCAATGAATCTGGAAAGCCAATTAGACACTACCACCATTCCCTATTGGGATATTTTTAATGCTGCCCTCTTTATTCTCTGACATCTAATAAAAGGCATGCTCACACTGCAGTCTCCTGCTATTTAATTAAAGACAATCAGCAGGGAGACACAAATCTACAGAAAACCAGTCTTTATTAATTTTCCTGCTCTCAGAGTTATTTGTTTGCTTTCTGCCATATCCATTAAAACAGGAACTAGTAATGTCTCACAGCCAAATGAGTTACATGGATTTAATGCAAACGACAGCAAAACAAAATGTGTCGAAGCACTGAGGTGCTGGCAGTGGGCTGGAGTGATCAAAAAGCACATTTTTGAATATATTATGGGCCCAAAATTTGTCTGACCCAATTATTCATTAGACCATTACTGATGGTCTAGTCTACCCGGGAGGAGAAATATGCAGATCCCTCTTCCTTCCTTCCTTAGACATAATTTCTTCAACCTGGTGCGGTATTGTACTTATGACTCCAATGTCAGACATTAATAAATTACAAGGCAGAACTTTCCATGTTCTGCTGCCAAAAAAGGGTATCAGACAGAGGTGAGAAATCCAGATCTAGGAAAAAATTAAATTCACCTTTCAGATTCAGTGGAGTAGCAGATAGGATTCAGAAGCTGATTTAAAATACGTTTCAGTGCAGTCAGTTTCGACTTTCTGAACAAGAACTTAACACATTCAGAGCAAAGAAAAGCTAAAGTTAATTGCGAAACAAATTTTATCTGTGGTCATACTGATAGTTCTTTACAACTAACAATGGCTCTCTGAAGAAAGCCCAGGCGGTCCTGATGCCAGGGCTGTGGGTGGACTCAGCCATAATGGTGGAAGGTGCTGTCCTCAGCTCCTTGCCTTCAGCCTCTAGCCAAAGGTTAGCCCCATGAAGTCTCAGATAGGTGCTTTTTAACCCATTTGAGACAAAATGAGCCGTTATCAGCTCATGCACCTTGTTTTTCATAGCCTAATGCCTTTGGTTGCAATGTTGTACATAAAATGTTTAGATAGAAGACAGAAACTCTTTGCAAGGTGTGGTGGTGGGCAGCTGAGGACTGGCTAATGATTAATGACTTCTACTGGTATAGCTATTTACAGGGTTCACATCTTTGTCACTCCAACTGCTACCACTGTAAAATTTTTCCACATTGTACCTGGTCATTTTTCAACACCAAATTCGAAATCACAGCCAAGCACCAGATGCTGTGATATGATTCTTCCCAGATGTAAAATCTCCAAAGGATCCATGTCTACAAAATAAAAGCTACCCAGGAATATCCTATTTCATTTAATACTTACTGGTCTTGGAAATCTTCTGTCTGGTCATTTCAGTATAAAGTGTAACCAGACAGTGCACATGTGTAGTTTCACAAGGAAGTGAACAGATATTTACAACCCAGGAAACAGAGCAGTCCAGGAGCACTAGCACAAACAAACACACAAACTATAAGTCATTAACTGGGTGCTTCCGAACAACAGTCTGAGGTTATTCTGTCATTTAATGCTGCAGTCTACGATTTCATTTTCCCAACTAAAACAAATTTATTTGAAAGGCACTGCAGCACACTCATATGGCCAGATCTATCCTGGCTGCCACAGCAAGGGAAAGAAAAGACAGATGTGATGACACAGGAATCTTTCCGATCATAGCTTCCTCTACTTTATACCTGCTACCACTGAGTGCTTGCCAAAAACCTTTTTATGTATGCATTATGCAAGAGTAGCTATTTTCTCCCAGTACTCCCATGACCACTCATCTACTTTTGAAAGCAGAAAAACTCTCCACCACCTTGATCTAGGGCACAGAATAATAGCATTTCAGATTTAGTGGGGATTTTCCACCATCTGCAATAGATGATAGCCTCTCAACTGCAATGCAAGAACCAAAGTCAGAAAATTAAGTGTCTGTGTTATCAAGGGAATGTGGGAAAACGAAAAGGAAGGAAAAGCAATTCAGACCTGTGAATTTTATGACTACCTAGAGTAAAACAAATCATATCAATATTACTTCTTTTCCCCATTTGAGGTAGAAACTTGTAAAGCTGAGTCCTGTAAACACCACGGACTTTCAATGACTTCTATGCTCTGGTAAGAGTTTTGCAAGTTTAACCAGATTCTCACCTTGCTTTGTCTCTCCTGTGTTGATACTTCACTTATTCAGATTACTGAAATAGAATAATGATATCCAAGTTCAGAAAATAAATACCTTGGTGGACTCAATGGCTGATCTTATGCTACTCAGGGATATTTCAGATAAAGAAAATTAAGGAGTTAAGGAAGCTGAACATATGGGCAATAACAGAGACTTCAGCATTCCGTGTTCCGTTATGGAGTGTATAATTTGGATATCTTGCATGATTCCACAGCCTGTGTTAGCAACTCTGGTGTGCTCATCCACCACTCACACCTTCTGCATCAGGCTTCTGTGCCAGCCTGGCTGGAGACAGCCTCTTGTTCTCACAAACACTGAGTCGGAGGAGCACACCTCAGCAGAATGGCCTCTGGATGCATCCTGCAGGGCAGGGCAGGGCAGGCAGTGCTGCTCAGCCTTTGGCCTGTGAGTTGTGCACTTGTACCAAAAAGTGGCCTCCATTTGAAAATGCTAAGAAATACAAGCCTGCACTCATTCCTGTTCTGGGCTGTGTCCAGTTCTGGACTTCCCAGTACAAGAAAGACAAGGAGCAGCTGGAGAGGGTCCAGTAGAAGTCCACAAAGAGGATTAAGGGTCTTGAGCATCTCCTTTATGGGGAGAGACTGAAGGAGCTGGGCCTGTTTAGACCAGAGAAGAGAAGACTGAGAGGGGATCTCATTAATGCATGTAAATATCTCAAGAGCGGGTGCCCAGAGGTTGGTGCCAGACTCTTTTCAGTGGTGCCCAGTGACAGGACGAGGCACAATGGCCATAAACCAAAACACAACTAGTTCCACCTCAACATGAGGAAGAACTTCCTTACACAGAGGGTGGCAGAGCACTGGGACAGCTGCCCAGGGAGGTTGTGGGGTCTCCCTGTCTGGAGACATTCAAACCCACCTGGACACATTTCCATGTAACCTGCTGTAGGAGACCCTGCCTTGTCGGGGGGTTGGACAAGATGATCCCCTGAGGTCCCTTCCAACGCTAGTGATTCTGGGATTCCGTGTTTTGTAAAAAAAGCCTTGGACACGATGGGGCTGGGGGGTCTGCACAGGAGGTGCCTGTGGTGGTTTAGTTTTCTTGGTTTTGGTCTAGGCCTTCCCTGGTAACAGGGTCGGAACTAAGGAAGTATTCCACACCATTCCTTCATGTAATCAGGGGTATATAAAGACAAGGAGGAAAGTTTCCTCTCTCTCTCTTCGTTTCGGGTGTTTGGAGGACATCAGGTCTCAGTGTATCGGCTTAGCTCTTATTTCTATGCGCTGAGGCCTGTCTGAGAAACTGGTGTCCCAGCCACACGGCGGTGGAGAAACTGCTTCTCTTCGGGGGAGTTTGGTGATAATTTATTGTGTTAGTTACCTTATTGAGCTTTTCCCTGAGTTTACAAGTGTGTGTATCTGTTTTGTTTTGGTTTTGCCCATTTTTGTCCCTCTTCCCTTTTCCCTTTCGGGGTTGTTTGGAGTTCTTGTTCTGTATATTCATAGTGTTTAATCGTATATAACTGTAATATATGTGAATATATATATATATACTTTTACTACAATGTTCTCTTGGTACTTTTTTTCCTTCTCTCTCGGGAGGGAGGAGTCTGTGTGGCCAGCAGCTGGGTTTGCCAGGGAGCCAACCCAAACCTACACAGTGGCCCGCAGCACAGCACAGTCCAGCACTGGGGCACACACTCCCGGGCACCGGGCACACATTCCCCAGACACCGGGCACACATTCCCGGCACCGGGCACACACTCCCGGGCCCCGGGCACACATTCCCGGCACCGGGCACACATTCCCGAGCCCCGGGCACACATTCCCGGGCCCGGGTACACACTCCCAGCACTGGGCACACACTCCCGGGCCCCGGGCACACACTCCCGGACAGCGGGTACACATTCCCGTGCACCGGGCACACACTCCCGGACAGCGGGTACACATTCCCGTGCACCGGGCACACACTCCCGGACAGCGGGTACACATTC
>JAWWTY010000077.1:98876750-98900198 GCA_035222235.1 Margarornis squamiger | reverse complement strand
CCGTGCACCGGGCACACACTCCCGGGCCCCGGGCACACACTCCCGGACAGCGGGTACACATTCCCGGGCCCCGGGCACACACTCGCGGCACTGGGCACACACTCGCGGCCCCGGGCACACGCTCGCCCCCCCCGGCACTCGGCCGGCACCGGCCCCGGCGCTGCCGCCCCTGGGCGCATGCGCGGCGGTCGGGCGGGGCCGCGCCCCGTTGTCGCTCCGTCGCGGCGGCGCAGGGAGGGAGGGAGGCAGGGAGGGACGGAGGGGGGCGGCACGGCAGCAGAGCGGCGAGCCCGGCCCGCCGCGCTGGCGAGATGGCGGCGCAGAAGATTAATGAGGCGCTGGAGCACATCGCGAAGGCGGAGAAATAGTGAGCGGAGCGGGCCGTGCGGGCTGGGGTGGGCTGGCGAGCGGCTGCCCGCTCCGCGGCCGGGGTCTCCGGCCCGCACGGCTCTGCTGCCCCACGGAGGCGTCGTGTCGCCTCCTGGCCTGGCAGGGGAGCTGAGGGGACACCCCATGGGCCCCCAGGCGGCGGGACGTGGGGCATGAGGGAGGGGGTGGCGGGGTCGGGGCAGTCTCCGGAGGGAGTAGGAGGGCACGGCCGCTTGGCCCCTCTCACGCCGCAGGGGACCCTGCCGGCAGGGTGGGCGCTTACAGGACGCCCTTCCGCCCCGAGCGGGCAGGGGAAAGCGGCCCTGAAACTCCAGGGTGGTGTCGGGGCCGCTCGCAGGCCTGGAGCCCGAGCAGTGTCCTTAAGGCCTTGTGGCCTGCATTGCCCCGGCCCAAACTGAGAAGCGGGGGGAGTCACTTCTGCCCTTCTTCTGAGGTTAGTGGGAGAAGGACAGGATCACAGACTCAGGTGGGTCGGAAATAGGCCTCTGAGATCATCAAGCCCAACCTGTGACCAAACATTACCATGTCAACTAGACCGTGGCAATAGGTGTCATGTGCGGCCTTTCCTTAAACACCTCCAGGGACGGTGACTCCACCACCACCTCTCTGGGCAGCCCATCCCAATATCTAGTCACCCTTTCTGTGAAGAATTTCTTCCTAATGTCCAACCTGAACCTCCCCCGGTGCACCTTAAGCCTATAAACAAGTGGGAGTAAATAGTTATGGAGATTTTAGTGGATAAAGGGGCTTTACTTTGCAGAGATGGTGTGTGTGTTTGTTTCCTACTCATATGAAATGTGTGATTGTTACTTCGAGCTTAACGTCTACATATGACAGTCATTTATGGTGTATTTTAACACTGACTATAGCCATTTTGCTTCTAAGTTTCAATTTCACAGAGGACAGTATAGATGTAATAGAGCTGACTAATCTGAAGATGCTATAATTTTAGTAAGAAAAGTGACAGGCCCTCTGGAATCGTGGATCAAAAGTTATGGTAATTTTTACATTTGTTTGAGAAGTGAGCAAGTCAGAATATTGAAATTCAAAATTGCTTGATGACTCACCTCATTTTACAATGTACATTTTTTTCCTAATGTATATGTCTGCATGCGGCACCGTTTAGTGTCATGACCTGTTGTAGATATATAAATGACATATGAGGCTTTTTGTTGGTAAGTAAATTCTGTTATTTGTCTATGCAATGGAGAGTCTTTGATACTTCCCAGCAGGAAAAAAAAATATGTTACTGTAGAAGAATGCTGAAGACTTCCTGATGTGTGGGGAAAAAAAATATTGAAAATATTGTCAGGTGTTGTGGTATTAGAAATCTTGAGATGTCATGTTGGCATAGGCTGACCTCTTACTGCTGAGGAGCTGGACTTGGGGAGACTCTCTGAGGACAGTAGAAGCATGGTAGTGTGAGACTTGTAACTGTGGGAGATCATTGCAGTGCTTTATGCAATTCCGACCAGTGCCGGCATTTGGTTTTACAGCAGTGATGCCACCATAGTATTGACGTATAGGTAATTGCTCCTTTCCAGAGGTAGTCTGAAGTTTTAAATATACCTGACGTGCCTTGGAGGTAAAATGTAAAATCTTTGCTGATTATTAATAGACCTTTCTTCTTGTGTTTTAGCCTGAAAACTGGATTCTTAAAGTGGAAGCCAGATTATGACAGTGCAGCTACTGAATATGGGAAGGCAGGTATGTATGGCTGTAAATATGGCCATATGGTTTATGATTTCAAAGTATTCATTAAGCCTAATCCCTGATAAGGTTTTACGTATTTTTAGTAAGTTGCTGTGTAAGTAAAACTGTTGTGAAGACTAAAAATAAGATGAAACAACAAAGTAGCACTATAAAATAAATTTCAGGTTGTACTTGAAGAGCTAGAACAGTTGTCAAAACAAATCTTTTTTTTCCAAGCTTTTTCAACTGGTACTTTTTATGTGGCTACATATGATAAAAATAAAGCTTTCCTTCTTTCCCTTGTCCACCCCCAAATCCTGTGACTTTATCTACCAAACAAGAACTGTTCAAGCTGGTTTTAAAATTTTTGCTTTATCATCATTATATGAAATATGCCCTGACAAAGACTGTCTCAGTAAGGCAGAGAGATGCTGCCAGGTTGGGGTTTTCTTTCAGGCATAATAAGGTCTCTTTCCTCCCTTTTTCCATTGCAAGATACACACTGAATACAAAATTCTAGTAGTTGATTTCTTTTTGTTCTTAAACGTTTCCTTCTTTTTGATAGTAGTAGTTCATCATAGTCTTCTGTCTCCTTACTTTAGGCATTCCTACCTATTCACTTAAGCCTGAATAAAAAAAATACAAACTTGGAAGAACAAATGGAGCATTTATAAACTGAAATTTATTTTCAATACTACTTTAATATTTTATCAATTAAATGGAGATAGAAATACATATTTGTGCCCTGAAGTGGTTGTGCTGAGGAAGTTGTTATAGGTAGCCCTTGTTGGTGGCACACTTCTGTTCCTACCATACTGATTTTGTATAACCTCTAATGATTAAAACGATATACAGAGGCATTCCTGCAGTTCTGTAATTACAGAGTGAGTGAGTTTCAAAATCCAGCTAGTCACATTGTGCAGTGTGTATGATCCTGTGGTGGTATGGAAGCGGTGTTGGCAATAAATGTTTTTAATGGTAACAAAAGTGACTGATGAAGCAAGGAGGACTGTCATGGGATTTTTGGGGAGACCTTGGTAAAAGACTGTTCATTTGAAGAGTCTGTTTGCATCTTAGGGTAGCTAAACTCTTGAGCAGAAGTGGTGAAAAGAGGAAAATGGCAAGCTTTAAATTAAAAACTCTTACTTGCTTTCTTGCAGCTGTTGCTTTTAAGAATGCCAAGCAGTTTGACCAGGCAAGGGAAGCCTGTTTACGGGAAGCTGAGGCACATGAAAACAATAAAGCGTATCTTTTCATTGAAGCTGACTAGTTGCTACTTAGATTGGGGTAATGGCGGTTGGTAGCAGGTTATTTAATGCATTTGCACATTTTGTCAGTCTAACAGAATTGCTTTTTAAAAAGACTGTTCCTGTGTGCTCTGAGATGTAGCAGGTTCAATGGGATTTAGCGGATTCCTTGCTTTGAAACTAGTAGTTGTATAACATTTTGCACATTAATATTTTTTCTGCATTATATTTTTGTGACTTTTGTCCTTGACTTTGATAATTTTACTTCCAGTCTCTTCCATGCTGCCAAGTAAGTACAGAAGTGCTAAGTAATCAGAAACAAATTTTTTAACATAGAGTATAAGCATGAACTGTCATTTTTATCTCACTGTAGGAAGTGTTACGGTTGAAGTAATTCTGCTGTTTCAAAATCATTTCAATATAAGTGTGAGTTGGGAAAGTCTGAAAACTTGCAATGACCACTAGATGGTTTTGGCATTCTTCAGCACCCTTTGATATCAAATATTTTTTCTTAGATAATCTTTTCACAATTTTTAAATTCTACACTGTTGATCTTATAAATAAATTTTAAATTAGTACTTCAGAGCAAGTGGATAATGACAATAATACAAGTATTGTCTGTGGATCAGATTAGAGTAGATTTTCAGTGGGTAGTGTGGTTGAAGTACTTAATTTTTGGAAGATAATGTTACACATGCTGTCTCATTAAATAAATCACTTGAAACATCTTCAAAGTATGACATATTGAGTGAAGTGATAGCCAGTGCATGATAACTTTTGCGGAACAGCTTGCTGAAATACACCATCTCTTAACCAAATGGTACATTTTTTTTTTTCTTTGCAGAGCTTATGAGCAAGCTGGCATGATGCTAAAGGTATTTTCATTTATTAGTTTTTATTAAAAAATAAGAATATTGTGCGCTGGACCATTTAACAAATATAATGTTTTTAACAAATATATGTAAGCAAATGGCATATTAAAGGGATTTTTTTCTGTTGTCTCACAGTTCCCACCAACACCTTCAGTAGATTAGGAAAGCAACATTTGTGTGTGGAGGGGAAAAAATAGTTTTCCTTTTATAGGAAGAGTGACTCATGTCAGAGGGTAACAGAAGAATGGTTTTGCTCTAAACTTTTGCTCTAAACTACCACAAATTCACGACTTACATGAAAGTTTAGTACTTAGAAGTGAATTTTATGGAGTTGTTGGTCAATTTTCACTAGCTGTACAAGTTTGTAAATAAAAAATTAGAAAATAAATAAGGCATTGCAATTTCCTTTGATTTGTATCATTGTTCATAAGCTCAGTTCCTGACAGCAGTGTCCCTTTGTCTTTTGCTTTGTAGGAGATGCAGAGACTCCCTGAAGCAGTTCAGCTGATTGAGAAAGCCAGTATGATGTACCTGGAGAATGGAACACCAGATACAGCAGCTATTGCACTGGAACGGGCTGGAAAGTGTGTGCTCTTGGTGACTAGAATGCATTCAGGGTGTGGGTATGCCTTTGGTTTTCTTTTAGGTCATTTTGATGGTAAGGAGAAATTATTGATGTTTATTACAGGTTAATAGAAAATGTGAGCCCAGAGAAAGCTGTGCAGCTCTATCAGCAAGCAGCATCAGTGTTTGAAGTAAGTGGGGGATTTTTTTGTTTTCTTTCAGCTATAAAATCCAGAAAAAGCCTAAGATTAAGTTCTAAATTGTTTCTTTCCTTTTACATCAGTGGCTGAGTAATAAAGCTAAAAGGCTTCTCATGCAGTAGAGAAGGAGATTATAAAAGTTAGGAGTCAGTTTGCTTCGCCTTTTCCTGAGTTTGGAACTTGTCTGAATCTGAATTTTGTATGTTGTCAAGTTTTCTGCTAATTGTTGGGCCGCCCAGAGGGTAGGGAACATGTCCGCTGTTGGGTCCTGGAGCCCAAAATAGTTTGACATCCTTGAAGGTATAGAAGAGCTTGCTTGGTGCTCTAGCCATCCTGTGAGCCAATGATTTGCCTTTTTTGCTACCATCTTCGATGTACTTCTCTATCATCAGTTGTCACCTCTTTCCAGATTAGCAAGTTTGCATCAATGTTATTTTGCTGAGCAGATCCATACAGGAAATAGCTGTGGAATTTGGGAACTCTTCATGTTTCTCTTGAGTGTATGAACTGCTGATACAATAACTAACAGTTGTTCTGAGTTAGCGGTGAAACACTTAGATTAAAATCTACTGGTCTTAAATGCTGTGCAAATAAAATAAGAATGTATGAATATTTTTTGTTCTTCTCTAGAATGAGGAACGTTTACGGCAGGCATTAGAAATGCTGGGGAAGGCATCAAGACTTCTAGTCAGAGGACGCAGGTATATCTTTATCCCTATTTGTTCTTTTAATGTAATTGAATCTTAAATAGTGATTTTAATTGTGTTTTTTTTCTTGCTGTTTTTGTGTTTGTGTACTGTTACTTCATTCTTATTTGGGACACACTTCAAACTAAAATTCAGTTTCTGTGGGGTATGCCATGTTCATCCAGGAACCACCTGTTTTGTGTTTTCTGGGGTGATGTGGGCTGAAAGGCTTTGTTTGTTTTGTGTTTGTTGAACTGCTAGAAAGCACATACAACAATTTGCATTAATTACTAAACTACTTCAGGATTTTTTTTTTTCTTCCACCACTAATATGTAGAACATGCTTGAAAGTCATATATAGCTGTGGGATATAAAACAGGTATTAATTAGATGACTAACATGAGGACACAGTTCTGTTTGCAACAGTCTGATTCTAGACCTCTTAAAGAAGTGCATATCTTGAAGTCTCAATTGGACAAATTTAATTGTAATTGCTTGCACCAAACTTCATCTTCAGTTCAGCTGAGACTTGCTTCATTGAAACATTTAGGTCCTTTAAGAAATTGACTGGGGTTCTAAGTCTACTTTTAGGACACTTTATTTCACTGCAGAAAAGTAGTCAGAAAAGAAAATTGACAAAGGAATTTGAAAGTCTTTCTGTGAAAGCCAGTAAATGCAGCTCCAGAACATGTGAAAGAATTGCTGTCTAGCTGCTTTATAGCTCAATTGCTATTTCTAATTTCTAGAAGTTGAATATGATGAGTAAGAGAGTATTCAAACTCTGAAGTAGTTACTATGACTAAATATTGATAGTTCATGGGTGTCAGACTTACTGATAGCTTATAGTAACCTCATGCATACAGAAACCTGTTAGGTTATGGAATGGAGCATGCATTTGTACAATGTTACAAAAACCAAAGTTTCTGTGAATGAATACCAGAGATGTTCTTTGCATGTATACAGGAGGAATTGGTGACTGTGTATTTATCTACTCTGTTAGTAAGATCTACTGCTGATTTTTAGTTGTGTTGCTTTTTATTGCAGTAGACTTGCCACTTGTGTTAGTTAAACACCTTGTAATTAGCCCCAAGTTCAATGTGCCGTATTCCTGGCACTGATATCCTAACTGGGTTTTTTTGTTGTTTTTTTTTTGGTTTTTAGATTAGATGAGGCTGCGTTGTCTCTTCAAAAGGAGAAAAGTATTTATAAGGAAATTGAAAATTACCCCACATGCTATAAGGTAAATTCCAAGAGACAGCTTCTGATAATGCATTTCATTTTTTTTGCTGGGTGGTTATTGACAGATGACATCTGACTGACAATATGTACCTCTTGATTCAGGGATACATTTCTTGCTAACAATGAGAATTTGTGGTAGTGTGTGTTTTGCCAAATCTCTAACTGTGCCTTTTCACTACTGTAATTTTGAAGATAAGATGTTGTTACCTACAGGAATTGTCAAAACCAAAAATCACATTAAAAAATAAAACTGTTATCAAAAATAACAAACTACAAAAAGTATTACTTGGTACAACAGTTCATTAAAATATTATAGGAGATAATCTATTTCATACCAGCAGAGGATATGGCTTTCTGCTTTTTCACTATATTGTTCTGACTCTCTTGTGTCATTATCTTAGAAGGAGTGTGGATTGTAATGACCTTTTTCATGCTAGATATTAGCAGTCTACTATTTCTCTCATATTTTTCTGTTAATTTCTAAAGAATCATTAGGTTTACATTTTTTGTTTTGTTTCTTTTTGTTTAGAAAACTATTGCTCAAGTCTTAGTTCATCTTCATAGAAATGATTATGTTGCTGCAGAAAGATGTGTCAGGGAAAGCTATAGGTAAGTTTAATTTTTTCAGAATGTTTTTTGCCACATATGGAGGCCCTGGAAAGTTTAAATTCTAACTTGTCATTACTGTATTTTATTGCAGTTTGAGTATGGAAATACGGAATGTAGTATCAAAATGCGTAATAGCAGCATCCCAGTATAATCAATTAAAGTATCTGGTATGGTGATTAGACTGAGGGAAAGATTAATCTAAATGTTTTAGTTAAAAGTTTGCAGTGTGTGAGTTATTGTATTTCTGGCTATGTTAATCTAGGAGATCTTGCCCTCATCTCACAAGCGAGGAAGAAAAGCAAGATTTCTACTTTCTGTAACTTTTAAGTAGTTGGTTGAACTGAAAGATAATGCAGAAAGCAGAAAGTAGTCTAGTTGAATATGCTGAATTGAAGAAGGGATTTTTTACACATACAGGAGAAAATTCTGGTGTCAGAATATGGGTTAGTGTTTAACCCTGGTTCCAGAGACTTCCCAAGCAACTTGTCATTTCAGCCTTCATTAGGACTTCAGTAACAAAATCTTGAAATGTGTTTTCACTTAAACTGTGGTTTTAGTGAAATTACTTGAACATATGTATGTTAAATAGTATTTATTTTTAGAAACAGTTTTTGAAGATCAATCTTTAAACATGTTTCTTGTATTTTTCAAATATCCATTTTGTATTTTATATGTAGAAACTCATAACAGAATTTTTCTGTATGTAAAGTGGAGAAAGAGTTTATTGACTAGCCAGGAAAAAATTTAAAAATTCTAATATTCTTGTTTTGTCTGGACTATGATTGTGGTTTTATTCTCAGCATGCAAACTAATATTGCTGAAAGTTTAATTTTTGTGGATATGATTCATGCACCTGGAGAAATCAAAGTGGTTATATGCAGTTTTATGGAATAACCAGTCTGTCAGATTCTTGAAAGTTGCTTGCACTTCTGGTGTTAAATCAGCAGCATTTAAAGATTAATAGCTGAGTGTCAAGTAGATTGCTGAAATGGCCTAAATGAACTCTTAATTTCCTTCAGTATACCAGGATTCAATGGAAGTGAAGACTGTGCAGCACTAGAGCAACTTTTAGAAGGATATGATCAGCAAGATCAGGATCAAGTTTCTGAAGTCTGTAATTCTCCACTCTTCAAATATATGGATAATGACGTAAGTAGGCAATTTCTGTGTGTTTGGTTTTTTTTGGTTTTTGTTTTTTTGTTGTGGGTTTTTTTGTGTATGTGTGTTTTTTAAATTATTATTTTTATAATCCTTTTGCTTGTTCAGATTAAGAGATACGTTTTTTTGTAGTAGAGGAAAACCAGAAGAGCACAGTCCATATATTTATTGTGACTTGCTGTTATACTACCTTATATTACAGATTTCATGTATTCTTTAACTGCCAATGCTGGTGCTATAGGATGTACCCAAATTATTCTATAATAAGCAGTATTAATACAGATCTCACATCCTGTTCTCAGAGTGTTTGAGATGGAGAAAAATGAACTAATGTTATGCTAATTCTAAGCTGGAAAAATATACTCTGAGAGCAGCATCACTCTTTTCTGTACTTTTCTGGGTGTTGCCTGCTTGTTTTTTGTGACCATCAGTCAATTCTGTGATAGTACAGAAATTAAACTTTCTTTGTTGTTGTCGTCAGTATGCCAAGCTTGGTCTTACCTTGGTGGTCCCAGGAGGTGGAATCAAGAAGAAATCGCCAAATGCTGCACAAGACAAAGCCAGAGGACCAGCTGCAGTGGGCTCTCATGCTGATGAGGAAGAGGATGAATATTCTGGTGGACTATGCTAGCTGCAGACTAGGTTGTCTTAAATATCTGACTTATTTGTGATGTCGAGCATATCCAAAGGTACCAGATTTACCAGAGCTTCATTGCAATTGTGATGTGAGAGTCCTAATATTACCTTGGCAGCTTCTGGGTACAATACAGGAGAAAAACATGATTGTACCCATTATCTTGAAACATCTTTGAACTTCATCTCTTATCTGGGAGGAGCTTTCTTAGGGCCCTGCCTTCAGCTGGCAGGAAAAATTTGAGAGAAGTTTCACTAAAAGCACAGTTTAAAAAAAAACAAACCTCAGAAGCACTGGAGTAGGGAGGGTGGTACAAAATTTTAAACTCTGGGTTTCAACAGCTAGCACTTTTTAGTCCCAGTAAGATGTTTGAAGTTGTTTCAGAGACATGTATAATCATTCATTTGGCTATTTAACTCGTGTTTAAGATCATTTAAGGCAGATGGTGCCAGGCAGGATTTTTACTAGTGTAAACACTAGGGGGGAGCATTCAGTTTGTTTTCAACATGTTTTTACTCCACGAAGGAATATTATTTTAATACCTTGTTCTTTGAAAGCAGTATCCGTGTGAGTGTGAAAAATACTAAGTCAAGTAGTTTGAAGTTATCTTGCAAGCTTAAAAATACATGCACATCTTTCCTCTTAGGAACTTTATTGACCTGAAGTCTTTGGAAATGTGTGCACAGTGTTTGTAGTGTGCATCTTGGGAAAGGAAGGAGTGACCAACCATTCTTAGCAGTGTTTCTGAAGCATGCCATAACTAGAAAAGAAACTGAAGGTAGCAGATAACATGCATTGAGTATAAACTTCTGAAGACAAATGTTTAACAAAAACTTAGGTGGAATGTTTCAGTGATTTGATTCTTTCATATTTTCACAGCAGAGAACAGATATCTCCTATAAATGTCATTTTTCAACCTGGCTCAGAATCCAAGGCAACTAAATTTTAATGCGTCTTCTCTATTTTTATTTGGTTTCAAGTCATAATGTGTTTTGCAAAGGTCTGTAGTATCTTAAATTTGTTTCACCATTTTATGCTTAAAAGGTGTCAACTCTAGCAGTTGTACCTGTGGCTTGTTTCTTCAGCAGAACCTGATCAAGGTCTGCCCTAGGGTGAATCCAGCAGGGATTTGTGTGTGATGCCCAAAGTTCAATAAACAAGAGACCAAAAGCATGGTGTTAAATGTTTGTGTAGTTTGTGCCATATTAAGGAATTAGATGTCATCAAAAATATCAAGCACGTGTCTGACATCAGTGAGTCAGACATAATTGTGATGAAGGTTAAACTTTAAGAGGGCTAATATACACTTTCCTTGGGGTGGATAGCACTAAGTAGCATTGTGATGGGTGTACAAACTGCAGCATAATTTGTAAGGCAGGGCTGCAGTAAAAAGTCATGTTATTCAATTTAGTGGATTTTAGCTCTAAGAAACTTTAGGCAGTGAGTTGCTTTTCTCTGAGAATGCTGGCGGGTACACATGAAAGATGATTTTGAAGACTTCCCTCTAACTCTTCTGTTTTCACCATTGGAGCAACTCACTCCACTTTACTCACCTTCTGCCTTCTGGATTTGTTAATCAAGTTGAACATATGCTTTTTATGGGGAGTCTTTATCACAGGTAGAAAAAAAAAACACATAGGTGCTCTGGGAGCACTGAGTAGTTTCTTCAAGCATTTCCTGCTCCTTCTGATTCTAAAATCATTTTTATTGTGTGATCCCAAGGAGTCTACAGTTGTGTATACATGAGAAGATGAGGTGCTTAAGAAACAAAACTGGGAACCTTGTGTGCTTCTGTGAAAGAATTTGCAGATTTATTTAAACTGTGCTTGTAACACTAACAGGCCCTTAAAAGAAAAATTAAAATTTATGCATTAGATTCTTAAAGCATACTTTTTATATTGCCAAAAAAATAAAGTAGATGTGCAAGACTGTCTCCCACACTCCCTCAAGTTGTTTTTTTCTGTGCCAAGTGTGGAAAATCTGGGACAAAAGTAACTGGTACTAAACATGTTAAGCTGCCACTGAATCAAAGGGGGCTTTTCTGATTCTTAGTAGTAGGATCTTCGATTGCAATGTTGCTGCAAAGACCAAATCTGCAGAAATGGAAGTGTCTGAAAATAAAATGGTCTATTTTATATAACTTATTCTCCTATTTTAGACAGTGAAAGTGTGTTAGGAATGTTAACTGCCTTTTAGTAAACATTTAACTATAGAACAAATTGTCTGTATATTATGTGTTAGTGTTTGTTTCTATCTTTCAAAGCAATTTGCACACTTATGTAAATACTGTTTAGGTGATCTAAAATGGAAAACATACCATTTACAGCAAGAGAGTTTCCAAAACCAGTGTTGACTGTAAGAAAAATAAAGTTTAATTGTGCATGAAGGCTGTGAAATGGCCAATGCAATGTATATGTAAAATCAGAAGATTTCTAAATTATCTGTAACTTAATACTCAGATGATCAAGTGCAGTGTGAAATCTGTGCTTTATTTGTTCTTTCCCAAATCTGTGGCGTAATAGAGTACACAGTGTGTTTGTAACAGCTCTACAGATGCTGCCTCTTGAGGCTGTGTTTCAACAACGCGAAAAATAAAAACTTGAAGTTAACACATTTGTGGTAGCTTTCACTGTTGTTGATCAGGTCCTGCAGAATTAAGTTAATTATATTTTCACTTGAGTCAGATTTTCAAAGTGGTTTTTGGCACGATAATGCAAGCTTGTCATTATTTGGGCGGATCCAATGGAGAGTTTGAAAAATAACTACATTTCAATGTTTCAGAAACTGTAGATCTTTACACAATTTAAGGATGTGAATTCTGTAACTTTGGAGACTTCATAACTATAGAAAAAACACGTTTGCTTTTTTGAAGTCAAACTTGCTGGAATACTTGAAGAATCTGGAACTGAAGTTCTGCAGTGTGACAGAAATCGTTCCTCAGATGCTGCAAATAAGCAGCTGCAAAAATTACAAGAGCTAAGCTGCTCTTGGAAAAAAAAGGATAATAAAAGCCTTATCATCTAGATTTATAACAGGTACTGAGCTTTTTTTATGCAGGAAATGGAAAAAAGAAGCAACCCCAACCACCGCAACTAGTAGTGATAATAAAATTGGAGGAAGTAGGTGTAACTTTAGAGAACAAGAGGGAACAACTTGGGATCTGTGTTTTTTTGTGCAGGGATATTAGTATCTTTGCTAATGGTCTGTAGAAGCCAGCATCCCCAGGAGGTGGGCTCATCTCTTCCTCTACAGTGGTACCTGTTGGACATGACATGCATGACTGTTGTCTCTGACCACCTTCTGAAAGGCTGGCAGGTCTTTGTTTCAGAGTCGCTGTGGTTGCCCTTCAGCTGTGATTTCCAGTGTGTGCAGCGCAGCCTTCAGCCTGGAACGGGAGTGAGAGGCAGCTGCAAGGCTGCACGTACGTTTTTAGAACATATGACTGTTGTGATTCATCTGCTGAGTCCAAGGGGAATAGCGCTAGTGAGTGTGGCCGGACTCTGCAGTGCAAACTGCCAGGATGTTAACTGAGGCGCAACCAGTTTAGACTATGCAACAGAAATGTTTTGGTCGTGGAGTGACAGAAGCACGCTCTGCCATGTGTAATGTGAAAATGGGTTGTCAGTAGTTGCCATGCTTGTTCTGAGTATATATTTGAGTGCCTTTATTTTGCGTTGTTTCTAAACTCAACATAACCTGAGCAGATCTGTTTTCCCAAGAGCCTTGTTCTCTCTTAGCACTAGATGGTGCTGCAGAGCTGGCACAGGGCTTTGCTGCTGGGTTGCCTTGACTCCATGTCCAGGACAGCTTCTACATTTAAATATGCACAGCTGGAGTATTGGTTTGGTTAGAAACTTCCTCCCGAGGACCTTCTCTTTCTCATGGCTTGAAACACCTGCCTGAAGTTGTTGAAGGCAGCAGTCCTGTAGGGCCAGCCCATCACCTTCCTCTCATGTACTGACTGCTGTGCAAGTCCTCTGGGATAATATGGCTGTCTCACCAGGCAGCTGTCCCTGCTGCTTGGTCATATGGGGTTGGTGCTGCATACAGCCTTGCTCCATTCTTACCTGCCCTTAAGCTGGCCTCACTGGTGTGCTGAATCCGGACCGACACACTTCCTGGCCTGACGGCAGCTGTGAACTTCAAGGGCTGTCTCACAGCTTTCCTCAGCAGGGCCAGTGCCAGCAGCCTGGTAGAGCTGGTTGCCAGTGAATGGTTCCACTCCCTGCCTCAGAGAGCTGGTGGCAAGGGACTGCCTTGTCTGCTGCTGCCAGAAGTACTCGTGCCAGCTGTGCTGCTAATGGACTCTCAGGCCATCAGCAGGAGGCAAGGGGACCACTCAGCAACAGGATGGCTCTGGTCATAAGAAAGAAGACTTAAACCACTCTGTGTTGGTCAAGGTGCCCTGGAAATAAATACAGGTCCAATCCAGCCTGCACCTTGTGCTGATATCCATCTTCTTCTCACCTGCCATACCAAACTTGAGCAAATGCATTTACAGTTTTGCCAGAGTGTTTTATCACATGATGAATGGGCCCTTCAAGAGGTTCAAATTCCAGCTGTGATGGAGATGACCAATTTGCCTTTCTCTTCTCTGAACATGGACCTGGGAAATTTGGTGATTAGGAGCCAGGTTACAGAGGGGTGGGTGGGTGAAGAGTGAATAAAACAGTAGTCAGTGTGCCCTATAACTATAATTTTCAACTATAATTTTTAACTCTAGGGCTGGCTGATTCTGCTACAATTGCAACTCTTGTTGCAGGCACACAATTTTATGAAATGCCTCATGGACAAAATGCAGTGTTAAAGGACAGAAATCAACAAGTATGTGTGTGTAGGGAAATTTACTGAAAATAGGAGTGTGTTGGTCATCAGGTAATGGTATGTTGATGGATTGAAGAAAGGGCTTCTGCTGCAATTTGCTGAAAGGACTTCGCTTTAAAAAAATAACACCCCATCCCAATTAATCCACAGAGACATGGAGGGAGGGATGAAGGCTGTCATGACTGCTCTCCATGCTGGGGAGAGGTTCTGTTGCTGTATGTCATGTGAGGCAGTATGAACCCAGAGACACTCTGGGCTTTACGTCCTTTGCCTGTCACTAACTGATGGGAAATCAGAAATTAAAAAAAACTTACAGAAGCAGATAGGGACATCTTTTCTCTGTATGTGTTTGTGTAGCTGACAACTTTCTAACCAATGCTTGCTGTGCTGCACTGCTCAACAACTGTCCCAGAGTAATTGTGTTAGTAATAATATAGCAGAGAATTCATGAAGTGTAAAGACCTATGGTACCCCATGTCTTTTATGGAGGCCAAGTGTTTTATTTAACTGACCATCATCCAGTAATTTTCGGTCTCCTGTCCTTTGCAAATGTAGGATTTTCCAAACTGAGTAACTGGAGAAAGAATGAGATTTCTCTTAGCACCTGATCCCAGAGCACAGGCTGGTGTGTAATGAATGAGTTGCGTGGACTTGGAAGGTAAGGCAGCTTTGTAGCAACACCAACTGAGCCAAATATTTTAAAGCTTTGATAACAGAGATGCAGAAACAGTAGTGTATTTTAAAATTCTTCATTAAGTAAGACATAATCTGCTTACTTCTGTGGTCTTAATGTTTATCTTTCCAAACTTGCCAGATACTGCATCTCATGGGAATTCTTAAGAACTAATGTTTTTCAAAACACCAGCAGGGAGTTATTTCTCACCGCTTTGAAAAACTTCAGTCTATTCCTGATTCAATACGTGAGTTTAGTGACAGGCCCTACTGCCAAGGAACATCAGAAAGGAAAAGAAAACCACTCTTGTTTTTTGTTGATTGAGAAAGAGATTTATGTAGAAGGCTTAGGTGTTGAGTATTTTTACCTTTAGATCCTATTATTCTCTAATATAAGGATGGATTTTTTTCCCTTTGTTGTTTGTGCATGTTAGTATGTGATCTGAAATTCAAATACCTGTTTTTCTGTATCTGTCCTGTAGGGAATAAAAAATTTCTTGATGCTCAGAAGGGGATAGGGGAAAATCAGGAGAGAAAGCATGCATGTGACTGCACACACTAGTCACTTTGGTTTTGTGTGTGTTAACGCAGAGCTGCTTGTGATCTCTTAGTGGATAGGAGGCTGTCAAATGACTTCAGTTCTGTATGATTTTGCTACCTTTTATTTGCATGGAGATGCTGTGATGGTGTTGGAACAGGTGTGAATGTCTCATGGCCAAACAGAATCTTGTATTAATGACATGCAGCGAAGGTAGTAAATGCAAGTAGCAGCCTGAATGCACATACATGCTATATACTTATCTCCACTTGTATTTATAACATGACGGTTTTTGTTTTAGAAGGTCATGGATATCTAAAACAGGAAACATATTCCACAGGTAGTGTTTCATCACAAGACTGAAGTGCAGCAATGAATGACTTGAAATTTACTGTAATTACTGTAATTTATTGTAATTTGGGATATGTATTAGTTGCTTCCACACTTTCAGAGAGGTTTCCATTTCAAGGGTAAATTTTTATATATCCATTTTGCATAATACAGATATGGAGAAACACTCCACATTTGTGATCACTCCACCAGCTTTGAAATAGTTTGGTAAAAGGGTAGGGGGGATTCAAAGTAAATTTTTTTCAAGATATTTCAGGAATAGTAAAAAAAAAAAGTTACAGAAAAGCCTGTGCCTACTGAGTTTTATTTATAGCAGATTGCACCGTGAATAATTCTGCTGATGGCTGTATGTAGTATTGTATTGCCATAATAAAAGATTTGGTCACTTTTAAACGCCAATATTGCAACTACTAGGACTCTGATCTTTATGAACCAGAAGATGGAAAACATTAATTAATAGAGTCAATATGACTGAAGTATAGAAAGAGATGAGGAGGCAGTGTTTGATGTGGGAAAAAGTGAGATGAAACAGGGGAGGGTTCCAGCCCAGTACTGAGTACTTATGCCCTCTTTTGATTTTCTGAACATAAGGATGAAGAAGGATGACAGAACAAATGGAGACATAATGTATTGTTTGAGAAATAACAGAGAACAGTAATATGAATCCTACACCTGACAGCCTGTGTAAATCACAAAAGTCACAATTTTTGCCAGAGATTTAAAAGTATTTTGAGCATCGTTGGCGATTCTGATGCAATGTGGTAGGGGATAGTACTTTTTTATGCTGCCTCTTTAATGAATGTTAAATTTATACTATTCTGTTCTAATGCATTTATTCAATGGAGTTTCCAGATGCACAGCAACTGAACAGAGAGGGTCGTAAAGGGGATCCTGTTTGCTGCATTGTTTCCTTTCCTTTTCAGGTGTGTGCATTCTGTCTTTGCTGCAGGAGCAGGAGTGTTGCTTGAAGGCTTTGGTTTAGAGATTTCTGAGGGCGTTGTTTTGTTTTGAGTTTGCTTTTTTTTCAGTTTATTCTGAAGAAAACCAAACCTTTGCTTTGGGCAGATATTCCAGTAAGTCTTCACTCTTTTGACCATTTTTTGCTTGATTCTCAGCACCTTATTAGGATCACTGCTTTTTAATTGACAGAGTGCCGAACTTGGTTTGTGTTCATTGGAGAGAAACAGTCATAGAATTAATATACTCATGAATCTGGATCGGATCCTGGTCTTTATTAGGAACCCAGGATGTGCTATGCTGTTGACAAAAAGGCTGGCATTCAGTCACTGTTTTGCATTTTTATCTCTGAC
This sequence comes from Margarornis squamiger, assembly GCA_035222235.1. NCBI lineage: Eukaryota > Metazoa > Chordata > Aves > Passeriformes > Furnariidae > Margarornis > Margarornis squamiger. The sequence continues at coordinate 98,883,212 of JAWWTY010000077.1, read as the reverse complement.
CAAATACAAATTTGAATTTAAAATATACAAAGTATTTTTCTACCCTCAGGCAGATTTTAGGGGCTGTCATATGTCACCAAACTATTTTTATCTGTATTTTTTTAGTGAGGAATTCATATTCCTTTAAGTGGTGTGACTCTCTAATATAGCAAATGCCATATGATGCAGAATTATAGCCTTTTGAGACCGTTGGGTTAAATGTGATTTAATTACTTAAAATATGAATGCTTTGTTTCTTGTCAGTCTTCTAAGTTATTTCAGTGGAGTTATTTGTGTCTTTGGCTCTCTTCCCAATTTGCCTAAACATAATTTCTAAGTAGTGTTTAAAGATACTGATATTCCTGATTTCTAAATGAATGGTTGGAAATCTTTGGCAGTGATTTTCTCTTCAGATGAAGATTTAAGTTACTCCTAATTACATTTGTCCCTATGGTTCATTTTGTTTAAGAGAGGCCACGTTACATATCAACTGTGTGAGCCAGACGTATTTCATGGTTTTCAAAGTGTTCTGGACTGTTTTTGGGTGGATGACTGGCAGCCTGGGGATCTTTATCAAACTCTGATGCCAGGCTGTGAACAAATTGTTTGGAGCAGAAGCCTAGGATAATTGTTGATTATAATCTTGTTTCCACTGGTTAAGCTCTTTAATGTAGGAAGGAGAGGCTACATGAAGAGTCTGGGAGCTGGATATCTCAGCTGCACTGAAGTTGAGAATCAAAGGGTGAAATTTCTGTAACTAGCAGGGAGGATGAAACACTGTAATAGTCTGTGAACAGATCTATCCAAACCCACAACTGCACATACCTTAAAAAAAACAACAAAACAAACCCACTTTCAGGAAAGGACAATAAGTAAGTAAAATAAAGAAATAGCTTTTTTTTTTTTTTTAAATAAATTATTATTATTTCATCAGTGATGGAGATTTTATTTTATTTTTTTTAAATTTTGTAATTATGCATGCATTTGTAGCCAATGTTGCAATCACAAGGCTAGGAGCAAATTTTGAAGTCTATTTCCAGATCTGCATCATCAATTAAATGTCTCTGGAGTTCAGTGTGGGAGATAAGTTGGAATCCAGTGTTCTCCAAGTGCAATCTAAGCAGTAAACTCTCTCTCTCCTGTTATGGATTTGCCTACAGACATAATACAGCGGGTCCCCAGCTGTGAGCAAGGTGTGCTGCCTTGAGTCAGCCAATTGAACCCACAGGCCAAAATTCCTGCTGTGAACGATTGCATCGACTTTCCAGCCTTTCTCCCAGACAGGTCTCCATGGCAGGCAAGGGCTGGACTGAGACTCCCATATGTGTTTACCAGTCACAGAGTTCTTCTCTTGGGGGAAAGATATCCACTTTCTTTTTCTGTCAGGATTTGTAAATGTGGAATCATGCTTGCCGAGACACTGAGTGGAAGAGACAAGTGGAAAGGGACATTATTTGGCCAAGGATGAGCTGGAAGTTGAAACAACATCTACTGTTTGTCAAGGTCATTTAATTCCAAGCAAATCGACTTTGAGCTTCTTGGGGCTGTTTGAGATGTTACTGAAACGCAGCAGTTTACAGAGCAGAAGGCATCCACAACGTAATAGTATGCTGAAAACCCACAGTGCAATAACACGAAAAATAATGCTTCCAATTACTTCTACAGTATGGATTTAAAATAGGAATATGATGCTGTTTAGACTAATTGCTGGACTGCTTAGACTGCCATCAGCACTGGTTCTGCTCAGTACCTTGTTTCAAAAGTTTTGTCAGTTTTAGTTTCTGCCAGGAGCATTTATGGTCACATATTATGGTCATGGCCCTGTTACACCCAGTGATCCTATACTGGCTTGCTGTCCTTGTGGTTCTTACATAGAAATTACCATGTTTCACTCTGTTGGTTTGACAGACTTTTAATTAGGGAGTTTCTAAGCAGTAGTGCCAGGTAGGAGTAAATCTGCCAGAAAGTAACACTGCTGTAGTTCTTCAGTTATAGTGAGTGGGTAACATCAGGCCAACAGCATTTGTATTCTGCATTTAGCAAATCTGGGGCTGAATGAAGAGTCCTGGAAAGATACAAACATATCTGAAGTACAGGCACTCAGAATTAGAAAAAACCTCTAAATATTATGCACTGAAAGCTTCAACACAATGTGATATATTGTCTATTACAGTCAGTCCTTGGTTAATTGCTGACATTAAAATACTCATAAGACCTGTAGTTTGACATTTTTTGGCTTCATCCCCTACTTGTCTCCTTCCCCTGCCCCTCCTCTCATAAATAGAAAAAAAAAAAGGTGCAATAGTTCTCTAATTTATAAGACAATATAATAAATTACCATGATGGAGTTGATTGTTCATCTGTCTGTGACATGTTGGGTATTTAAAAAAAAAAAAAAAAAGAATTCTAAGAGTTCCATGTCTTAATGTCAATGATTCTCCATCTGAAGATTTGGAATGGATTGATTACTCCCAAGTTTAAAGTATTTTCTTCTTTTGTTCCAAGAGGAGTAACATTTACCTATTCTCAGGGAACCCATCACCCAAAATGCAGATAACATTGGCGATACAATGCAATTGGAGAGAGGAGGTGGCATCACCTGTAATTTCAAAATGTTATTAGTTTTTGATCACCACATTAAATGGAAGCCATGTTCATATCATGTGTTACTTACTAACAAAAACATGGAGTTAATTTCAACAGAGAACATTAGAAAAAATTTTTGACCAGCTCTAGTGTTGATGTTTGTATCCTGAAGTGGAAATAACTGAAGTTTGTCAGTGAACTGGAGCTGGGACTCTGAAAATGGACTTGTTCCTCTACTCCTCGAAGAAGATCATGCTCCCAAAACATGTTTTGAGTTATTTTTTATCCTTTGTGATAAGGTATATTCATATAGGCCTCACATCGTCAGTACCAAGCTGAGTAAGCAAAGTGTTGCAGGGAATGGTCAGTACCATCTTGTGCCTTTCAGAGGAGCAAGTTGCATGGGGACAGGGAAAGGCAGCACAATGGCAGCTCTGCACTTCTGATACTAAGCTAGATGATCTCCACTGTATTGCAGTGTTCCTGACATTGCAATCCTCGAGGGTGTAAAGTCATGAGCTGTTCGGCTGTCATCTGCTTGTGTCTGCAATGAATCTGCAGATCCTTAGGGTTTCTTTAACCCAGTGTAAAGAATAGGGATGGTGTAATGTATTCCTGAAATGACCCACAGCCTCTTAGGGCTGTGTGTGGGTTGCCATGTGTATAAGGGTGAGAGTGTAGGCTATGAAACTTGTGATGCTCAGGCAGCTGCTGTGAGGTTTATGTTTGAGGGTCTCTGGCTCATGTAAGCTTTTTGAATTGTGTGTTTTCAGTATGTGCATTTTACTGTTAAGAAGGGTTAAAAACACACACACACATCACTGCCCCAAGGTCAGAATTTTCTGTGAACTTGCAGCCCAAAGCTGTACAGCACAGAGAAACCAACCTGTACCTCATAACCCACATGACAGGAAGGTTGCTTATGAGCAAAAATCTTGCTTCTGCCTTTACATTTTATGCTAGTTCATTTAGTTTCATCTGTTGATACATGCATTTTATAACAGTTTAGATGTCTTAAACTGGGAATGGTGGTTGAGAAGCAATCCATCTGGAATGAGGACAGTGCAGGTGGAACACTGAGTCTCCTCCAGACTTCTCTCTTGAGGTGAGAGATGTACCATTCTTTTTAATATATCTGCTTACTCAGGCAAGGCTGCAAATAATTGAAAAAGGATGTCGTCTTCCAAATGACCCACAGAAATGGGGAGTTAATGCTTTGGTACCTTCTCTTGATATAAAATACAAACTCATGGGACTGACTGGTCCTTTTCTTTCACTCACCCACTTCATCTCACCTCTCTTCAGTCCCTGGAAGGAGATACAGCATTGAAATCAAGGTAGGGTATTGTGAAAAACTGAACTCCTCATATGGGGCAGCTGAAAAAGTCAAGCATCTGATAGTAATTGGTTAGTAAATTAAATTTTAACAACCTAGAGGTTGCATGCAGTCCAGTCCTGCTCCCCTAATATAAATCACTCAGATTTTCAAATATGAAACACATGTTTTCTGTCTGACCTTGTCTTTTATGGAGCAGTGGAGATTGCAAATGCAGATGCTCAGGTTTGTCTGCTTTCTTGGCTGCCAAGGCTGTAAATGGCAACCTGGCTCTTGGAGCACACGTTACATTGACATTGCTTCACAAACTGGAGAACAGATATGGCTAAAGGCAATAAAGCTGAGCTGGATCCTGTTCAAACAGCTTCACTCCCTTTAGGTCTTGTTCACCTGAGGTGGGACTATGACCTCCGATTGTAGGGCCAGTTTCTCTCCCTTCCCTTGCCCTGGGAGGGAGGGGATGCCAGCTGCCCTCATGACATGGCTGAGAGCAAAAGGCTGGCAGTCACCTGCTGTCTCTGCCTGCAGCAAAATGCAACTTCTACCCCTTTCATAGCTGGTCTGGCTTTAAACCAACAGCCATAGAGCACTCTGACTGACATTTTGGCTCAACTGATCACTGATGGCTTTCCCCAAGCTTGTTCCCAGCAGCCACAAGCTCCAGCACCCGCCTGGGCACTGCCAACACTCCTCACCCTGCTCCCAGAGATGTTCAATAAAATCACCCAGACAGTTTTCCCCTTTAGGGCCAAAGCTGTTATTCCCCTGGAGGAAGCTGGGTCTCCCTACATACCATTTCTTCCCTCTTTCTCATCAAAAGGACATGTCTCAGTCTGACATTTAAGTTTTACTACTGCTATTCTGGAGCTGCATGTTTAAAGCTTCAGATCTGCTCTGACTACAGTCAGTGGGAATTTTCCTATGTAGGTGCTAAGTATTATTCAGTGTAAGCAAGACTTGGCCTGTTACTTTTAACTTTTTTTTTTCCATTATAAATCAAATCCTCTCTTTAATTTTTGCTTGAAATCTTTCCTCTTGGAAATTGCTGTAGCTGTAACATTGCCATGAAGTATTCCAGCCATGAGAGCTTGAAAAGAGTTTTCTTCCTTTCTAGAAGTCATGTTTCTTAGGGATTCTGACTTGGTCTAAAGCCTTTGTGATTTATTGATGCATTTTGACCTATAGACTGATGTTACTGGTTGTTGGGAGAGTAAATGATTTGGTTCTGAGGCCAGCAGCTTTGTAGGCTGAGGGGTTAACAAAAGCTTCTGGTGAAGGCACATATTTTAGTGCCCATGTATCACTGCTCTCAAGGGCTTAATAGGACAGCTTGAAAAATTGAAGTCCTGAGCTTGAACTTTCTTTTACTACCAAAATAAAACAAGCCCTGACTTTAGGGAAAGCTCGGGAGTGCTTTCCCTCAGGTGTGTCACTGTACTAGGAAGGAGCGCTGTGGGACTCCCTCTCAAGGAAAGGAGAGTAGATCTTCCCATCCTCAGTCACACTGTCCCTTCAGTGTGTTGGTGACCCTGTGCTGAAGTCCAGGAGCAGAAGTAGAGGCAGTGGGGATGAAGGGAACAAGAACCAGAGAACTGGAAATGTGCAGAGGTCAAAGGCTGGAGCTGGACCATCATTTCAACTTTTGCTTTGAGGAGAAAATATTCTTAAATAACCCCAGAGAACTCCTATCGCCTCCTGTCCAGAGCTGTGAACTGGATGGTTCGGTAAGGACACATCAGTGGGATTAAAGCAGTACCGAGGTTCTAGCACTGACATCATGTGTTTGGGTGTTTTACAGTGATCCAGCTCTAGCCCGCTACTGCACGTCAGCTTTTGTACTTCTCCATGCCTACCCGTAACACCTCTTTCTCTGGAAGAAAAAGAGTTGAAAGCAAAAGAAATCTGGTCTTATGGACTGAATTGCCTGTAAGAGGTTATAGCACTTTTAATATGCACCTGCAGCACCCTCTGTGTTATCTTCAAATGGAACAGATTCAGTTTCTGTGCTACAAACCCACCTTAACACAAATCACAGTTTGATAAGAGGGAGGTGCTTGCGAGGCTATCCTCAGTCCTGTGCTTCAGATCCAAACTGCAATGCTTGTGCTGTGGAAATACCAGTAATAGGAAAAATAGATATTTAAACTTTACTGCAAAGAGGAGTCCCCAGAGAGCCCTGTGATATCTTTGGACTTAGCAACACTCAGCAAGATTTTCTTATGAAAGTATTCATAGCCATATAATATCTGGACAATTGCTTTGAGATGGGGGAGGATCCTTTAAGGCACTTTGACTTACTTGCATGAAAGAATTTACTCATGTGACCAGTGGTACCATCTGCAGTTTAGCATTGCTTTGGATGTTCACAAATCATCTTAAATCTTAGTTACATTACTGATCTTTAAATCCTGCTGATTACATGAAACATGTGAAGCTGCCTTTGTGCAGACTGCTGTCAACAGTGTTATACTCTTTCAATGCCTGTTTTCTTGTCCAGGATCTTCACCTTTTTTTTTTCTTTTCTTCTTCTTTTTTTTTTTTTTTTTTTTTTTTTTATTTGT
>JAWWTY010000077.1:98613027-98876650 GCA_035222235.1 Margarornis squamiger | reverse complement strand
AAAGCAGTTTCTCTTTGTGTCAGTGTATTTATTGTAATATCTTTCATTAAATTGTGAGTCTGATTTATAATCTCTCTTGTGGAGGATCCATTTCTCCTGTCGGTTTACCTTTAAACCAGCACATATGGTTATGTCTTTTTAATTATTATTTTTAAAGTCTAGAGTTCTAATTTCCAAGCTGATGAAGTCCTTACCAAAGCTAAGTGAGCCTTTGGAGTAGTGAAGTATATGGTGAAGGTGGAAATTATGTTTTCACCTACTGAAAGTTTTTATTGTAAATTTTTTAGCATATCATCCCTACACTAGCCACTTAATAAAGGTGGTATATGCCAATATCATTAATGTATATTGTAATGGAAGAAGCCCTTTCCACTCATTTTAGGAACATCTTCAGATCATGCAGTCAGTTCTATTAGAGGGCTACTGTGCACATAGATACTGATTTCATGTAGGAAGCTAAATTGATGTACTTTATTCTCTACAATAACAGGCTAATTTTTTTGAGAAAGTGTTTTTATCACTTGTTTTAGGCTTTTAAACCTGAAGATGTTAGTCACTAATCCTATTATTGTAAAAAATAGAACCTAAGGCTTCTGCATGAATTACTGGATGACAAATTCCTGCATTTCTGTAAAACTTAGATTTGTGTGTTGTTACCATCTGGATGTGGCTTGTAATTCTGCATTAATTTAAAGTAGTAACACTGGGGTGGTTTGTTTTTTTCTGTTTTCCTCTGAGAGAAGAACTGTGAACAGGAGCCTTGGTTATGATGTGACCAGCACTCTCTAATGAAATTCCCATTTGCAGTGATGTTTGAAACCATTTTCTTTTATCCTATATTGTGCATAGCCACCAGGGTGATGTAAATAGACCTGCAGTTCATCAGTTCTGAGCTGTACCCCAGCCTCTCACTGTTGCACAGGCTGGCTTCATCACCCTGCTTCACACTGACTTCTTTTGATTTAAGCATCATATTCTTTTATTCAGCAAGCAAGCCCCTTCTTGCAGCTTCAGTGCCTCCTGTTAAACCTGAGGCCAACTGGAAAGTTGGCTATTGTGCTTGCTTGGTCCAAGAGCGCACTGAGCTAGTCTGTGTTTGGTTGTGAAGGTGTCATGGCTCTCTCTGACTGGATCATAGTGGGGGCTGAACCATCCTGGAGAGAGGCTCTACAGCTGTTCCTGTGCAGGAAAGAAGGGGAACAGGAAGACTTTTGAACCTTGCCTTTGTGAAGAGTCCTTGTTACTGCTTTGTGGCCACCAGAAGCTGTACAATGGGGCTCTCTAGGGTAGAGATGGCTATACACAGGCTTTTGGAGCTGACTCCAGAGACTGAATTATTCATGTGAAGAATGTGTCTCTGTGATATCTGCAGCTTTTAGAAAACATGGGAAATGTGGAACTCTGTTAGCTTGAGATTTTTCAGAGCATTACCTGCATCTTGCTTTGCTGGTCTGAGTTGAACCAACTGTTTGCTTACTGGTGCTGACACAAGTCCCTGGAGCAGGGAGACTGCTCTAAAATGCTCGTGCTTGGGATTCTCCTAATAAAAGAGATTAGCTACCAAGAAGACTCATCCCATCCACTATATTCTTAAGTATTCCCCAAGCAATCTCCCTTGAGGGACTATCTGAGGGGGATTTTTAATCATAAATGATTTATAGGTCTGCTTTGGCTGAAAAAAACCCATACCCTAAACCTGCTAATGTAACAAATCTATACACAGTATCTATGCAATGCATATGATTATATCTACTATATACAAATATAGGCATTGCATTAGCAGATACAGCAATTACTCAATGCAGCATCACTCCTATATGCCATGGGATGACACATTGTGCACACAAGTAAGCTTTAAAAGTGTTTTTCCAAGCTGTGCTACATGGTGTGAATCTTTGTGTTCTTCCTGGTGGCTACATGCACTCTCTAATGGGAGAAATCTCACAGACTGCTACAAAGGAGACTATTTGGAGGGGGACTTCACTGCTGAAGGCACCCATATTGTTGCCTTTTTTCTTAATTAAAACTGAGATTAACACATCTTCCCTTCAGAAGTGAGATGTAAATCTGCAGTGACAATTCCCCCTACCACCCCTCCAATTTATCTGAGAGTACCAAGTTCCTACAACAACTGTTGTGGTTTTCTTCTGTGCACACCTTGGGGTCAGCAAGTTGCTTATGGCCACAGCTGAGATGGGATTGGTCATCCTGCTGTGACAGAAGCAAATTCCACTAGCCACCCAATGCTCTTTATGTTGTATAATTATTCATCTGCATAAATTTATATGTATTCTTACCTTTTTATTCCAGAAAATTAGGGGGTTAAATTTTAATTATTGTCTGTCCAATTGTCTAAGACTTCTTGGAGTGTGAACTGGTGAGTCCCTGGGAGAGGGCTGGAAGTCTTTCAAACTCATAAGACTTGCAGACCTTAGAGACCTGTAGCACAAAGTTTTTCATCGTGGATTTCTTTGCCAGAGCAGCCCTGAAACAGATTAGAGATCCTTGTGATGAAAGCTGAAGAAGGCTGAATGCTAAAGAAAACATAACAGCTACTGGAATGTGCAAATGTGCAGCCAAAGCTGTACACAATGGAGGAGAGAGATTCAAAATATAGAAGTTCATGGGCTAAAACTCACTGAAAAGTCAGTTACTGGACTGTACAATGTAACTTCTTCAGATGAGTTTGTATATACACTTACCTGAAAGGAGGTTGTAGAGAGGTGGGGATCAGTCTCTTCTTTCGGGTAACAAGTGACAGGACTAGAGGAAACAGACTCAAGTTGTGACAGAGGACGTTTGGATCAGATATTAGGAAAAATTTCTTCCCTGAAAGGGTAGTCAGGATTTGCAATAGGATGCTCAGGGAAGTGGTGGCATCACCGTTCCCCAAAGTGTTAAAAAAAAATGTGCGGATGTGGCACTTGGGGGTGGTTTAGTGGTGGACTCAGGAGTACTGGGTTAATGGTTGGACTGGATGATCTTGGAAGTCTTTTCCAAACTAAATAATTCTATGATTCTATGATAGGCCTTCAAAAACTAAATCTCTTTATAACCTTCTCACGTCTGCATTCAGTTGTTGCCTTTCACAAGTACTGGTTTGTGCCATTGCCTTCTGACCCTAGCTGATACCCAGCCTTCATCCTTTCTTTGCCTTTCCTTCTGTGTGTGTCTGTCTTGTGCTTCCATTGATTTGTGTATTTTAGAGAAAGGTCTGGCAGGTGCTTGAATCACTTTCCTTCTGTTTTCAGTACAAGACAATGCCAGTCACTTCATATAGGCATAGAACTAACTTGTTCTTTTGGTTTTAGCTAGGACTATCTCTATTATTTCACTATCACATAAGCCTTACTGATCTTCTTTATCTTACTCAGAGCACGACAGCTGCAAATAAACAAAGTATTTGTTAGTAGTGAGCACAGAAACTTGGCTGTACAAACTTGTTGTCTCTGAAAGTAAGCCTTGAAGTTAAGTAAGCCAGGAGAATGGGCTACTAACTCCCTCTACTAGCCCTGGGAAAATGTTTGCCCAAAAAGGAAATCTGGGATTCTTCTCTCAGTTGCAGCCTTTTTGTTAAGCTCCTAGAAATCTAGAGGTTGTTTCTAGTTCATCTAGTTGATCTATGGAATCCACTTAAAGAAAAACACATCATGTTTATTTTCCCTGTTGTTAGCTCATTCCTCTTTTGAGGAGTTGCCTGTCTTCAGGATAATGAAGGTCTGCTTTTTCCCTAGTTATTGCAATGCAGCCATAAATAACATATTTCCCTCTCTAAATTACATTTGGTTATTCTATCAAGGTTATTTCAAAAGTATACAGCAATCACAGGTAAAATCTGTATCCTCTTTTCCCTCTGAGAGTTTGAAGAGGCTGTGTCTTCCTCCCAGCAAGAGACAGAGAGCTTTACCTAAGCAGGGATCTGCTTACCTCGTGATTTTACTTTGTCATTTCACTTGTAATTCAGCATCTTGGAGGTAACTTCTGCCATAAGTTACTGAAAAAGCAGAGAAAAAAGGATGTTTTTTATGACTCACATAACCCACATTTTCTGTAAACTTTATTTTCTGTGTGGCGTTTGCCTGGTGCAATGAAGTCACTGCTTTCTGGTGCAATTTTTTTGTCCCACAGGTGCAAAGATAATCTAACCCTTAACAACTGAGGCTCAGCCACTGCAGCAACACATGGTATTTATAATCCTACTGCTCAATTAGGTGTTGAAGGGTGTGTGGAGAGGCATATGTGATAATTCAGTTAACCTGAGTGGCTCTGTTTGGAAAAAAAAGAGAAAAAAACTAACTAAAAAAAAAAAAAGGAGAGAAATGACATCATGGACTTGTTCCCTAAAACCCATTTCTGTTCTGGGACTTACACCTCTGATAGATACTTTAATTAAGCAACCTTTAAGCTATGGTGAGAATCAGTGCTATAAAAGCCTCCAAAGAGTTTTTTGAGTCTTGATGTTGCTTTTGACAGGCACTGATACTGAAGATGTGAAGAGAGAGCCAATTCTTGATGTGCTATGCAATTTTGTTAGCTAGTTGGTAATACTTCTTTTGCCCTCCATAAAACTCAGCATCTATTCTGAGGAGACTCGTGTGTTGGTTGTAGCAATGCTGTGTCCCATATGTTGGCTAAACACTCGGACAAGGACTATGCCAGACACAGGAGGGTGAATGCTGCTACAGCAGTACTGAGGGGTGGTGGGGAAACAGAGGAGCTCCTGGAAGAAAACATGAGGCAGTTCCCCTCTGGTCAGCCCCCTTGCTGGCTCCCCACTCGCCCGCCCACGCCGTCATGTCTAGACTGCTGCCCTGCACGGGACAAGGACTCTGAGCTCAACACTTTCAACTCAAGGAAAGCTCCTGTGGAGGGAATTTTGCCTCAGAGATGAATGTGAGGTTAAGCATCCAGTGGGTTTATAAGCACTTTATATCCCTAGGCTCTCCGTGCCTGCATTTTACTGGCTCAAGGCCCTGAGTGGGTCAGTGTTTTGGGACAATATTGCTACCAACTGGCAGCTGGACAGCTTGTGTCTCATGAAGAAATTTCTCTGTCATTTCAGACCTGGTTTTGTTCTGACCTGGGGTGAGATGCACAGCTCCAGAGAGTTTTATGGGACAGGCATGCCATAAAAAACTGAAAGCCAAAAATAACTTCCCCTCCCCCCTTTTCACCTCCTACCTTCCAAGGCAATATTCACAAAGGCAGGGAAAAGAAGGGAGAGGCATAAGAAGACTGTAAGGAAGAGCAGTGGCTGTAGAACTTAAGGGGAGTGCATTTCAGCATCTGGTTTGGTTGCTGAGTCCTGAAGCATTTCATCAGTAATAAAGCTTCACTCAAATGTTGTTTTTGACAGAACTCTAAGTCCTGTTGAAAACTACTCTGACATTTTATCAGCTGTAATCAGCACGTGGGCAGATTGAAGAAGTAATAGGTACATCCTAAATGCAAGCATCTGTCTCTGCAGGAATAAAGTTTGAAGAAATAACACTTCTCCAGGAGGTGGAGATAGTGTGTCGCAGACATCTTTAAACACAGATGTCTGATGTGGTCAGGGAGAGAGAAATTAGGTAGAATAGGTTTGCAGTGAGGTGCTGGACTCTGACAACCATGAGAGCACGAAGCACAGAAGCAAGGACCACAGGACCAGTCTGGGTTGGGAAGTACCTCCTGAGGTCTCAGGGGCAACCCCTCCATCGGCAGTACTCGGGACAGCTCAGGGCTGTCTGACTGAGCCTTGAATGTCTGTAAGGACAGAGATCCCCCACGTTTCTTGCATCTTGTAGGTAAAAAAAAAAATAAAAATAATAATATTACTCATTTCTACTGGGAATCTTCAGTGTTGAGACTTGTGTCTGCTGCCTCTTGTCCCATCAAAGTGCACCTTGAAGAAGAGTCTGGCTCTGTTCTCTCTAAAGCCACTTATTACGTGGTTGAATATGGCAACTAGCTCTCCCTTTAACTATCCCAGATCTCTGTGCTTCTTCTCACTTGTTGCTTAACACTGTTTAATGACTAATATTGCCTCCAGAAACTAGATCTGAGGTCAGGAAACATCAGTAAACGTTAGTTTGCCCCACAAGCTGGTTCCCATTGAGGAGGTTGGGGAATTCCAGAAGCGGAAAGAGAGCTTATGGGAGGAAGGATGTCATGGGAAGGGTACGGAGACTCCTGTTTTAGACCTGTGGATTGATCAGCATAAACATTTCCTATGGCCTGGAATTGAATGACACTCAAACTTGATAGTAAATGCCTGGAAACTTAGTAGTGATCACTATTGGAATGAGTCAGATTTCATGCTTTATAAAATGTTCGGAATAAATGCAGTACAGTCACGTCTCATAGCTATCCTTTCTGTGAAGGTTTGGGGTTTTCTCCTATAAAGATGTTTTTCAGGAAGTGTGCTTGATGGAGGGCCAGGTATGTAATAGTGTACCAGTAGAAACAGTTTACTCACTGACTACAATAGCTCAGGTGGCTTTTGATCCTTTTTTTTTTAAACTGTTTCTCTGCAGCTGTTATCATTACAGCAGGTGGTCCTGTGGACAGGGCATGGGCTTGTGCAGCAGATACTGGGAGTTCTGCTGTTTGTGTTTGCTGATTGGTAACTGTTTGTGAGAGAGGGTGAAGGTAAAGGGGTACTTTACAAAAGAAATAATCAGATCCTTGCACTAGGTTTTAGAGTTTAGTTCCTATTCCACTGGCTGAAAGAGTCTACTTAAAAAAGCAAAAAAAACCCAAACAAACAAAAAACCCCCAAAAGATGCAAGCTGGAATTGTACTACTTATCTGAACTACTTATCTTCTGGTTTTATGTGAAAGTGGAATATAAGTTACAATTGCTTTGGGAATCCATACTTCAGACTTTTTGACTTCTGTGAGCCTAATTTCTCAATCTGACTATTTGAATGAGGCTATAAACACTTGCAAGTTTATGTTTTAACTATTGTATCAGCAACATAAGCATGTATGAACGGCTTTTTAAACAGCATAAAGCATTGAATCCTCCCCCAAATGGCTTGGAATCTAACTATACAAATGAAAAACTACTTGCCAAGTCTTGCTTAAATGTAGCACACTTATTTTCATTCCCAAAGGAAAAAGAAAAAAAAAAGTGAATTGCCAACATTTATCTTTCCTTTCCTTCTTTAGGTGATATCATTAAACTATACCATATTCCAACGGAGGTGGTAGGAGAAGGGGAACCTGCGTCCCCGTCCTGCAGCCTCTCTGGCAGAGTCTCTCTGTTTGAAAGTGCACCTGGACAGAGGTCTGCCTTCCATCAGTCTTGGTGCCTTTGTGGGGGTGGTGTTGGCTGCCACAGCAAAGCTACACACCATGCTTTCCTGCACAGCATCTGTAGGGTTAAGGAAGGACAGGTGCAGTGCAGATTCCTTGACAGCTACATGTATGTGCAGCTGCATTTGTTACCTCTAATAGGCATCCCCACCTCACCCTCTTTAAAACTCTCACCCTGCCAATTTCCACTTTACTGCGGCTTCTTTTTCGCAGGGCTTATAAGAGTTCAGGGTTATATGTGCAAAAACTGATGGTTTTCACCTGTAGATTGAATTCAGCTATGGTCCATGGGAAGCAGGTTTCTGAAAGTTGTAAACTAGAGTGTTGGCTCAGGCTGAATCACGGTGTCTGAATCTCGGTGAAGTGCAGCCAGATCGTGTTGTTGATTAGGAATAAAAAGTCCTTGATCTGTTTTGACCCATCCTGATTGGTCTCTTAAGTACAGGTTGAGAAAACTGATGGGGAAAAAAAAGCTTCAGTTCATAGTCAGCAGCAAGATGCAGTGCACTGAGACCTGGCTAACCTCTCTGCTTTGTGGACCTCCAGATGTAATAGTGAAGGAAGAATGTTTTTGGAAATAGCTGTTGCCAACTGAAACAGAAAACACATTTCTGTAAACACCAGTGGTTACATTTGCTTTTTTTTTTTTCTTTCAGAATTAAAACTGATGTTTTTTCTTTAACAATTCCTCATGTCTGGTCACCCTTGCATCATTTTTCCATGCTACCTGTTGCCATAGTATTCAAAACATTATGCCAGCATGGTTTGAGATGAGTGAAATTGCACATTACTGTGTGTTTACCTTTAAGTTGGACAATGAGAATATAATGTAAAGCTGCATCAGATGTCTAAAACTACCCATGCTGCAAAATGCATTTGAGTAAGGATATTCATACAGAGGTTTATTTCTATCCTTCAACTCCATTGCATGGTCAGTGGAGAGAGATGCCCCAACTCAGGGCATGCATGATCTTCTTTGCCCTCAACCAGACAGGGAGCACGAACATAAATATTGAATCATTGTTCTTCTTTCCTCAACAATGTTTACATGGTTTTGGTTTGGGGTTTTCTTGTGTGGTTTTTTTTTTTGTTTGGTTTTTTTGGGCTTTTTTTTTGGTTTTATGGTATTGATTTGTTTGAGGATTGTTTTGGGTTTTTTCTTTTCATACCCTTACTAGAAATTTTTGTGCTAAAGGAAGAAAAAAACCTGGGTTGTCTTATAATAAGTATTTAACAATTTCATTTTATTTTCTGAATGCTTTATTTTACTCTTGTTCTTGTGCATATTCTGCATTGGAGATGAACCATATTCCTTACAATTTTTTTCCTGAGAATAGCACATAGCCTGCAGGCAAGTTGAAGAAGAGAGGAAGGTTTGTCCTTGTGATCTCTAATGACACACAGAGTGGACAAAAAACTCCCTTCCATTCTGCTCTCAGGGCAGTTTGTTCTCTTGTGCCAGAGACATGGGCTCTCACTGATGAACTTCCACACCTGTTGCTACGTGTAGTTATGATCTGTGCTTCTGCAAATGACTAAAGCATCTCCTCAACAAGTGAACAGAGGAATATATGTGTGTATATGTGTTTGCCTTTTATCTTCCAGATACCATTGAACTGTAGCCCTAAATGTGTATAAAATTATAGTTTTTTCTTGCCCATGTAACCCATACTAATATTACAAGATGAAGTGTTGTAGTAAATGAAGGCTTACAACTGTTTTAATGTGGAACAGTTCTGATGGGAGCCAGTTCATAAGCAGTAAGGAAAAACTTCAAAATTGGTACATCCTCTACAGAGCCCATTTAGAGAAGATAATTCTTCTGCTTGTTTCATTGCACTTACTCAGCTCCTGACCTGCAAGACAGAAAAGCTTTCCTGAGTCACTGAGCTCTAGGATAGGTTTGCCCCCTTTCAGGTTGGTTGTGTAGACAGGTTGCTTTCCCAAATCCCTCCATCTTTATTCCTGTAGCTCACACTCTTGTAGATGGGAGTGAAGGAAGCCTCAGTGAGCTGTGCTGAACTGCAAGGAAATGCTCAGAAGCAGGTGCCTGGGAAGGTGCCCTCTTCACTGCTCTGCATGCCTTGGTCTTTACTTCATGTCAAGGAACTTGTGCCCAGTGCATGGGTGTCAACAAGCCTGGCCACAGGAAAAAAGGACTGAAAGTAGTTGAACTAGCTACATAAATCCCACAGCCCTGGAGGAATGGCTGTGGGGTCTGTCTAGGCAAAACAAACAGGAGAAATATTACTGTCAACAAAGTACTAAGGTTGTGCTTTGAATCCACACATCATGAGCTACTTACCAGATGGGCTGAATACTGTAAGAGTTCAGATAGATAAACATCAAAAAGGATGATTCAAAAAGCGATCTAAAATGCATTTTGTCTCCCTGTTCACAGAGAGAACCTTCAGTCATTTTGTTTTGTATCACCATACTTTTTGCTCTGTTAGATTTCCTCAGTTCTTTCACAGTGCCTTTTACTAGGATGGAAGTACAACCGTGCCATTTCAAAGGGGAACTTTTGGTCTGTCTCTCCCCATGCCTCGTGCCAGTGCAGGAGAGGGAGCCTGCCTGAGCAAGTGTGCACTTGAGGCTAGAGAAGGGCTGGAACCACTGGAGAGGAGGATGGGATTGCTGGCATTGGGAGCTCTGCATCAGGGTTCTGGCAGTTGTGAACTCATGCGGATTTTTAGGGGGCAGTGAAGGGGATCTGAGATGTGGCACGCATGAGACTTGATGACAAGGGATGAAGCCCAGCAGTAAAAGCCACACTGTTTTTATTAGGCACAAAGGAGAGAGCGAGCAGAGTCAAGCCATGCAAAAATGACTATTTTTGACTCGAGGCCCCTTTGAAGCAGTTGTAAGTAAAATACTTTGTTTGTTTGTCTAGCAAAATAATTGGTAGACAGAAGCATTCCATGAGGTTTTTCTCATCTAACTATTTGTTCCTTAATCTGTTGGGGGGAGGTTTCTTTTTTTTTCTTTTTTTCTTCCTTTTTTTTTTCTTCCCCCTCTTCTCCTTTGAATAAAAAGATTGTGGTCAGTGGCCTGTCCCCAGCATTGGTTAAAACAGGGAGAATTTTATAGCTGGATTAATATCTAGTTAATACACTGTCTTCACCTCCAAATTTCAGACTCTAAAATGTATTTAGAGATGTCAGCTGAGAGGGTTCATAAATATTTCACTGCATTACCTCATTCTTGCTGCCACAACATTAAAAATGTGCTTTTCTTGGATGTTTTTTACAGGAGTCTAATGGTCACGTTGTCATGATCAGTCTGTGTCTGCTGGCAGCTCCCTCTTCCGCCCCAGCATGGGTGCAGGAGGCAGTGGCTTGAAATATTAATGAGAGCTAATGCAGCAGAAGTGTGTGATTGAAGAAGACACACACTCACAAACACACATGCACAGATGACAGTGTGTTTGATGTACACACTGCTGATACTTGCACATATAAGACCCGATGCTAAAGCTGCATAGCAGGCACTTGCTGGCACCCAGCAATGCAGCAATGTGCACTCCAGCACAGCTGGGCTGCCTCAGGCCCTGCGAAGGTGTCAGGTTCCTCACAGTAAAAGCAGATCCCCTCTGGAAAATGATACCATCCCATCAAAACTTCTGAAGGAGGTTTGGGTTGCAACCACAGCACAGAGAGCTTTACGCTAAGAGAAGAACTTCATGCATTCAGTTGTGGCACCCATGCCTAGCAATGCCAAGGAAACTAAGGGATTGTGTGCCACCTTGCTAGTGAGGAGAGGCAGCAAGAGATGATCACATACCGTCTGAGCTCTGTGTGTGATTTGTGTCCCTTTAGATAACCAATCCTGGCTTGGGCTCATGATCTGGTGAGTCCAGAGCCTGTGCCGGGACAGGGTTAGGGTTTTCATTTCATGCATTTTGTTGGTCGCAAGCATACAAGTAATTTCTGCATATTGAAGAGGGAGAGAGATGGTTTCCTTCATACATCAATAATCCCCCAGTTTTTCCTGAGAGAGGTAAGTCTGCAGGTCCGCTGGTCATCAGTCACTCTCCAACTAGTCTTCTCCATAGCAAAAGATATTTTTTACTAGATTTCTGCTTTAATAACAGTTCTAAATAGCAGTCAGTGCAACTGGCCTTGGGAGGTGCTTTTCAGGCCAGGAGAGGCAAGAAGTGACTGCTGGCCACTTGCAGGGTTTTCTACTTATGCAGCACATCCCTCAGATAAATCTTGAAGCTGTGTTGTGAATGATTTCTCATACCATGAACTTTATCAACTTGAAACACAGGATTGAAGGAGTTCCTTCAATCATAGAAGTCTCACTGAAAGATTCTGAATACTTATTTCTCCTCCATCTCCTCTTCTGCTGTCCTACGTGTCCATCTTAACATTTAATGTGCCCTAAAAAAGCCTGTAGCCCTTCAGCACAATGGGGCAGGGTTGTACAGTGCTTGTAGCCCCTGTTTACTTGGCCACTACACAGAGAATTTGCCTTTCCGGTTCCATGCTCGTAGGTTGCTTTTTTTTTGCTTTCCCCAAGCTTTTAATAAAGCATTAGATTTCCTCTGGTTTCCTTCCTCTCAAGAACGAAGCAACAAAACCTGGTCTAAAAACCTGGTCTAAAATAGGCCATATGCACCCAGAGAAATGCTGCTTAAATATTGCAAGATGCTACACAGAGCAGCAGCAGTTTTATCTATTTATTTGTATTTTTATATTAATTGCCAATGGATTAGCCAGTTTGGCAAATCAAGGAAAACTGTGAAAGCTTCGGTTACACAAACAATGGGAGCAGAACCATTTGCCTTGTCAGACACACAAGTGGGATTTCTGGGATTTCTGGTGTAACAGCCCTGGGTGTGTCATCAGAGCAGCCGTCCTTGCACTGACTTACAAACTCACACCACTGCATGCGTAAGCACATGCAGGTTTCTAAATAGAGCCAAGGAAAACATACTGCAGCTGAAATCTGCTTCTCCTCCTGCTTTATGAAGTTGTATCTGGACTATTGATGGACAGAACAAGAGAGATAATGCATTCGTAGGCTGGGAAAGAAAACCATCAGGTTATTTTGTTCCCTATGGTCTGAGTGTGATTCTAATGAAGTAAGGGACATAAGTAAAGAGACCAAAGATTTTGTTTCCTCCCTTAGAAAAGCTAAAGTAGTAGCCAATATAAATGCTACATTTCAGGTCCGCGTCAATTTAAACCACATCTTGGGAGCACTGTCTTAGCTTTTGCTTGGAGAAGCCTGCCTAGCCACTGCTCCTACCATAAAATATCACATAACTCTAATGCTGCCATGTTACAGCACAGAGGCACGTGAATGCAGGCAGTACTGTGGATGGGAGCTGCTCCTGCCCCAGCCTGGTCTTTGCCTCATCCCCTGCCACCAGGGCAGGGTCAGGCTGTCAGTCCTGAGTGATACATGTCTTTTTACAAAGGCTCATCCCTTCTATCTAACTATTTGGTCAATTTCTTAACTTTTTTTGAGAATACAAACTGCTATTGAGGCACCTCTTGGAGCCAAAGTCCAAGTTGCTTTGTGGCTGCAGCTGCAGATAGAGGCTCCCTGCCATGGGACCTGGGAAGCCCATCCTGCATCCTCAGTATTCACAGACTGCTGAAATGGAAGCACTTTAAGTGGTGTCTCTTTAAGCAATGTTACCAGATAATTGATGGAAATGGGATATGACTGAAACGTCAATACATTCGACATCAATTCCTTGGCCATATCATTTTCCTCACCTCTGAAAACACAGTCTGTTTGACATAAGAGAAAAAATTTATTGAATTTGAAGTCAGCTCCCTGTCACCTTACAATCAGGTGTAAAATGCCTACAGGCTTCACACGGGTGTCCCTGCTCTGCCTTGTCTATTAGTGCAGTGTTGGCTAGACAGGAATGAATGGCCTGAACTCCGTGTTCAACAACAGGGATCATGGAGAGAAATCCACCACTACCACGTGGTTGCTTTAAGAACTGTTGCAGCTGAAATACAATTTTCACCGTGCAGTGGAAAAATGAAAACTCAATACTGTGAGTGAGTCAGGGCTGCCAAGCCTGAGGTTACAGAAATTGGGATCATCTTCAATTTAGTGCTTGATGCTGCAGGAACCACCTGGGTTTGTTAGCAGAAGCGCAGTATGAGAACATGTTTTCTGTCAATGTGGTGCAGATCTTTTACCCCTCTGGCTAATGAGTGCTGCCTCTCACAGAGGTAAAGTATCACCTCACCTTTTACCCTACCAGAACCTTGAGCTAAAAATAGAGTAGGTGCTCCAGTTTAAAAGGTGAGTTTATGGGAAGGTGAGGAAACATTCAGCTCCGGGTCTCACGCTTCGCCCCTCGGCATTTGGCCTTTTTCCTATGCTTGAGTGAAGCTGAGGCTGACACTGCTGAGGGCTCCATCCTCAGCTGGTGTAATTAGCATGTATATATTTAGTTGCAAGAGAGAATTGTAATTGGGGACATCCTGGTGTAGTAACAGTTCACAAAGTATTTCAGCTTTTCTATCTTGTGATGCTGGCTACTGTATAGGAGAACCAAAAATGGGTATAAAGAAAGCAGCCACAAGTGTGTGGCTTGTGTACAGCAAAAGTGCCTGGAAGCCGTAAGTACCCACTAGGAACAGGCCCCAGGGACAATCACACCTTTGGCACATTATTTCATGTACGAGAGCAGGCTGTTCTGTGCAGAAGCAGTGAGGTCGGGTGGTTGCTGGTGTCCTGATGCAGCACCTCAGTGATGTTTACCGAAAAAAGCCTCTGTGTGCTTTCCAGGCAGCAGTAGCTCCCCTGGGAGCTCAAAGAGAGCATAAAGGAATCAGCTAAAACCTCTTCACAGGCTCCTGGCTCTCATGGAAAGCAAAGCTCTTGCATATAGGTGATACCCAAGTGCTCAGGAGATACTTCAAACACTTACTGGACTAAGCATTCATGAAATTTGTGAAAGATGCACAATTGTATGGGTACCAGAATTAGATCTCATCAGACCTGAACTCCTTTCTCCATGCCTGGTTCTTCACCTTGGACCCTGAAACAGGTCATGCCACTGTTTCCTGAAGAAGCATTTCCTCTGCCAGCACCTGGAAAGCGGCATCCCTGCCAGCAAAATGGAGAACTGTACTCTCTGGTAAATGTGTGCCATAATAATCACAGTTCTATTAATGGGTGGTAACTACAGAAATCACCTAGTCCAACTGACTCACCACCTCAGGGCTGATTAAAAGTTAAAGCATGTTGTTAAGGGCACTGTCCAAATGCCTCTTAAACACTGACAGACTTGGACCTCCCTCAGAAGCCTGTTTCAATGTTTGACCATCCTCTCAGTAAATGAATGCTTCCTAACATCCACTCTGAACCTGCCCTGACAGATGCAGCTTTTAAACTGCGACTTCTGTGTAAACATTAAAACATCAGTTCCTGTAAGGAAAATAAACCCACTCATGCTTATATAGAAATACTGATTTTATTTTAAGGCTGTTTTTTCTTTTCTTATATAGGCTTATTCCATTGAAGAGCTGCTCCTCTATTGAAAAAAACAGAAAGGAATCCTAAAATCTGGGAAAATAACCACAAGGATCTGTTTCATTTAAGTCTGACCTGGTAACCCTCTATAAGGCCATTTAATTCCATCTATCCAATTCAGTTCATTTGTATAGGTAAGGGCTTATATTATCATCTTGTGAGCCACAATTTCTTGATCACAAGGCTGGAAGAGGGAAAACAGAAATTTTCCCTGACAGTGCTTAGCTCTGAAAAATTGGACACAGGGGCTTACTACGGTAGGTTTGATGTACTACATTGGGTCTGTAGTACCTGATGATTATATTCTTACACTTTGGAGGTGGTTGTCACAGCAGCCAATACACTGTCTTTGGTAAGCTACAGTGTCCCTGGCAGAATCCTAAAATCAAGACCTAATTCAGGTTGTGAGGGACTTCAGGCTTCAGGTCAAACCTTCCATGCAAAGTATGGCAACTTACAACAGGTTGCTCAGTCAAGTTTTGAAAACCTCCAAGGCTGAAGATCCCACAGTTTCTCTGGGAACATCCTCCAGGGTTTGACTGCTCTCATGGTAAAAATAATTTTCCTTCTCCCTTGTTGCAGCTTGTGTCTGTTGCCTCTTAGCCATCATGCACCTCTGCAGAGCTGGACTCCACCTTTGCTATACCTCACCTATAAGTTTGCCCCTTGGACTTCTCCTTTTTAAGGCTGAACAAGTCCAGCTCCCACAGCCCCTCCTTGTGTGTCATGTCCTCCAGCTGCCTGCCAGGCTCAATCCAGTACATCAGTATCTTTCTTGCACCAAACCTACATGCAGTTCTCCAGATGTGGTCTCACAAGTGCTGAATAGAGGGGACTAATAAATTCCCTCAACCTTCAGCTGTGCTCTTGTAAATACAGCACACTATGCCGCTGGTTTTCTTTGCCTCAAGGGTATGCTGCTCATACACATGAAATTCCATGTAATTCCCGCTCCTGATCCTAGCTCTTTTTATTGTAAAGCTGTCCCCAACCCAGCTACCTGGTCTGAATTGCTGCAAGGGATTAGTCTGCCTCAAAGGCAGGACTTTGCTGCATTTGTCATACTTAATGAAGTACTTGGCAGATAATTTCTTGAGCATCCTGAGATCTGCCTTTAAAGGAAGTGCTGCCCTCCCTGTAGCAACTGCCTACGCCATGTCCCAGGAGGGCAGCTGACATATTACATTACCACAAATCTTCCCAGACCCAGGTTTGGTGAAACAAGCTTGCTGAAAGTGCACTCTGTTGTGTCCTCCAGGTTGTTAATAAAGATGTTAGATGGTACTGGCCCCAGTATTAACCACCCAGAATGTGGGCTGCCAGTTCAACTTTATCTGGACAGCTGGGCTCAAAGGATGGTCACTAGCATTCTCACCTGCTGTAGGTAGCTATCCAGTCCATGTCAGCTATTTGACTATATGTTGTTTGAAAAAAAATAAATAAAAAAAACCAACAGAAGAATCCTTTTATTTTCAAAGTTCGATCAATCCATGAAAGAAAGAGCAGCACATTTCTGCAAAGCCCAAATAACTACAGCTCATTCTGAAGACAGATTTTTTTCTCACCAGAAAGGAAGTTCCTGTTAAAGGGAAGGTATCAGGAAGGGAGCCAGGACCAGCTGTGGCCAGTGTGGTTCTGCTGGCTGGTACCATTAGAAACACATTACACCCTTCACACTTCTCCTTCCAGTGTTGCTTTCCTTAAAATCACTGAACACCAAGGTGAGGATCCACCTAAGCATAAAGGGCACTTTAACATCCCTCAGGTCATGTCAGGGCTGCCCTGTATATTTTGATTTTCATTCACAGGACCTATAGAAGAAATGGAGAAAAACTCTCCAGGGGGTTATTTGTCCTGACTGTATGACCAGCCACCTTTCCATTTCACTTTGGAGGAAATCTGGTTGTCTTCCAGTGAGTTCCAGTCACCAAATTATTTTATTGTTACAAGACCATGAAGCGATTTTTATTTTGTGCACTTCAAGGTGCTCAAAATGTTAGTTTTCACAGTATAGAATGGATGTGACAGCATTTGTCATGGAAGCACTCAGCAGAGTATGTTTCAACTTCATTTAGTTGTGCTGTTTCATGAAGTTCAGCAGTAAAATGTGCCAGCAAATTATGTTAGTTTCTTTCTGGTGATTAACTAATCATTCATATAATAAATAGCAGCTAACTACAAGAAAGAGATTTATTTGTCACAGACTTAGAAGAAAGTCAAACTCTCCCCATTTCATGTAAAAAGGCAGAGGAAAAAATACTTCTAAAATGACTTTGCAACATGTGCTTTATTTTAAGTCATTACTGAATCAAAACTACACAGTATACCCTTTTAACATACCCTACCCATTCAATTATTTTTTTTTCAATATTTTTTTAACATGGAATGAAACCTACATTGCAATTGTAAATTTTCATGCTACAATGTTCTCTAATGAGCCATTTGTGTCACTAATAATAGCAATTTAAGAAAAAGGTCATTTTTCAAGCTCGTATGTCTATATTTGGGAACTTAAAAAAAAAAAAAACCAAAACCCGTCTTGGATGTAAAAATGTGACTGGGAATATGTAAACATTTTCATATACCTGAAACACTGGAAGAAGAATATCAGCTAACAGCAAAACAACAGTTGCCTTAAATCATCGAAATGGGGAAAAGCATGTCATGGGGAGCAGAAAGAAGCACACACTATTCAGTCTTTAGAGGGTTACAAGAAATGAAGTTGCTCATTAGGTCATTGAATTCACTTTCTTTTCTCATCTAATGGAAAGCAGAAACTCTGAAGAGAATGGCCCAGCAGAACACCCCAATAATTCACCATAATTATTCTAGCCATTAGTTACTCTTGACAAAGTGTCAAGTTTCAGTTGCTTTTTTTTTTCCTGAGAAAAGTCATTGATGTTTGGTGGAAATGTCTCCTGTGACTGTACAAATAAAATAAGGCATTTAAAGAGACTGTTACTTGGTTTCTTTTTGCTAACAGAGGCTTGTCCACAGTGTCCTTTGTACATCAAAACCTCTGCTTTTCTACAAATGGGTATGGCTAGAATGTCTTCAGATCCCACTGTGGCCCTGGGTCTTGGGTGTCCTGAAGGCTAGTCAGTGTCCCATTACTGTAGCTTGAAAGTCAGTGATGTACAACAGCATATTGCACAATCCAAACTGTATGGCTCCAGGAAGGGTTAAGAAGGTACACTGGAGTCATCTGTGGATTCACTCCCTTCATTTCCTTTTAAGTTGTAATGGTCATCTGGAAAATTAAATTAGCCAGACAAAGATGCAAACTTTTTGTTGATTAAATTACAAAGCAGTCCCCAGATTGTAGAGGAGTGGCACGTGAAAACCAACAAATCATTCAACCTTCTTCACTGTTGATCCTTAATTTAAAAGGCAGCATGGATTCCTAAGGCCGTAGCTTCCAGGATTCCTTCAGTGAAAAATCATTGCTACCCAACTATAAAAGGCTTAGCTCTTATGAGATTATTGTGCTTTTTTTCTTTTTCCTTTAAAATTCAGATTAAATCAACTTGATTTGCAGAGTGACACCAATGAGATCAATTAGTTTTTTCCCTAGTCCACTTGATCATGGTCTCTGGTGAGCGATACAGGAATATTAGTTTGGCATACAGGTCTTCTTCTAGTTCCAGTTCTCCAGTCTCTCGCACTAAGAAAATGTCAGTACACAACTTCAAAATTCGGTCTACATTGGGGAGCTCCTCAAACATGATGGAGTGAGAGATCCCACTGAAAAATTCACGGACGAACTTCCCTATCACCAGGACAACAGAGGCATATAGTCCCATAATGCTGAAAAGAAAGAAAGGAAGAGTTCAAATCATGCCTTGAAAAAGGTCAGCCAAGTGTGAAGGAGCTTGTCTACGTGTCTAAGTGTAGTGTGTCAGCTGGATGAACATTAATTTCTAATTAGGATCTTGTTTTTGCTGTGCTGCAGGATGAAGAAAAATAAGGTCTCTTTAAACATCACAGAAATATGGAAACATAAACAGCTGAAGCTGCCGACTTAAATGGTTTAACCCCAGTTGCTGAAGGTCTCATGTCCTGTCTGCTACAGCTTGGAAGTCACAATGGGAAATCTGACAACAGCTGGCTGCTAAAGGCAAATAATGTGTTTGGTTTCATATCTATGATATTTTATTAAAGTATATGTAACCGGTGACAAATTAATGCTTACCTGTCCCCTCCCACCCCCAATAATCCTCCTATGAGGAGTTCTCCAAAACTGTACCAGAAGGATGTATCACCTGGGAATGCAAAGTCTTCTGCCTTCCTCTGTCTGTGGACATGTATTTCATAACCATTTCACACCCAGGGTCCTGGCTACATGATAGGGAAGGTTGCCAAAACTGGGCACAGTTTGGGCAGAACCTGACATGCAGCTAACTAACATATGTTGAATTTTTTTACTTCAATAGGAAATTGGTGTGAAGGGTGCTTCTGTTTTTATTCCCACTGGACAGCAGTTATCAAGGGTGATATTATACCTTACAAATATCAACCCTCCTACATATAATATTAGCAGACATTAATTTGAAAATTTCACAAAACCCCTTTTCAAAATGTTGTAATGTTCAAACACAACAACAAAAGAGAAATAACCCCCCCAAATCAGCAAATAAAGTCACCTCTACTTCTATCTTATGCACCTTATTTAATTTAATGTAAAGATTCCATCTTACCCATAACCAGCCAAGAATCCAAGGCTTGGAGGACTGACTTTATCACTGAATATGATAAGCTCAAGGCTCTCTCCAGATGTTTTGAATGTTTTTTCAAGCTGATTCAAAACCCACCACTCACGAACTCCCTCATCAGACACATTTTTGACCAGGGAAACTGTAATATTTTTCCATTTGCAGTCTATTTAAAAAAAGAAGTGTTAAAATGTATACATGAAGAATGGTAAAAATCAAATTACTTTGAGACAGATACTTTAAACATCTGCATAATAAAACGACTGAGCAACGCAGAAGCAGAAGTTTGTTATAATTCTCCTAAACTCCATTTTACATGATTTCCGTACAAAAGTATAAAACCCAGACTTCTGTGTTTTATCTTCTGCATTCAATAAATTAAATATTTCATATCAACTACATTTTCTTCTGTACAACTTTCAAATCATTTTTGTATTTTCAGGCCAAACTATCAGTAATACTCATCATGTCTGCATTTCAGGCCTAAAGAAAGATATTTAGCTTGGAGGGGTAGTGGTCAGCTTCTATACATCAAAGTGAAACTACTGCTGATCATTTATGTCTTCATATAAAAGATGTTATTCTCTTATATGAAGAAAAGCATATTATCCTGTTTTATGCATACTGATCATGCAGACAGAAAGTGAACTCTGATCCTCCTGAACGTACATTAGTAGTCTATACAGTAAAGCCCTTCTGAAGAATCTCAACTAATGACAGCAAAGATCCTAACTTCTTGCTACTCAGAGGTTCATACTTGAGGTTCAGCCTCAAGAATTGCTTTCCCCAATTAATCTGATCACCGAATCTTGACAATAATGTACTATATACTAGTACTGCTACTACCACTACTACTACGACTACACTTGAGTGCCAAATTTAACCATTGTTGAGGAAATGGCTCTTCGATAAAGACTTGTTCCTACTTTTCCAACCCAACAGGTTTTTTTCATGTGTGTATGTGCACGTGTGCATGTATTCTGTTTGCCAGTTCCTAAAGCAGACTTGAAGGAAAGAGATGGACTTCATTCTGAGTCCTTACTGTTAAATATATTTTCTACCTTATACTGTATTATCTTGCCTCAAGCTTACAGGCACCAAGTAGAAACCACTGCAAGGGCATTTCAGATTGATCTACCTCCTAATAGCTCAGTGAATGTACAAGTGTGAGTACTGCATTGTGCTTCTTTCAACCATATTCTGTTTTCCATGGTTTGGACACATACCTTTCAATAGCTGCTTTATGGGTTTTGCCAGAGAATCACTAGGGGCCTTGATGTAGTACGGGTACACTTCTCTTAATGTTCTGGAAAAAAAATGAAAAAGCAAATATTTCATATTTTTATACCTCTAAAATAATTTAGAAATACTTAACAGGGCTATACACAGTTCCCAGTAATTCTTGGCTCAAGCTATGGCTTTATAGTGTTCAGATGTTGCATCTGAAAGTTAGCTGGATTTATTTGCTATGTTTTGTCAGAACTTCAGCAGGGAGTTCCATCCATAATGTCACCATTCATACATTATGAATTCCACACACCTGAGGCATGTGTGTTTGCCAGGAATGTAGACTTTGTATTTTGTTTCCCTTTTTAACAAAGCTGCTTTTATAGTCAGCTGCAATGCCACAAAGAAAAGCAGTAGTAAATAAGCTAGAAAAATATGTAGCTAGAAAAATATTTAGTGAGAACAGTTATTACTTCAGAATTGCAAAATGTTTCAACAGTAACATCTGAAAAGAGTGAGAATTTTTGCCAGAATCTTTCATTGGGAAATATTTTCACAGTTTTTAGAAGGAATTCAAACTTAAAAAGAAAGGTGTTTGCAAAAGTTCTTCCACTGGACTCAAAAATCAAATTATTTTAAGTCAGAATAAATTACCAACATCTAGAGGGAAAGAAATTTCATTAAAAGCAGAGATACTTTCCTAGCTTTTTCCTCAAATGACTGAAAAATTCTAGGGAAGGGGAATTCTCAGGGAACTCCTGTGACACTTGGCTATATTTCATACACCAGGCTGAGGAACAACAGAAGTGACCAGTTGAAAATTGCTTCTGATCACTTGAGCAGGTCCAAAAAAAGGTAAGAGCTCAGCAGCTAAGTTGTCCCAGCAGAAGTGGTGACAGAAAGCTCCATGCTGAAGGAGTTAAATGGCTAATAGCTGCAATAACCATTTTTCCTATATGACCAAGTAAAAAAAGATTAAATCAACAACATTTCTGCAAGATAGGCAAATACAGGTACATCTTCTATGTTACTGTTTGCCTCCTGCAAACGGAAAATTATAAATTAATTACCACTTCCCACAAATGTGAAATGTCTACCCTCCATGGCCCTACATCACCTTAGGAAATATTGCTGTATCCTCATACAGGAGAAAAGTAAGAGGCATAAAATATTTCTAAATGCAATGATCAGCTGGGCAACAGCAGTCTGTTTGGATATGCAAGTGTGTGTGGGTGCAGAAAAACAGCTGCACAGAGAAAAGGCAAATCTAATTTCTACCTACTAACAGATAAGAATCTCTCAGAGTTTTCACAATCCCAGCTGGCCTGAGTTTAAACTTTTCAGCTCTTGTAGCCACAAATCAGATTAGGTGGCCTTCAGGGATGACATCTGGCTTAGCAGTACTTAGTAACTGCAAACTAAACCCCAGTGAGCAGGTGGAAGGGCAAGAGCCAGACTTTTCAAATCTGGAAGGAGGCACCACTGCTGTTAATGCTATAAGGCTATATCCATAGAATAATGTTTGATATTCATACGAAGAGCATGCCTTGTGAATTTCCATTACAGGAAAAGATCCGATGTCAGAAATGACTGCAGATGTTATCCTTTGACCATAGTGATTTAACACTTCCTTGCCAATCTTATACTA
Source organism: Margarornis squamiger (assembly GCA_035222235.1). Taxonomy (NCBI): domain Eukaryota; kingdom Metazoa; phylum Chordata; class Aves; order Passeriformes; family Furnariidae; genus Margarornis; species Margarornis squamiger. The sequence goes on along the minus strand of JAWWTY010000077.1, from coordinate 98,854,252 downwards.
TTCAAAAATAACAATGTGAAATACTGTCTGGATGGTTATTTAGAACAAAAAAATCCTCAACGCAACATCCTCAGATCAAGTTGAACCAAAGTAACACAAAGGCAAGTTGAATTGTGAATACGCTCTAATGAACTTGTGCTTATTCAGTAAATCAAAGAAAAGTTACTAATAGCTTCACCATGCTTGTTGGTGATGATCCAATCTTCATGGTCTTCTCAGCCTACATTTATAATAGAAAACAAGCTTTTACCCTCTATATTACTATTATTTCACTTCAGTGCTGTTGGTGTCTGTTATTAGACGGGGCAGACAAATGAAACCATTGCACAAGCCTGAACTCCTTAGGAAATCCACCTTCAAAAGGGAAAGTTAGCATATAAATAGGCAAAGAAAATAACTTACACCTTTTCCAGTTGCTGTCCAGACATCATTATAGCAATATCTCTTCTGGTATCCTCTCGTAGTTTAAAGGTAAGTTTATCTGATGCAATTTCAGCTTTGGCACCAAGGGTGAGATTTCTGTTTTAAACGAAAGGGAAGACACATTGTCAGCCGACAATGAGAGCATAACCTAAGCCCTTGTTTGCTGAATGCAAGAGCTAATTATCCAACTAGTCTGTACTGCCCCTGCCTATCCTATTCTTCGATAAAGCAAGCATCATGCTACCTGTACCTGAGATGGAGTGTTTTTTTTTTTCAAAGAAGCTATGTAGCAGCCTTAAAGGTGTATTTTTCTAACTGATTATGCCTTTGTATATGAGACAATAATGACACGTTAATACAATTTGCTCTAACTTTAGGCAATGGGACCGTTTGGCGTCAGGACAGCTAAGGATGTTGCAGTCAGCTAGTGCTTCCCAAAACACCACCCCAGCCCCACAGAAACGTATCTAACAGACAGATGGAACCTCCATGCCTCCCCCTCAGGCTCCATGCCAGCTGTGGAACACGACTAGGGCAGGATCAGCTTTCACACAATGCCTTATGCCATGCCCTGTGGTCCAGATGCAGCAGCTGGGTGAGGCAGCTCCTGGGCTGCTGGGGGCTGCACAGAAACATCCCCAGCAGATGATGTGCAAAGGCACACAGTGTGTGATGCAACAGGTTCATCTTAGTGCTGCTTGTGGTCTCCTGGCCTAGATCAAAGACAACACTTAAGTAGAAGGGCACTGTGGTAAGTCTTCAACACTCTCAGTCACTCATCATCACAAGGTAATCCACAAGATCTGAGGGTGAAAAAGGTCTCTTTCAACTAGTCTATGAATGCCTGTAGTTATGAAAGCATAGGGGCAAACTGAGTAGAAGTATTAAAAATTAATATAAGGCTCAGAAATGATGGAGTGGTGTAATTCATTAGCTAGTACTCTATGCTTCCAGGAAAATAAGAGGGGTCAACTAAAGCTGAATTAAGGGTGCAGATTTGTTACTGTTTTTGACTGTGGAAAGACTGACCCAGCATGTTCAGAGCTCCCACAGTGATTCAGCTGACCTGCTTCTTGTGCATAGTTTTGTTATAGCAATCCAGCTTCTACTTTCAACAAAACACGTAGACACCAGGGCTGCAAAGGAACTTAATTTCCATGAAGTGATGTCTTCACTTCAGTTTAATCCAGCAGTCTACAGGAATCCCAGCTGGCAGGCAGTAGCCAACAACCAACCTTGGTGACTGGGTGTGCTCTAGTCTGTGTGCAACAACTTTATATTTTAGCTTGCCTCTTTCAAAGACTTCATTGTAAAGTAATAGTTCACCGAGGCCAAAGGAACACAGGCAAACAGGCAAAGGTCTCAGTAAGAAAATGGATATGTGCCATTGTCATGCTATTTGCATGTAAAACCAGTTTGTATCAATTCCAGACTCCCTTAATAAGAGGACCAATCAGTTCTGTTTGTATTTCCTCATAGGTTTCCTGCCTTAACCAAGTCTAAGTATTCAACTTCCATAAATGCTAACAAAGGCTGTTGTTAGGGGCGGTTTCTTTGAACATCTCCATCTAAAACTGGTTAAAATTTTCTTACTTTTCCTTCCCCTCAAGTGCCAATGAAAACTGTATCCTGACATTTTAAATAATCTACTTGGAAGTGGTTCCACTCTTCTATTTTCTGAGAACTGTAGGAAACAAATGTTTTCCTGGGTAACAAAAGTGACTTCTGTCTCTCTCCCCCTCTCTTTCAGTTTTTTGCCCTGCAGTAAAAAATGCTGAAAAGCTAAACAAAAAATCCAGCATGGAACTGTTCTACTGAGGAAATACTTGGCAAATGATCCATCCACTTCATAGCAGCCTTTTTAATTACCTCTGAATGGTCCATGAAAGAACTACAGTGAACTCAGATGAAAAATCCAGCAGCCCTTGTATCATTTTCTCTCTACTGGGAGGGCTGATAGTCCATAAAGAGTTTGAATTTCCCTCTAGATCTGCTAGAGTTATATCTTCTTTTCCATAGCCCTCTAGAAACTGCAAAGCAGCCTGTAGGTGCAAAAGAGGAAAAGAATATTTCAGTGCAGTGATATCCACAAGACACAGAACCACATTTCCCAGTCAGACAGAATTGTATAGGTTTGATTAACTGTAAATGCAGTGGTGTGCACTGATTGTTTTCCTCAGGTACCAACTGGGGCTTTAGATGGGAAAGGGAATCAACAAAGTATAGCCAAGCTAAGAAGGCAAAACAAAAATGACCTTGCTGTTGGATGGACATGTAGGACAAAGTGAGCCTGAAAGTTCACAAAGTAAACTCTGTAGAGTCTACTTAAACTTGAGTTAAAATTTTACACTGTCCTCTGTTAAGTATCTTTCTGCATAGAAAGATTTCTGCAAAGGATAAAGAAACTTTGAAATCGATCAAGGTCACAAAGTTAGTGCTATCATACATGGGCTGTTGGGTAGGATCTTAGATAAAAACCTGTTAATTCTTGAATGGGCTTAGTAGCAAGCACTTCTTTTAAAGTCGTATCTGAACAAATGACAGTTACATTAGTAATGCAACGGCTTCTACTAATTACTAGCCTTTTTCCTGTAGAAACTTGTGAAAACTTTGTGCATGTTGCTTCATGAAACAGTAAGACTATGCTTAAATGTTTGACATGCACACCTTTTTTTGACAGCACCACCTCTCCTCACCAGAAGGTGAAAGACATATGCTATAGGAAGGACCATGGGGCTTCAAAGGGCCACCACTGTTGTGTTCCTGCAGCACATTAGTTTTGGCAGTACACCAACAGCATCATGTCTCCTGAAGGTTTGTGTCATTTTACTCAGACAACAGGACAAATAATGTTTCTGTCTTCCAGGATTTTGTGGAAAGATGTCTAGATTAATGGTAGCTTGTCTGACCACAACCCAGCTCTGTTCTGACAAATGATCTGTCCGAGCCTTTACTCATGCAAATCCTCTTTATGAAAGTATCTTCCAATTGATGGCAGCACTGCTGACTACTTACACCAACAAAACTCACAAAAGGCCTCCATGGAAACATGCACACATTTTTAAGTAATGAGGTATTCTGCATTTCACTTACAGTGTTACCCCTATAGCTTCCCAGAAGCGTATTGAAACCAGTCTGATTCAAATCCTTGAGCTGACTCTGTTGAGCACTCATTGTAAAAATAGGCTGGGAAACAAAAGAACACACACTTGTCACATTTACTTCACATCAGCTGCTACACACACAGTACAGCATCCTGTGCATCACAGCCCAAGACAATTCAATTCAACAGGAGAAGGTTATAATCTCATTCCACTGAGATGCAAGCTACCTCCAATTATCTTGTATCTACCATGTGGACCTATAGGCAGTCACCTGAGTGCATCTGATATAGGATAATTTATTTGGATTCCACTGCCAGTAGATTACAGTTTTAACTTGAAAAGGAAGATAGTATTTTACATTAGTGATAAACTGATGTGTTTTTAAAGCCAAAAGGGATCACTTGTGGAAGCTTGACTGATACCTTGCATAAGGCAGGGGAGTTCAATTCAGTGAAAGGAAGAAGAAATAGCACAGGAAATAGAGAGCAAAAACCAGAGTTTGCTTTTAGTGTGTCTTCTTTTTTACCTGATAACCTCCTAGAGTTATTGTGATTGATACATCTAGAGGCTTGTTGGTGATGCCTGCAACAGATTTGATTAAAGACATGAAGAGCAGTGGGAACCAGACAATACAAATCAGCAAGACGATAATCATGCCACCCATTCCATACTTCACAACTTTCTTTTTCTTCTGGCCTCTTGGTTGGGGATATCTCTGCAAAAGCAAACAGCAATATGGTAATGTCTCTTCCATCAAAGGTATATTGCATATGATTTTATGGGTAAATATATAATGACCTTAATGATTCCCATCTTTTGTGGCAATTTGCTACCCATTGCCAGGCCAGTTATTCTGAGATTAGCCAAACCTGCACAGACACCTAATTTCTGGTGACAACAGGGAAAAGTGACAATGAACCCATATCAGGTGTGTGTCCAGTGTGAGACATATTGTAAAGCTCTGTGATTTTGATTCTCTACTACCACAAAGAAGGAAGAAATTGGGTAGGATAATCTGATTATTTTTTTGTCTGAATGAGTGCAAACATGAACTCACAGGAACAAAATATAAACTAACATCAGCAACAGTGATACAGCAATTTGTTCCAAAAACTGCTATTGTGAGTGACCCACTTTCTTGCACTTGTTCTTCCAAAATTTTATTTCAAACCTCCCTCAGGCAGTTCCTCTCACAGACCTTGGAAATGCTACAAACAGTATATTGAAGGAGGGGGAAACAGGAATATTTTTTGCTAGCAACTGACACACACAATCAGTAGGAATGTCTGATATTGCACTACCTCCACATTCATTGCATAGCTCACTTACAGTAGTTCTAAGAGTTGTTCACAGCTTGACCCAATCTGTTTTGAGTGAATCCCACACCAATTGCATTTAAATAATGTTTACAGTTTCACTCTTGTTCCTAGAATATTGACACTGCTGATGCAACATCCTTCCCTTTCTTAAGTTTCCGAGACCAAAAGTGACTTTGCCTTTCTACTCCTTTCAAAGAAGATCACATGGCATGTCTGTTCTGCCTTGCCCATAATTCCTGCCCTCTGTTATTTGCCTTGTGACTGAGTACTTTAGCAGCTTCACCATCCTGTAATATGCCTTACCATCACTGTAATGTATTTTGGTCTGTTCTCTGAATGGATTTAACTCTGTAGTGTTTACGAACCTGTCTTTCATGCACTGCATACTGCACGTGCGAACTAAAGATGCATTTTATTGCATTGTACCTCAAACACATGCCAGGAATCTGGCTTTCAGGAAATTGTTCTTGCTTTACAACATGAATCCATAAAGCCCTATGAGAACATTAAATCTGTAATACAATGCTATATTTAAAACAAATTAGTTACTTTTCAAAAGCAGTGTATCAAGTAATTTGTTTTATGCTACAGAACACTGTGTTAATTAAAAAATTGTATCAAGATCAGCAGGGGTATATTATTTGTCTGTAAGACATTAGTTCAGGCACCTTTAATGACGTTACAGATATCTCAGAGAGACTCTAGCAGTCAAAGTACTTAGGCATACCACTCAATGTGTCAGAGAGACAGAGAACTAAAGTACCTTGAACAATGCTCGTAAAGTCACGGCTAGTTCTTTTGCTACATGGCATTAGCAAACACATGCTAGCTTAGACCTGGAAATATTCCCATGTCGGCTCTCTGCTACATATAATGCATGTGATCCTTTTACAGTGTAAACCAACACACTGAGATGGACAGTCAAAACAGAAATGGATTATTATTTCTCTGACTTCTGACATTCTTTGGAGCTTCTTCCATTCATGGCAGTAGTGGGAGTCATAGAGAAAAAACCTATATACAAGATTTGTATGCACTTTAGCTCTGAGTTAATCTCAGTCACATACTTGGAAAGTAATTGCCATTAAGAGACAGGATTATAATAAAAGTAGAAATACGTCAGTAACACTTAAAAATAAATCCATTTCAATGCAGATGTAGAATTTCTGACTGGTTTGGTCACTCTTAAAATAATGCTTAATTTCTATTTCAAATTGGCAAAATAAGCAAGCATATGGTTGCAATCTTTATGGTGGTTATAAGGCATCCAGAATTTGCAAGTTTAATTTGAACTGAAGCTTAAACGATTTTGGGAGACTGGAATTTCAGTCAGACAAATGGTGGGTTTATCTGGCCTAACAGTTCAGTTCTGGATGTGCAGAGACTCTCCTGAGACAAAGGAACCAGCTGAGTTCCCTCTCCAGTTACATGAACCACGTGTCCCTGGGACCTACACCATGGGGACATGACCTCTTTCTTCTACTGACCTTTCTTTTCAGATAGTTACCCAAGGGGGGTACTTATATAGTTGTGTGTGAGACTATGTGAATACCAGGACTTTCAACCTCAGCCTTGAAACCCAGGCAGGCAATTAAGCCAGCAGGCGTGTGCTTGTGGAGTTCACGATAATGGTGAAGAAATCAGTTAGGCACAAAAGAGAAGCCATTTGAAATTTCACTAGCAGTCACTGCCAACTAACATAAAGCACCAATAGTCTGAATATTTCTGAACATAAGCACCAGGTATATCTTTTAACAAACTGTTTTTATGGTGCAATTCCCAATTATTTAGGGACTTGTGATTATTTCTCTTCATTTCTGCAGGGGGGAGAGGAGGCCTGGATAACTCATATGGGGCTTCCTTACTTTTTCTGACTCTCGCCAGCACTTCAGGATGAATATATGAGCATAGATATCTTCAACACAGATCCAGCTGGAAAGACTGAGAGTGGTATCAGTCCAAACCCAGTCCATTACTGCTCTCAACTCAGTCAAAAATGGAACTAGGCGGAACCTGAAGGGAGACCACAGCAAATAACTCATCAGAAACAGAGAGATCACAGTGAACAAGCAGAGCACGTGTATATATGATGAGAGGGAGAATTAAGACAATATTAAAAGAGCTCAGTGGGAGATTTTTTAAACACAAATACAAACACATCCTGAAATTGCATGGCTCGTACTGATCTTTTGACATTGCTCATGTTCCTCTAGATCTCCTTGTCAGGCCATAAGCATGCTTTTGCATCATTATGCCCAGTAATTGTGATTGAGCCATTGATGGAACAGCAAAAGGCTTTCCTGTATTCCTAAATTCCTCTGACCTGGGAGCAGAGACCATGTTTTCCAGCGGATGGTGGGAACTTGTTTTATACCTCCTTACACCAAATTGTGAATGGCATCTTTGCAGTAGGTGGGCAGTTGTCAGCTGCATATGGAGCTGGGCTTTATGACTCAGGATTAGGCAGAAGAAGAAGGTGGGCTAACAGGAAATGAACATGCATATAACAGCTGTTCAAAGTGCATCATTCCCTCTACTCGTCCCACACTTTTCTGATAAGCCAGCTCACAAAGAGTATTTCATATGAGGAAAGCTTTCTTCCCTAACTTTACCTACTGGAATGCAAGAAGCCCATACAGCAAATATTGTGAAAAGGCTGAAAGTATTCCAGTTTTTCTGTGAAATACATACATGCTTTGAAGTGGCTTAATCACAAGATCGTTGTAACAGTGTAAGTGGAGGGTGGGGTATGCATATGTAAGACCACCTTTCACACTGAGGTGATGCTATGCCTGTTACTTGCACTAACACTCCTAACTCCTGAAGAGTTTCAAACGTGCAACAATTCTCAAAGGAAACACTTTTTGAGGCATAGCTCTTATTTCTCAGGTGTATTGTCTTTCACTCTGTTTCTTTCACTTGCTGAGGTAGAGCCTGTAGACCTGGTCCAAAGATCTCTTTGGGGTTTGACACCTTGCTAGTTTTTAGGCCGTCAGAACTAATAACATTACTTGTTTTCCAGCACAATGTGTAGCCTCTGTCTCTGTTTAGAGAGGTGATTTCTTAGAAGTAACAAATGTCTCTTCTATAGGGGCCTGAATGGCTTACTAGTGAATCAGGCTTCTGGGTTCAGAGTGGGAGATCGAATTTTCTGAAGTTTGCATTCCTGGAATAGATATTTTTTTTGTGGACTACAGGCAACATATGGCATATACAGAGCATGCTGTGCAAAATTTACTGTAGTCTTTGAAGAAAAGTCATGAATGACCCCACCAACTCATGATCATAGATCCTTACTACACAAAAGAAAGAAGGGCAGTAGGTCTACACTTACCCTTGGAATAAGAACAGGTTGACATAGTTATAACTTTTTGTGAGGAAGTTACCAAGAACACGAGTTGGATATCCACAGCGTATCTGATATGCTGATAAGCCAAAATAAACACATTTCACAAAATACCAGAGCTGGGCAACTGTGTTCTGGCTAAATTTCCTGTAAAGAAAAAGACAGATAAAGGAAAATTATAAGCTTTGTATCTGCGTATGACCAAATCAGCTTGAAATGATTTATGTGCCTGGCAGTTTCCCCTTCCTGAGATCCTGTGAAAAGCCCTTGGTTTCTGACCCCATGGCAAGGTTAAAACAGTGTTTGAAAGATGCTGAATGAGAAAGTCTATAAACATCATCCATTGCCACCTCAGGGTCACAGCGGGGAGACCTGGAATAGGCTTCCCAAAGAGTGAGAGCTTGGGGTGGTATCCTCTCCTCCTGGATGCTACAGGTCCCTTTATGGACAACACAGACTAGTTTTCCCCTGGCCTTCATGATGGCACATCCCGCTGTGAACCCTGAGTAGGGGCTGAATCCAGGCAGCTTTAATGGTTATTTGTGTTCATGGGAGAACATCATAAAGGAACTTAAGATGGAGTGACCTCTGAAAATATTTTTCACCCTTTCCTGATTGACTTAAGTCTTACTCTGACAAATAGTTCAGGAACCAGTCCGGTTGAGTTTTGAATATCTCTGAAGATGGAGATTCTACAGCCTGTGTGAGGAACCTGCTCTAGCGTCTGACCACAGTCAAGAGTTTTCATCATATCTAACTGAAATTTCCCTTTTTTCCAGCTTGTGCCCTCTTGTCATGCCTGAAGAGAGCTCAGCTTCCTCTCAATGCCCTCTTAATAGGTAGCTGATGACAGCTCTTCACTTTTTCTTCTTCAGATTGAACTAACTCTGTTCCCTCAACATCTTTTCACGTGTTATGTGCTCCATCCCCCTGACTATCTTGGTGAACATGTGCCTCTTCCGTTCGATGTTCAGTAGCATGGTGGAACTGTAGGAGATGCATCATGATGGACAGGATTTGTCAGCCAGTCATAATCCAGTATTTTCAATTAAATCCAGCAAAACTATTTTTATTAACAAATTTGCAGGGGTTTCTAAGACTTGTCTTGACTTAGGAGGAATACAGGAGACCTCAGATGCAGATTCGAGATTAACAACTTGATACAGATTTCACAAAAGCACAGAAAAAAAATAAAATATTTTATTTCATAGAAATTCTCAGCGTGCAGTAAATAAGAGATCCATTTGAAAAATGCCTTTTCTTTTTTTTTTCTTTTTTATAAATTTGGGCCCAATTACTACTTCATTGAGGAAAAGTAAAACATTTGCTTTTGAGAGAAAGTGAGACCTTTCCATTTTTCGTTACACTATGCACTTATTTTTTTCCCCAGTAAAATAACTTGACTGTTGCCTAAGTGTAATGTGCCCAGGTGACACACTCAATTTCCCTGTACAGTCCATGGAGTGAGGTAAATATTTCAAGGCAATTATGAAGAGGGGAGTTAGCCAAGCACTAGGGAGGGAACCCTAACACCTCTGCACTGCAGACTGAGGTGATAAGTGCCTTGAGCCATGTAATGAGAAATGTTAGATTTGGGAGTGAACCTGACCAGGCATGTGACACAAAGTTTCACACAGCAGGTGACCACCTCCACACAACCTCCAGAGCCAAGTGTCAGGAGCAGGGGAGGAGAAATTTGCTCTTCAGAAGAGAGATTGGTTTTAGACATTCCTCAGTCTAAGGAGATTTAAATCCACAGTTCACACATTCCAGGAAAGTGCTACATTATAAGTTAATCCGAGGGAGACATTTTCTACTTGCTCTTCTAAAGCAGCATGCAGCAGTCTGGGCAGCAGGGACTTGGATCAGAGAACAGCATTGTCTCAGCTGAAGGCTCTCATCACTCAATTACAGGCAATTTCTCTTACACCTGCTTGCATTTTGGCCTGAGTTGGGAATATTTCTGTATATATATAATTAATTCTTCTCAAACTTATATTGGCCACAGTCATTGCTGTGGATAGGCACTCCAACATTCTGCTTATAAAAGAGATGAAGAAGAAACTTTTTCATGATTCCAAAGCCTAGCTATAAACATATCAAATTTAAATGCAAGCAACGTGGTAGAGTGTCAGTATTCAGTTCATATTATTTGTTTATAAAGTTTATACCTTTCTGTCACTCCAGGCAAGATAAAGAACATCCAAAAATGTATTCCAAAAACAAGGATGACCTGGAAGATGACCTTTCCCATGACAGTCTTTTTGAGGTACAGTGCTCGATCTACCACCATGGTACCAAACTGAATGAGCACCATCACCAAAAATGCCTCTGGGACCTGGTCCTCTGATAACGAAGAGGTGATATCTGCTGCAGCGGAGTGTTTCTGAAAAGGAAAATAGAAGGGTGGTCGAGGAAGAAGGGCACTCACATGTTCTTTAGCATCTACAACATGTAAATCCTGCTGAGGATTAACACATAAACACCTCTGTGACATACCCCAAAAGCCCAAAATCCAAACACAATGATGATGAAATCCACTGTATCTGCGAGGAACATCAGCACATACACATCGGTCACTGCACTGTAGTCTGGATGAATAAGATTGTAGAAAAATTGTCTGATGGGCACATACACCTGGAGAGTCCTACAACAACACAGACCACAATGTCATTTAATAACATGTAACCTGCACTGAAGAAAACAAAGGCTGAATGTGGTATGACTAATATTTTAAAAGATATCTAAAGTCTACTCTAGCAGCCTTCACAGGACTTCACTGACACCAGTCCCTTGTTCTGATTGCTTCTAAACCACTGTATTAGAATTTGTTCAGTAGATATATACATAGCCAACCAAGTTCACATGGGATATTTAGCTTTTTTATCAGGCAGATGCTATTTGAACAACTGCCAGTTTTGTCTGATGTTCAGCTGCTGGGACGTCTGCATACAATGAACACTTAACAGCAGCAGCCAACTGCTCTCTTTAAAATGCTAATTTACTGCTTTACTGATTGGAACCTCCCCCCAAAACCCATACCACTCCTCATGTTGCTCACTTTTTAATTGTAAAGGCCTTGGCTTTGATCATTTGTTCTCGAAACTTTTCCATAAGAAGCTCTTTTCTAGATTTTTGCTTGATGCTTAACACACTGCTTCCTTTCTGACTGCTGTTCCGTGTACTGGTACTTCCTGGAAAAAAGGGGAGGGAAAGAAAAGTCAACTCAAAATACAAGCTTAAATATAAAAACTAGAGGGTAATAAATCTTGAGACTTCCATTCCATTTCAAAGAAGCCTTGAGATGACTTATTTTGCTGTTTTCCCCAATATGATAGAACCCTGTGAGCATCCAGTAAAGGTTTAATCACTGGCAGATCAAAACTTTATTAATCAGTATAAAAAGAGAAGACTAGTGATAAAGGCAAGTATTTGATTAACCTGATTCAGTCACCTCAACTGGTAATATATACATTTAGGCTAAAGTAACCCTGCCCTTTTTACAAGATGGGACAGGTAATCTGCTTCAATATACCTAATAAAAACTTCTCAGTTCAAGTACCATCAAATGTAGATATGAAAAATACATATGCTTTGCATTCCATCCAGCTGGAGATTATGCTGAACCAGAATTTCTGGATCTGGGCCACATGGAGCATTACTTTCCCAGCTTTTGGATAATGCAATTTTAAAAACATAATGAATCACAAAGTATGGCTCTCCATTTGAACTTTAAGATGGCTTGGAGTCTGTTCAAAAATGAAGATACATTGGTTCATATCCTATTTCATCACTGAGGAGCAGTAGCATTCAGTAGCCCCTGGGAGATTCACAGCAACCAGCACAAAGTTTCAGCAGAATGATCCTATGGGAAATTAATTTTTTTTCTTCAAATCCCTAAAATGCCATGACATTTACCTCTCTTAGATCTGTGTGAGGAGAAGCTGGACCTGTGTGAAAGCTGTGATGTGCTGCTAGAGCTCTTCCTCCTGATGGCAGTCTGTTGCTCGGGGAAGTGGACATGGATGGACTCCACTGACGCAGCAAGATTGACAGATTTCAAAGAGGCAGAAGAGTCTCTCCTGCCTCCTGCCAGAGAGAGCTCATCATCAGTATCCTCTTTATTACTGGAGCTGTCTCCTTTCTCATCTTCATCCCACAGTCCATGGCACTAGAGGAAAAGGAAGAAGAGAGCATCTCAACCTTGTGCTTCTGTCACATGCCTGTATTTATCACAGATATTGCTAAGCTTGGTCTTGCATTCACAATGGGGAAGAAAAATTCATTGTGTTGGGATGACATAGAATCACTAAGGTTGCAAGAGATCTTTCAGATCATCAGTTCAACTGATAACCCAGCACTTCCAAGTCCACCACTAAACCATGTCCCTTCAGTGTCATGTCTACACATCTTTTAAACGCCTTCAGAGATGATGACTCAACCACTTCCCTAGGCAGCCAAATCAAATGTTCAATAATCCTTTCAGTGAAGAATTTTTTCCTGATAGCCAAATGAATTACTTTCCTATATCACAAGAATGACTTAAAAATTTAAAACTAAAAATTAGAAATAAAATAAGAAACTGCATGAACCCAGATTACCTTTAAAATGGATCTGTGGAAGAATAAAGCAAGAAGCTGAACAAGATCATAGTGCACGTAACCCTCCTTCTTCTCAATGCCGATAATATTGGGTGGGTGGTAAGGTTTATCTTTTGTGTAATCCACATGTTTATTCCAAGGAAAGAAGCCAAACTGGAAGAAGTACTTTATGACAATGGCCACCTGTTCAGAAACACAACACACTTGGGGTGTTTTATAAGTATGTCAGACATAATAGCTTTGGGACATTAAGAGGGGAGAAATATGACTACTTTGTCAGTTTTACGAGAAGATAAATAAGCATATTCATTGCTATAGAGGAATTACACTTCACATTCTTTCAGTAATAAAGTCAATCAACATTCACCAACGGATGATGCTCAGCGGCACTTCAGATACCACAAGCAGTGAATACTGCCTCTTGATTAACAACTACACAGTAACTGCTTGCAAACGGTCTGTTCTTGTGATAACTGCTTTACGTGCCAGGAAGAATACGGCTCATTGCAATGAAGAAAATAACAAGTAAGATCTTTCCATACCACAGAAATTGCTGGGGACTTTAGCAAATATTTATCTTAATATGAAGGGCTGGAGGCCCCTGATCCTACAGATCAAAACCAGAGAGAGGATCATGCAACATTTACAAATTTCCTTTTCTGTGTTAGACATGGGGTTGCAAAAACAGCAGCATACCTCAGTGTAGACAATGGCTGTCATCCAGAAACGTTTGCTTGGCCGAGGAACAGACAGCATGGCCCACAGGAATATAAGGATGGGAAGCACCAGGGTTATCATGGAGGCAGAGATCATATGGTTAAGGATGATCACAAAATAGCACACCATTTCTGACCGGGCCACCAGCGTATTGTACAGGGCATAAATAAGGAGCAAGACTCGAGGCTGACCAACATAGAACTTCTCTGACTCCTCCAGCTCATCATCACGAAACATCCTGTGAGGAGCAGAGTATTGTAAATGAAATGAAAACAAACTTTACAAGGGTTGCTTTTCAAATTGCTACTATTTTACCTTTTGAAAAACATTAAATTGTGCTGCTAAGTTCAATGGAAGGAAAAAAAAGATGTGACTTAGTATTATAATCAAGTAGCCTGGTTTTAATCTCAGAAAACATGAATTTCTGGCAAAATAACTAGAAACACTGTTCTGCTGCTTTTTAAATTTACCCAAGGAGTTAGCCTGGCCTAAGAGCTTCTACAAACACTACTTTCCCACAACTGCCTAACCAACATATACAAATCACACCATACTGGTGTGGATTCATATCTGATTTATCAACACAGGAATTTGGAGAGAAAACAGAGGTACATCATGAGATCTATGTTATGAGAAGTCCTGGGATCAGAACAAAATAAATGCCCTACATGTGTCCCATCTTCTCTTTACAAGACTTTAATAAACATAAATGCAGCAGCTTTTAGATGCATTCATAATTCTCTCTGCTTTTCATAAAGAGTGTCCGGGTCTGCTTACTGAAAAGCAAATATTACTATGGAAAAACAGAAGACATGACACTACATCTGACAAATTCAGCTCTACACATTGTCTCTCTCTCCAGATGCAGTCAGGCTGAAAGACATTTCTGTAGTTTAAGATTTCGTCCCTGTGTTTGGGGAAGATTTCCCCAGCTGAGTCAGGCCAGAAAGAAGATGAAGAAGTGCAGTGGCACCATCCCCACCACAGTGCTGGTTGTGCTACTGAGCACAGTGTCTAAGGGGCAAAGAGGGGAACAGCCTTATGAAAGTACTTAGCAAGCTGGTCTCTCTACAGAGCCCTCAGCTCCTATTGGCTTAAACAGAAACTGCCAAAGGTCAGAGTTTTCTTTATAGTAATCCAAAATAATTAAAGGATAAACTTTTTCCCAGACAGCCCTGGAGGAAACTCATGTAAAATCACAGCTGTCTGGAGAAGAGAAGCCTTCTCCACAAAGAATGTTTAGAAAAGCCCTTGACCCCGTGATAATTGCAGCACAGAAATTCAATGCTAATTGGAACAATTAAATATTGTATCTAGGGAGAAAGCAGAGATTCCTTCCAAGATGAATTTGAATAATTTTAGAAATCTGTAATTAGAACAACTGCACAGGAAATGGGCTTCTTCCCTTAAATCAAACTTAGCACACAGTCTGTACCATAAACTGCAGTCTAGTTCTGAGACAAAAAAAAGAAAGTAATGACAAAATTTTACACATTGTGAACAACAACTTTTCCTTGTCAAAGGTTCTTACTTGTTCAGAAGCAGCTCACTAGCCGTTAGCTCATGTGTCAGTGGGGGGAGAATCGTATCAAGTTTGTCCGTTCGGCTGTCGTCTGGGCTCACCATCATGAGACTCTTACCAGCTGAGTCATCTGGGGACCCAAAGGGAAGATGTTCAAAGCTGACAGCTTTGCTATAGGAAGGTGGAGCTTCTGCATTGCTATCCACTGTGGAGTACAATGGCACATCAGTATCAGGAGTATATGCAGCTCCTTCTGAATCCAGGCTATAATCTTCCACCTCCTCTTCCTCCAACCTTGATGCAGAATGAGCTCCTTCCTCTTCATGCTCTGCTTCTACCTCCTCAATGGTTTCTGTTGTCCCCTGACGAGAATAGAGCATGGTGACCTGTGTAGGTTCACTGTCAGAGACGGACGAAGAGAGTGAGTTGAGGTTTACAAGACTCACGACCAAGCAAAGTTTGTTAATTGCACCTTTACGCAGACAGCTGAGCACAACCCCATTGTATTCCCAGGCCTTCAAACTTCATGTAATCTGGTAGAGAATATATCATCATGATCTCCTCTTACACTGATGGAACACCTGGGTCCATCTGCTCCCTGAATGACATCTCACTGACCTCACAATAATTCATTATCTTTTCACAGCAGCAAACGGCAAATAAAAAGAGAAATTACACTAACTTTCTGAAAGTAGTTCAAACACTTTCTGACCAGAGTCAACTTGCTATTACATCTATTTAAAGCATGCTCCATGGTGAATAATAGGCAGCCATGGGGCTCCTTCTAATGACCACTGTATGGGTGTTGTGTACAACTGGAACAGGAGCTGAACACACACATACCAACTCTGATTCCAAACAAAGAAACATGTAAAGAAGTACAACCTGGATCACAAAACTGTTTCAGTAACAGGATATCTTGCTTACCATTAGATTACTCTATGTTCTTCAATGAAGTCTTCATTTTTACCTTATCTCCCTGCTTTACTTCTGTGTGTACCTATTTTCTTTTTCATCTGTGCGTACCTATTTTCTTTTTCATCTGTGCTTATTCACTCTGATCAGTTTTCTGCTTGATTCACCTTCTTTATTCTTGACTTTGGATAGAATCATAGAATGGTTTGGATTGGAAAGGCCCTTAAAGATTATGCAGTTTCAACTCACCTGCTGTGGGCAAGGACACCTTCCGCTAGACCACGTTGTTCTAAATCCCATTCAACCTGGCCTTGAACACTTCCATGGATGCAACATCCACAATTTCTCTGAGCAACCTGTTCCAGTGTCTTGTCACCTCTGAGTAAAGAATTTCTTTCTAATGTACCATCTAATCTTGCCCACTTTTAGTGTTAAAACCATTACCCTTTGTCCTATCGCTCTATACCATTGTAAAAAGTCCCTCTCCAGCTCTCTTTTAGGCATCCTTTAGGTACTTGAATGCTGCTGTGTGGTGTCCCCAAAGCCTTCCCTTCTCCAGGCTGAACAGCCCCAGCTCTCTCAGCCTGTCTCCACAGAAGAGGTGTTCCAACCCTCTGACCATCTTTGTGGCCCTCCTCTGGACTCACTTCAACAGGTCTATCTCCTTCTTATGTTGGGGATCCCAGAGCTGAACACAGTAGTCCATAATCACTTTCTCTCTTAAGTGTACTGCAACAGTCTCACTTGTTGTAAATTTATGTAGCTTGATGACTCCAAATGGGAATCTGAACACCATATTTGTTGGCTTTGCTTTTACCCTTTTCATCTCTCATAAGCATTATTTCACCTCTCCCCTCAAGCATCACTCTTTCTCTTTTTAGTCTCTATTCCAGTCCTTCTCCTTAGGTTAGACAAGAGGCATCAACTCAGTCTCTTTTGTTGCCTGCATGTCCTTGTAACTCAACAGAGACAAAACTAGATTTCACATAGCTCCTATAAAATAAATGGGGTCATATTTTCACCTAAGTATAACCTTCTACAGAAAACTTGCACTGGCAAAGCCTTCTGACACTACCATCTTCTGCCAAAATTAAAAATTAGGTTCCATCTCTTTTTCTTTAATGCTGCTTACAAATTTGTTGTGGCTAAGTTAGATCACTTTATTTGT
The DNA here is from genome assembly GCA_035222235.1 of Margarornis squamiger. Taxonomy (NCBI): domain Eukaryota; kingdom Metazoa; phylum Chordata; class Aves; order Passeriformes; family Furnariidae; genus Margarornis; species Margarornis squamiger. Next base: position 98,837,137 of record JAWWTY010000077.1, on the reverse strand, counting down.
AGCAGCATTTTAATTAGAACATGTAACATTTATGATAATGTGTGTTTTGATGATTCACAGTAGCACTTACTTGGTTGAAATGCACAAAATCATAAAATCCCCTAATTTCAAAACTGACTGATACAAAAAATTTGTAAAACACTTTCAACACTGAAAAAACAATGATGCAATATGCCATAAAATTTCATATTTACAATATTAGTTGCAACACAGGTTTCCAATGTCATCTGAATCCCTGGTTCTTATCCACTAAAAAGTGAGTGAACAGCTCTGAACTGCTCTCTCTTGCACTGGATATTAATATTATTCACTATCTTTTCATAGCTATTTTCCCTTTCTTAATTCCAACACCTTAATGGTAAAGTAATCAAAAACTATTTAGCAATCTTTCCTATATGGGGGAAACTAAAAATTGAAAAACCAACGCCAATCCTGCCTATCTTAGTTTCTAAAATTAGACATCTAAGCACATATTTAGAATAACCGATTAGCTGAGAAACTTCACTTCCAGCTTCCAATTTAAGAACAACCATCATCTCAGCAGCTCTGAAAATCAGACACTTTTTAAACTGATTAAACACAGATTTTAGCCTGTTTTTAGACAACCAGCGTAATGTAATGAAACAACTTTTAAAAATACATGAATTAAGGATGAAAAACAGAACAAAACAAAAACCAGAACACAAAAAAACCAGATTAAGAAGTGAAACAACAAATGAATCCTAGGTTATGATCCTGTCTTTGAATCTCAGAACCATGCCACAACACAGAAGGGAGTAAAGCTTCCATTAACCATGCAAACCACTCTTTACACCACGTATCCGCAAATGCAAATTCATGTACACTGCAGTAAGTATAATGGTATGGGTAAACGAGTGAACAAAGCATGCATGAGTTAAGCACCTTGACACTATACTGCCACTGTCAGCTGATGAGGAGGACATATCCATGCTCTGCATTTTACGAAGCCTAGGTCGAGCACGCTCACTTGTTTTAGGAACAGTGTCTGGTCCATCTAAATCATCAAGGGTTGACTGCCTTGAGAACAGCATGGTTGCTTCAGTGTAGCAGCTAGCAGCGCAAACAGTTATAAAGACAGTGTTAAATACAAATGGTATTACTATACAAATGGTTCAGTAAACAAATACGCTCGCCATGCAGCAAAACACTGACACAGAGAGAAAAGGTTCAGAGAGAAGATAAGGATTTGTTTAGAGTCACCATGGAAATATATTTCTATGCTCAGCTTGTTCATGATCAAATTCATATAGTGGCTATAGAAGGCTAACAGCCATCTATGCATATTCAAGAAGATATGAAACCAACACAGTGCTCTACATGCTTTCCAGGGGCACAAACTAACATATGTGAGCAGGTTTTTTTTATTTGTTTGCCCCCAAAATTTCCAAATTCCACAACAATACTTGGGGAATTGACCTGCTCTGTACAAATTCTATTTTATAAATGATACACTGTGCTGAACCTTTTTGCAGGTACAAGCCAATTTCCTAAATGAGCCCTTAAAATTGAATAAGCTTGTATTCCACAAATAGCAAAATAGCTGTCAGACATTGGCTAATCCTCTTTCCGAACTGAAGAGCCAAATCGGATATGTTACTTAGCCAGTAGACACATGCCAAATATAACCTGCTCTGCATGGGATGGCTTTTATTTTGATATTTACTAGGAAGCCCTGTGATTCTTTCCAGAAAATTTAATTTAATTCAATCACAGCTTAAAAGTATTTCAAAATTGGTAACATGCGCATGTTGAGATAAAGAACAGATATAATAAACCCTTATCTCCTTTCACTTATCAAATACAACAGGACACCAGAGACATACACCATACATCGAGCATTTATGTGTTACTGAAGAAAAGAAGAACTGGATGAGTTATGAGAAAGAAAGTACATAATTAAATACAAGCATCTAACATAGTAACAGGAAAGAAGCATATACGTTAATGACATATGGTAGGTAAAAGGATTATCTCTCCTGTAAAAATCTTTGAAAAACACAGATGTCTATGAAATGAGTTGAGTGACCTGGCATTTTAACACATGTAGTGACCTGCCTGAGTCTCTCAGATAGAATTAGAGAAGAAGGGACCCCAAAACACAGGATTTACACTCTACTTTTCTTCTTTTGAGTCCATTTGTGTTACACCTGAGCAGCAGCAGCAGGAGATTTGCTTCCTTGGCAAGCATTATGTTTGTCCAGGGGCACAGAGAAAGAGGTCTGAGAGAGGCCTGAAAGGAAGTGCAATGGCATTTTCCATGTTACTTTGGTTTTGCTAGCTTGAAGTGAGGAAAAAAATCTGCTGGCATGAAGTGACAGTTTGCAATTACTGCCTTAAGAAAAATGGGGAGGAAACAGCAAAATACGTGGAGCAAAGAAGAACTTATTCTTAGGCCTACTCTCACTGATGATATTTTTGACAAAATGGGCTGAGACTAAAAGCATACCTTGGTCTTTGAACAGAAGAAAAGATTCACCAAGACACCACACAAAAGGTACTGTGAAATATTTCCCTTAAGAACAGTCCTAATGGCAGGAGCACCTCTGTCCTGCCACTTCACTTGGACAAGAGCCTTTATAAGCCACTTCATTATTTCTTTATGTGCACAAAGGCACAAGGTCCTGCAGACAAAACCTGGAGGGCTGTCTGCATGGTGCATGGTTTTGATGAAGCAGAATATGCTGCTTTCTATGGGAACAAGAGATCCGCCCTGGAGACCTGATTCAGGAGCATGGGAAGCAGTTGAAGCTGTCTTACTAACTCAGGGGGCTCTTGAGGGAGGAGAATTCCCTCTGCACATACACCTTATAGAGTATAGCCAGGCAGCTGTTCTATCAGTGAGGTTTTGGTGCTAAAATATGGGGAGATGGCAGCAAGTACCCAATATAGTTTTGCATATTACCTGTCTGTCTATGTGCTACAATGTTATCCATGTGTTATTTTAGATCTCAAGGGCTGAGTTTATTATTTTCTAGGGAAGCACCTATTACTAAGGTGCTGAAGTATTTTAAATGCAGACATAGTTCAAAGGGAACCTTCCAAGAACCTTAAGCAGATCAGCTGTTGAAATCAAAGTAGCACATGTCTGTTCACATATTTTCAATGAAAGAAACATATGCCAGCTGCCCTCGCAAACATGGAAGTCCTGACCTGGCTCCCAGAAAAATCAAAAGAAAAACATCTATTAATCTCAATTGATAAAATCATTTGCCCAGATGAGTGCCTGAAATATTTGGTTTAAAGCTGTTTTAAATGAAGAATGAATCATCAGAATAATTATTGACCGAACAGCTGCTCTGTATCATCGAATGTCAGGAGATGTGTATGAGACAACACCTGTAGCACAGTCTGTATATTCTTCATGTACTTTAGGGACATCCTTCTGAACATGGAGGAAATGGGAACACCAGTAAAGTGGAGAGATTTACACTGGGCAAAGCTGATGTTAACTCAAGCCATTGACTATCACATACACTTGATCCCAGTATATCTTCCTGAGTGACTTTTCAAATTTGTGTTCTTGGAGACCTTGAAAGGCATTAGCTTCTTGAAATCATTCATGAACTAGGTATTTTAAATCGAATGTTCATTAAAAGCCCTGAGTTCAAGCATTTCATATGAAGTTGACCAGGCATCCATTTGAAATGGGGATATATATATATACATATACATAGCAGAGCTGTTTTTATCCTCAGTGAGCAGGAAATTTCTGAGTTTATGACTTCCTTTTTGCTAAACAAATTTACGCTACCCAAGGAGTTTATTATCCTAAGGGGTGAATTACAAATGTTTCTGGATTTTTTCTGTCCATGGGCTAGTTAGTGACTGGTGTTATCTGTTTTAACTACTACATTCTGCACACCTGCAAGTAAAAATTCCAAACAATTCCTAACATTCACAGTCCTAAACTGGACTTCGATGCAGCCCACATGGCGATTCTCCCTTTGTCCTTTCTCCTGTCTCACTGGGCAAAAATTACTTCTCCAGTACTCCCTGCCTTATTCTCCCATCTGGTGAGGGAAGCACAGACAGACAGTGGTGCTCATGAACACCCTGACCACAGTTGTTATGTTTACTCTTACAGAAGGGTCAGGGGCTCCCAGCTGTAGCTCCTATACAAGTCTACACAAAGGTAGAGTTGGGAACTAAAAACATTCTTTGTGATGGAGAAAAATTAATACAAACTGAACTGAATACAAAACTTTTGATATCCTGAAATCTGACAAAGGACCTGTGCCTAGCTGCTATTACATATTAATAGGCAAAGTCCCTTAGGGGTAGCCAACTAGTTTTAGTAAGTTCCCAATCATCTTACAAAAATTCACAAGCTGTTTAACCTAATAAGCAGTTCATCAGTCAAATGGAAACAAACTGCGGCAAATGCTCTACCATGCTAGATCTCAGTCCCTTCTGCAGTATTTCTCAAATAGCTTGGTAAGGATCAACATCAGTCTCTTCTCCTCCTGGTCCATATAAACTTTGCATTTTGCCTTTAGGACACATAAAGAGAAACCAAATAAATACTTTATGAATGCCTCATTATACTTCTACCTACTGTGGGGAAAAATGACTGAGAATAAATGACACCTCTACTAAAAGAGAAAACCCCACAAAGGATACTATACAAAAGTCATTTTAGAGCTTTATCTAGGGTAAGAACAATATCCTGGATTAGACCTTGAGAGTCAGGTTTGAGCTTCACAAGAAATTTACAGTTTCTGCAACTGATCAGGAGGGTTCTCCCTGAATATGCAGTGTTTAGAGCACTAAGCAGATATCTACAGTAATTTCTGTCCTGAGTAGTGAGGACTATGATTATAATGGAATAGTTTCTGTGCTTCAGCATTCCTGTGAACTTGAAGATGTGCTCAGCTTACTCATGGACCTAATGTCCACTACAGAATTTTGTGTAGTACAACCAAAGGATAACTAGAATAGAAACCCTCTGCCACTTCTCCAAAGTTTTCCAATACAACCTGAGATCCATGATCACAGGGATTCTCCAGATTTAAAGTCACTTCTACATATACTGGAATCATTACTTTGATCATTACTCTTGTTTGCATAAATTAAAAAAAACCAAAACCACTCAATAAATTCTCAGAAAGTTTAAAACATTTTACATTTCTGACAAAGGTCATAAGCACTTCTGTAATCCCTGGAAGAGATATGCAAGAGTGCCCCAATAAACAGACGGCATTATCATTGAATCAACAGGCTCGTTATTGCTTCCTGTATTAGTATAGCAGATGTACACAATTTGTAAATACTCAGTGCGAGAATATTTGATTGTTCATTACCAGAAAGAGATTTTGAGATTACAGTAATCATTCTTAATACAGCCTTTGCTATTCCCTTGTTGATAAATCCTGTGACTTCTAAGGAAATGGAGATGACAGAAACACATGTGGAAGATTTAAGTTTTTCTGTTGCAAAGCAGAGCCACAGAATAATTGAGTTCTCTGAGCTTGAAAAGAGATTCTAAATGTGTAAGTGTGCTGAAAGTAGGGTGAAAAATGCATGGTTATTCTGAGAAAAAAAAGGCATAAGTGTAGGTCAACACTGGATACCATCTCATTGAAGAGGCACAATCTATACATAAAAACCTACAAGACTTGTCTTTCTTTTTTATAATTAATTTTGGAATTGGCTTCCCTTTATGTTCTTGCTAAACATGATTGTAGAATAATGATAACTTCTATCTACAGTAATCAGTGTGAGCAAAAACTACATAATGAAATCAGGACTGATATTACTATTCATTCTTTAGGTGAGACTGAACTTTGTGGAGCTAAAATCGGCCCTGCAGATATCAAAGTTGTTCCAAGAGAACTGGTTAATAGAATTTGACTTTACATTTTTCTCACATCATCTGACTCCTGTAAAATTTTGAGAAAAAACACAAAGGTGTTGCTTATTTGGGTAACTAGCCACCGAGAAAGATTTGCTCAAATTTGGTGTTTTTACTGGAGTGAACCTCTCCAAGTCCAGTGTTCACCCTGGGGAACAATTTGTGGATATTTTGTTAAGCACAGTACTCACAGGCACTCTCGTAAACCTGCCTTTCAATAATATCAGAAAGGAAGACAAGCCCTCATTCTTTTCAGTCTGCTGACATCTACCCATATGTCATTATTAAGAGCTAAGCGTAATTTACTGTAGACAGAAGGTTCTGAGTTTGCTGGGAGCATCAAACACAGTGCTGTAGTTTCGGCAAGGGACTTGATGGCATCCATTTTCAGAAAAGAATGAGGATGGTGGTTTTCCTGAACTGGTATGGGTATTTGATTAACAAATGTGTAGCTCTGTTGGACTGTAATCATAGCAGTTAGGAAATCAGACTATTCAAATGGGTTTTGCTCTGTGGGTGTGAGAGGGGGATTTTGTTCTCTCAACTTTCAATGCAAGGCCTTTTTTGATTTGTGGGCAACAGACAACAATTTATTTTACAAAGACAAAATATTCACAATGAATGATCATTCCCCAAACTACACGCCTGAATTCCTAAACCACTACCCAGAAGCAACCTCAGCAGGCTCTTATTTTCCATTACTTTTCACACGAACAGAACCTCTGCCAATGACTCCTAATTGCAGGGGAAACAGAAAGCAGTGGGTAGTCATTCAGTGGAAAAGGAGTACAGCTAACAACTGAAGAAATAGTAACATATCACAGTTTTCACCATTAAAATGGCATGGAAAATCAAAATGAGAATTCAACATTGATTAGAAGTTCATCAGTACTTAAATGTTATCTAATATTACATCTTCTGCATGATCCCTCTATCTTTCACAAAATAAAATTAAATCAGTACCTGGAGATACTGTCATGAGAAGCTGCTGAGTCTAAACTATCCATTCTTTCAGATGCTTGCAAACCAGATGCTTGACTGGGATTTTTATCAATTGAGTCCAGTCCTGATTCCTCAGAAAGTTTCATCATGTGGTTCTGGTAATACAAATGGATGCTCTCCCGTGTTGGAACATTTCCCTGTGGAAGAGAGTAGAGGTAATGTACAGTGTAGGGCAGAAGTGTATTCTTCAAGGAAGTAGTTTCTTCTGTCATGTGGCAAGGAACAGATCAAGGACTGTGCTGCTTAGTAAACAATAACTCCCATTTGTAGTTCCTTTTCAGAATGCAAGTCAGATTCTGACTTAAACTGCCGTGGCATGAAGTGTTTGATTTTCAAGCAAAACTGGAGCAACCCCCGGGTTTCACTGTATATAGCCAGCACAGCTCTGCTGGAGGACTGCAGATCATTCACCATGAGAATGAGCTATAGACTCAGGCTATGACTCAGTCTGTACTCCAGCAACTTTTGATGTATCTCTTTCAGATAGCTTCACTGACCCTAAGAACAATCATACATTTTATTAGTGGCCAGTAGTAGTACTTTTAAACAGGAAAAAAAAAAAGAAACATGCCATATACAAATTGATCTAGACTTTCATTAGTGTCCCAAAATCAGAATTTAGTCATGAATTATGGACAGAGTTGGAAAACCATGAAAAATACACCAAAGACTACTCTTTCTCTGTGACTTTACAATCAAGCAAGTTCATGAAAGGATGGTTTTATTAACTGTCAGCTCAGATTTGGGCACAAAATCAAGTCTTTCTGGCTATGATATTGCAATCAGAGTCCTAAAGGTGTGTCATAAGAATAAATCTGAGAATTTTATAGACTGTTCTTAGGCAGAAACAAATCCAATTCATTCCATTAGCAGTTGCATTGACTTCAGATGATACACTGAGAGGGGATATTGCGACTCCTGAACAGTCATTTTTCTGACTTATAATGAAGTCTTATGCAATGACTTTTTCCAGCTAAAATAATAGAAGCAGCCTAAAATATTGCCTGTATTTCCTTTACTAATATTATTAGTTTGTAGTATTTCAACCATGGTGCTTCACAGTGTCCCAAAACTAAAATATTCAAAATCTGATGTTTTGTGAAAAAAAAAAATAAAAAAAATCTTAAGAACAAAATCAGAAACTCAGAATCTTAATTAGGTTTTTATACAAGTTGTGTTGCTTCTGCAGTGATAAATGTTCGTGCCACTGTGACAGCCTGACTAGCACAGGTTACATTTTAGCTTCACTGCAGTCCTGGGATAAAGGATAGGAGTTGCGACAGGGAAAGGGCCACACAGCTGATGAAGGACTTAATTTCAGGTTCTTCTGTAGCTGGAAGAGATACCAAAGGAACTTCATACATCAGACTAACTGTCTTCAGCTCTACACTGGACAAAGAAACATGACATCATGAGGGCTGCAGCGAGAGCCTCCCTTCTTGGCCAGCAATGACAGTCGTGAGGCTGCTACAGAGACCTGGTGATGCTACAGAAGAGGCCCTAGTACCAGAAGATTTAGGACGGAACTACGATATAGCAGCCTATGCAAGGACATATGGGCTCTATTTTAATCAAAATAGCATCAGGATGCTGGCAACATGCAATTGAAATAAATAAATAAATAAATACTAAATCTACTAGGAACAAAGGATAGGAAGAACTCAAAGAGAAGTAGCAAAGAACAATTAAAATAAGGTCTCAAATAAGTAATGGCCATAGAAAGGCAGTTAGCCTGGCTTCTGCATAAATTTTAAACCTGTAAGAATCAAAGGCAGTGAGAAGGAATCATACTGTGCTGTCAGACATCGACAGGGGCTGGGCAATATAAGGCTTTATTGAGGTCAAGAGTACTAATGTGTTGTTGACCTTTTTGACTAATTTATCTCTGAGTCGGTCTGCAGCTTTTAACAAAAACTGAAAGGAATTAAAAATTCCAGGTTTCCAAAGAATAACTGGGTAGTTAGTGACATATATAAAAATACCTGTGCTTAAAATAAGAGCTTTATCCAGCCTCAGGGTACTATCATCTACTTACACCTGGAAGATCTAAATACATTCCTCATTACATTAGCAACATTAATCTTTGATAATAATGGGTTTTACTAACATACAACTAGATTGTGAAGGACTGCATAGCTTCATTGTGATTGAAAAAAATTAAGCCTCTATGTTTGCAGTTATTTCTGATGCAAGTTGGTCTACAAAAAGACTGAAATATGTGTATTGAGGTAGTTTTTGAGATGTTTAAAATGCCATGCTTTTTCTTCCCTTCTTGAATATATTCTGTCCCCTCAAACTACACTATGTAATAGAAGTGTTCCAGCCAAAATCTTATATCAACCTCTCAAAGAATTATTTTCCCAATGATTTGTTTTGTGTCCAGAAAATAAATCAAATAATTTATTGTTTATAAACTTATAAACCAGCGAGCAGTTAAAGAGTGCGAACCTATTTTTAAAACACATGTGTAAGTGAGATTTTTATAATTTTCCTCCTTACTAGAGTGATCTGAAAAGACAACCTTTCATTTTTCATCAAGTTGGAAATGGCCTTAACAGACAAAAAAGACCAAAGACTTTACCTTCTTAATCTCCCTGGTCAGCATACAGCGCTCAATTCTTAGCACAGTGGAGATATCGATGTGTTCTCTTGAGATGGAATTAAGCCAAGCTGTAAAACTGTCTAGTGTTGCCAGGAAAAGGACCCAAGTAAACTTCAAGATATTAAATATCCTCTTGATGATGTTATCTAAGGGAGAACAAAAGCAACAGAGAGTTAATGAACACAAATTTCTTTTATTCTACTTTTGCCTGGAGTTAGATTCATTTTTCCTTTATTCTCTAATGATAATAATCCAGTCTGCAAGATCCTGTCACACTAAGGAATCTCTGAAGATGGCTGGAGGCCTTTTGGCTGTCTGGACCATTTTCCTGACTGTATGCCTAGGCTTATCATCTGGAATCCCTTTTCCATCCTATAAGTCCTTGGTTCTACAATCATTAGTCATATAAACAGTCCCTGATTTTAGAGACATTGTATGTATAGGTCTGTAAAGTGAAACCCAAGGATTTGGGCGTCTCCTGAGAGTATTCAACATCCCCAGGTTCTGTGATCTGAAAAACTGCTCAGCTAGCGTGTTGAGCCGTAACCCTTAACTATCTATTCAATTGTGTGTGTTTCTTTCTGCACAGACTTGGCTGTTTGTGCTTGAACCTTGCTTAGCTGAGTTTTAAAGTCTAACCTGCCTAAACAGTCTTTTAATCTCTGCCAGTTTTCCATACTCCTAAACACACCTCTTGGTATTTACAGTTTTCAAAGCCTCTGTTTTTCTAAATAGGCTGCACTATCCCATCAATGATCTCAGATCAACTAACACAACTAGGAAAAAAATAGTTTATAAAACTTCATTCTTGCACCATTTTGGCAAAACAGTACACTTTCCAGTGAATAAGGCTTACGGGTTTATATCAACAATGGTAGCTTTATTTTGCTCAACACATCTGTCTCAAGTTAATTTCTCATTTCAGTAGTTCATTTTGCATTAGTAACTGCATTTCTCATCTCAAAAAGCAGGACTTTCAACTTATTTTACTTCTACTCACAACCATACACACCACACTACAGTTCTCATATAGTGCTGCAAGTGTTCAAGGCCAGGTTGGATGGGCCTCTGAGCAATCTGGTCTAGTGGGAAGTGTCCCTGCCCATGGCAAAGGGATTGGAACTAGAAGATCTTTAAGGTCTCTTCCAACCCAAGGCATTCTATGATTCCATGAATCTATGAAATACTAAAAGAATCCTTTCCAACTAGCCAGTTCCAGAGCTGATTGTCCTTGCTAGGTTCCAAAGCCCCAAGCACCAGTATAAAGATGAATTTTAGATTAACCAGCCTAAGAAATAGCAGAAAACTGTCAATAATCTGCCACGCAGGGGAAAAACGTTTGAAGTAGATACTAAGGAGCCAATCTGTGTGCTAGAGCGTGACGCTTCCAACAACATCACTTCTCAGTTGTACCACAAGATGGCACGCAAAACTCTGTGGAGTGCACATTGGCTCCTTACAAAGACTGCAAAGTTGAATCTGTAATAAAGCAAAAGATTTCCTAGAGAGGAACACGCACATGTCTGTGGGTGTGCAGTCAGGGTTGAATGCCCGTATGGGTGCAGAGAAACTAAAGACAAAAATCATCAGTGGTACATGCCTGGAAAGCGGATGCTGAAGCGGCAGTTTGTACCATTTACAGGAGAAATGCCATGAAACTGGTCTGCTACCCCACAACATAAGAGTATTTAGCCCCTTCACTTGGTCATATAATTATTTCAATAATATTTTGCCGCTTTTTTTTTTCCCCCAGGCCTTTTCTATGTCATTAAAAATTGGAGATATTTAATGAGTTATCTACTTAAATTTTATTCATTCAACATGCAGGTCTTGAAGTTAATGAAATCTCACCATTAGAAATTAAATGCAAAGTTGTTTCTATCTACTCCAAGGACCATTCATTTCCTTTGAATTCCAAATAGTACTATAAATAGGTGAAAAGAAAACAGCACTCATACACAAAAATATACAACATGTAAATATTCTTTTTTAGCCCACACTCTTCCTCTGTAATATATAATTTCTGCCACTGACTTAAGGAGAAGCATAACTCTCTGATTAAAATTGTTTTAGTGTTGACGACCATCACTGGCATGCCATAGTCTCACCATTGTGCCAAGCACTTCCAGTCTAATCTGGAAGGTCATTTTTCTCTCTGGCATAGAGGTGAGTTAGCATACATTTTTAATGACACTGTAGCTGTGCTGGCACCTTTGCTCTTCTCCAAGACTTTTTAAAAATAATCTTTTGGGGATCAATTGCATCCAAATATCTTCAAAAAGGGAAACAAGTATTTGCTTTTGGCAGAGAAGGGTCAAATGCAGAGAAGTCTTCTCTCTGCCTGAGATAGGAATCGATCTAAGGTTCGTAACGATACTAATGATTCATTACCAATTACTGTCTAATTTTTCTAACCATCTTCTTTAAAAAATTTTGCCTAGGAATGGTCAAAGTATTTCAACAAAAAATATAAAGCACCTTAAAAATTGATTATTTCTAATATATATTATTTATAAACCCCCTTCTTTTTCCCTAATTCCCATGTAGCACCAACAGTATATCACTGCAGATGCCTTTGAGTGATTAACTTCTGTTTTTAATACAAATAACCGCATTGCCAGTAAGTAACAAATAAAAAAGTCCACCAATCTCCACCCCCCGCAGCAATGCAACCCATTTATTTGAGGCAGAAATGACATCTCCCACATCCTTGCATCATCTTCTACCCTGGAACACACTCAGGGACACAATTCTAACTGAAACTGTGGGAAACAATTTTAAATAGAGAAGAAAAATAGCTTTTGATGACAAAGCTTCCCTCAAGGTAAGCCATGATGAAGATTTAAAAGGAGAATCTATTTTCTTCTTTTACTCTACTTCGAAAAAAGAAGCCAAACTTAGATTTATGAACTATTAAACTTCTTTGTAGGAAAACTTTCAGTATGGGTGAGATCCTTCATACTGCTGACATTTCTTCTGTTGGGCAGAGCAGCCCTAAGTCTGGTTATGAATAAGGATGTGTAAGATCAGGAAAATACAACTTTTTAAAAGTGACTATTGTACCTTGCTGAATAGGCAAGTACCAACAAAAGCATTATATTAACTTTGCTAAAACACACTGAAAAAAACACAAGGTCTTTGTGCGAATAATAGCATTTCAGACATTCAAAATCAATGGAGTATTTAAGACAGGCTTTATGCAACCAAGTCTGGAATCTAAGCTTAAGTTGTTTCTAAAAGTAAAATACACAGCAAGTGATCCAGTCTGAGCTGGCAGACATATTTACTAATGAGTAGAGAGAATGAGTGCAGTAGCCAACAGCCCAGAACTAGAAATTTCTATGCTCAAGGCTTGCAAATCTCACCACTGAAAATCTGACAGTAGTTATGAAGTTATCACTGCATTGGTTAGTGTGGATTTTGCAGCTTTAACACAAGCCTGGGATCATTGCAATGCTCTCTCTGTGATATGCCACTGGTCACAACTGCATTGTAGCAGCAGAGAAACCCTTGCTCTGCTTTCATACCTGGCCCATCAGATTTCTTCTTGACAGGTTCCTCTTCACTGTCTTCACAGTCTGCATCAGTGCCACCTCCTGCTAACAATGGTGGAAACAGTGAGTGTTACACCTATAGAAGGGATGGTGTAAACGCCATTCAAGCTAGAAAATGCTAGTTACTAAGCAGTAGTGAGTGGCTCCTCACCTACCACCGTAACAGACAGCACATTTCCATTTCTAAAAGGCTCAAGTGAGGGCACAACCCTGTCAAGCAAAGGTTTTCATGGATGACTATTCCCCTCTTCTAATTTGCAGTGGCATTTTCTTACTGGATAGGCTGCTGAGCAAGATCATCTCTTGGTATAAACCCAGATAATTTCTCAGTCACTCTCAGACACATTCAGCAGCCTCACCTTCCGCTGACTCATGCTCAAGCTCACCACTGCAAAAGGCAACGTGATCAGTGCTTTGATCTTCTCCTGCCTCTGACCCACCAAACCTGAAGGAACTGAGTGGGACCTTCAGGTTGAAATGAAGCAGCATAATTGGTTTGAAACTACCATGTGCTTTTATTTAGGCCCGTAGCAAAAGAATGATGTAGAATCACAGGCAGAAATGAAGGATGGACGAATGACATTCTCTTTATCTAATACCCAATAACTGCAGCTGTGGCTTCAATGGCAGCAGCCTAATTATGAGGTTCCTTCTTCTTGAGAGGTGAAGATGCCAAATAGAGGAAACATCTAGCTGATTCAGCCTGTATGGACCTCCCTTCTTCTGCATCGATACTGAGCAGAAAACCTTTTGATTTTTTATTCTCTTGTTTAAAAAATGAGAAAACTATGAAGAGTTATAAACCACTTATAAACTGCTTTTTTTTTTAGGGGCATGAATGATTTTACAGTGCCAGTAAAACCCTATTAACATTTACATGTTTTCTGTTTACTACCTGCTGAATTCTCTATGACTTTAAGGGGGCTCATGGATATTTGAGTTCCTCAGTAAGTACATCATGGAAAGTGAAAAATATTTCTAGATATTCTTCCCCACTTATCAATTCAAGCTTCTCTAGGGAACAAAATTTCTTTAGGAAATGTGGCCAAAAGAAATAATGTGTGGCTGTTTCATCAAATATTTCTTACAGCTCCACTTGAACTACAGCTCTTCGGGAACTCCCTCATGAAACAGTTCTTCAACACCTTTCCCTGGTAATACACATGAATTTACCATCAAAATTAGTGACTTTGATCAAATCTAGAAAAGCCTGGACATAAAAGATAAAAAGATAAATCTTTTTATGAGGTGAGGGAGTTAAAGTGTGCCATACTTGCTCTGCCTGAGTCTGGACAAACACCTGGCATTTACACTCCTATATTCTGGACTAATGCTGTTAACTACCAGGTTGTTTGCTTTACAAAGTTATGTCTTTGCAGGATTACGCCTTCCTATTGCAAGTACTCCCAAAAATGTTTTCATGTAGCTGATGTTTTCAGCAACATGTTGAAATTTCCTATTTACCAAAGTTCTGAGCATGTGTCTTGCAACTCCATGGAATTACATATATCCCATCTTCTTTATCTCCCTCAATGTGTATTATGCAGAACAGAAGGGCATGGCTCTGGCTGACCTTGTCATGGGCTGGTGCAGGGAAAGACCACCAGCCAAAGGTAAACTCATTTTTCCAGTTCCTAGCCACAACTGGGAGCACATGTCCTCTAAAGCTCAGCTGCCTTTCACTAGCAGGAACAACAGGCAATATTTAATATTATATTTTTTAAAATGCAAAAGGCTACCTACCATCCCCAGATCCTTTCCGCCTTCGCTTCTCTTTCCCAAAACTTTTCTTCTCTTTGCGTCTCTGTCGTAGAGCTGTTTTAGGATCAGTAATCCAAGCTTGATAAACAAACTGGAAGGAAAAAACTCATTTATTTCAAGGTTCTTCATGTTCTGAGAGTAAGCCATAGAATAAGCCACAAGCAGGATTATATAGTTTGAGTAAAAGCATTCAGATCTGCAGGGGTAAGGAAATATTTTTAATCCCAAATCAAACACCTCCCCTGCAGATCTGCTGAGTTTTCATGTGCTATTTTTGCACGCGTAAAACCAAATGTGAAAATACTTGTGGTTGAACCAAGTTTCATTAGAATCCACAAAAATTCATGCCCTGAACTTCAGGACTTAATACCTTGTTGTGCATTTAGGCTACCTCATCTGAAGCTCTCCATTTAATTCTGTATTTCTACTTTATCGTTTTACAGGCAAGATGGAGAGTAATGGAAACTTTGAGAGAAAGTGCTGCAATCAACTAAGTAAAGCATCAAAAGAGGTAGCGATATCCCTGTACAGGTATTGATGTATTTTTCATAGTTTAGGTATCTTTTTCCCCTCTTTAGATCCCAGTGGAATATTTATGGATCTATACAGAGTCCCAAACCTGGCAGTCAGGAATTCCTCAAATTGCATCCTGATTTTGACAATGCCTGTCTTTGTTGCTTCAGATAAGCTACTTATGAATCCTCTTGCCTCAGTTTTTCCAGTTGTAAAATGAAGACAGTAATACTCACCTGTTTATCAAGGGGGATTTATGTGACCGAATCCTGCTCATGGCACTCACTCAGATCAACAGTCTGTTGACCTGTATGACTGCATGAAGCATGAAATTGGCCCAAAATATTTAAAATATAGGAGTGGAAAAAAAATAAAGTAAAAAAAAAGTTGCTGAAAACTAACTTTTTTAATAGTTCTGCTTAAGCTGGGAAGGAAGACTAAAGGGAAAAAAAAGCAGCAAAATTCATGTTTTATCCCCAGATGACAAAAAATGTATGCGAATAACAGTGGCAAAAGTAACTTTATCTTCTCCACAACTCTTTAGGACAAAATATATTCTTTTGTTCATTTTATGATTTTCACTGAAAAATGTTACTCATCTTCAATTGGCACTGGATTATCTTCTATTTCTAAGCAACACAGGCTGATAACAGAGACAGGGCAGGGAAGCACACAGATGCAGGCACAGTAACAAAACAGCTCCATTAATTCACAAGACAAACATGCAGACAGTGACAACAACACACGTGTATCTCAGTGAAGCTGGGACTGCTCCTCATAGGACAGAAGGGTAATATTTCTATTTGGTTTAGTTATATTTTTAAATTTTTCCTATACATATTGCTTTGGAACATTTAAGGCATTTTTTAAAAATGGTCAAACTGACATTAAATGAAGGAGAAAGTACTTTGTTCTGTGTATTTATACAGCAATGGAGAGGAAATTGTTTTGGTACTGTTGATAAGAAGGCCCTCTTCCAAATCTCTCGAAGTCTGTACATTTATTTTTCTATGTCTGAGTTGATCAAAACAACCACCACATGAGAAAACATGTGGGATCAGAGGTCCTGGTTTCTCTTTGCTTTGTAATAGGTGTTTTCTAATGAGGGTGATCTGGGGGAATGGTGAAACTTAAGTTCATAACTACTTACTGAAAAGCAGGGACTGTCAACATCTGCTATTGTACAGTTAACTGTGAAAGTTTATGCTAGCCACAGTTACAGGGTGAATAAAGAAATTAGAGGTAAAAGGCAGATTTGGAAGGGGATAAAAATTTTGAATTAAGAAAGGCATTTGATGTATAAATTTAATGTAACTACTTATGCTAAGTAGTGGATATTTTAAGAGCAGACTGGGTGCATAAATATGTATTAGTTAAGATTTTTACCACTGAACAGACTTTCAAATTGGTATTTTTTAGGCTTTGGAGCTGGTACGCTCAATCTGTAACTCTCAGTCCTCACATATATGGAGTGTAAAATGATACACAGTGCTCCAAGGTAGGAAATACTAAATGTACTCCAGGAGGACATGAGTGAAGAGGCACAAATATTTTTATGATTATAATGGCCAGAAAAGCAGAGAGCTAAAAAGGGGTTTGGAGCAGAATGTGTGTTTTAAACCTTTAACCAGCTTTCTGAGATCAATTACCACAGTGTCCATAAGATACATGCAACTTGATGTGACCATCTTGTATAGTAGTATCAGTAGAAAATGAGAATTTGGGTCTGCATTTTCTCTCTGAGGTTAGACTTTTTAAAAGATAGACCACTTTGCCTGTGGCTTGAGCACTGAAAAACTATGAAATGTATTGCATTTACTAGGAATGAAGCTTTAACTGTCATTATTTTTTTAAATCATACATATAAGAGGAAAAATGCAGATGAGGACAGAGATATATATACATTACACCAAGAACTACGGGATAGGTCACATACGGAGCATTTGCAAAATGTCAAGTACCTTTGCTGCTTTGATTAAATACTGAAGAATAGTTTTGGGTAGTTTAATGATAGACTTGGGCAAGGCTAAAATGGCTGAAGCAAATTTTCCAATAGCTCTCTATAAAGAAGGACAAAGCAAGAGTAATTAGTAGAAAAGAAGAAAATATTAATAAAAGGGATCTACTGAATTACTGCATATAGATTATTAAGAACAAATTCATATCCATAAACTTTGATAATTTATGATGTTCACATTAAAATTTCAATGAGATGATTCTTATCTGTGTGCATTTTCTAATATATAAAATCTTCAAGTTAACCTTTGAAGGAACCATTGCACACAATTTACACTGAAAGAAAAGTCATAAATTAAAAATAATTCTTTAGCAGAATCTACAATAATGTTCATTTTGCTAGTATTTTTACTAAGGTCATGTGCATGGTGATGGAAGGTGAATAAGGTATGTTGACCAAATGATGCACAAAACCTTTTTCTGTTCTATGCAAGTCTCTGTGTATATAAAGCCATCAAATACTTTCATGTTGCACATATTACAGAATAGGCCACATATACATCTGACCAATATTTTTAAATAATGAACAGATCCTTCATCCTCAAATTAAAAGTCTCAGGACTAAGATGAACAAAAAACCCAAATCTCAGAGTAAATTAAAGGATCTTGTTAGCTTCTGACCTCAAGTTTACAACTGTTTAAAATTTCAGTGCTTGTCACCAGCACATCTGAACAAAATGTTGACAATTTTGTAAACAAATCAGCAGAAACACGAATGCAAAATTTTCACTATACCTGCATGAAAACCAGAAAGAAAAATGGCCTAGAAATTCATGAGCCATTTCTATGGTCCGAGATAAGTTAATGCAAAATATATTAAAAATTAGCATAAATAGTAGAAAGTAAAACTTACATATCACATTATTTTGAACCAGATTTGTTTTGCCCTTATTAAGGTCAGGACACTTTTTCCCTGTCATTACCATGCGGGCAGTTTACCAAATGTAATCAGCTAGTAATGTAATGTAGTGTAAGTATATAAACCGAAGGCACATTGTATTAATGAATTAAATAAAAAATTTCTTCTTGTAACTCATTAACATTGTCCAAGAAGTTTTGTTTAACAGAAGAGCATGGAGGCAGTTTCTTGCTCTTGCTTAGCTTGGACACTTAGTAACACATCAGTTCTGCAGTGACATGAGCTTGCACTTGGATGGGAAGATTCATCTGCAAACAGCTACGTGTTTCCTTAAGCTACAGACCTGAAAAAGTTCTGTAACATTTCTGAAAATTCTTCACAAGTAAAACTTTCACTTTATAAAGACAAAAGCAATCCTGAATGCATGAGAGTCTCACTAGCTTCTTCACCCAAGTCCTTCAGTAAAGCCACTGCATTCAGTATCTGGTACTGTCTCACATCAACCAGTCTATATTGAGAGGCCCAGACAGGAAACCTCACACTACCCTCTTACATCAATACAGTCTGTCACTTAAAATGAAAATATATAAATTAACGCTGTCCTGAAAAAGAAAGGAAAGAAAGTGATATGGTCTCTTTTGGTAATTTTAAATGTTAAGCTCTTTCTAAACCAAGGATATACTTCTCTGACTCCCTAGGATCAATAATATTTATTAAGTACAAATTCTTTTCCATTAAAAGTTGCTTATTTTTGGGATGATTTCTTCATGGAATGATAAGATCTACTTAAAACCAGAAAACTACTAGAGGCATTGTGTAGCAGTACCACAGGCAAGTCAGCTTCCTCAACTGTCTTTATTGTAATGCAGAAAATATAAAGCTCAGATTCTTAACCTTTGGGGGTTTTTTTGTATTTTTGTTATCTTCAGGAATAAGTGAGTGAAGATATGACTCCACTATAGTTTCTTTAGGAATTTGGCAATGCTTAAAACAGGCAAACTTGCATTTTAAATTGGCAAGAAATTTAATTTCCAGTACTCATAACGGCTACTTTAGAGTACTGGTAACTTTAACATATGTGTCTGTGTTATGAGAAACCTACATTTTTTTCCAGATGTCAACCAAAAACTGCCACAAAGTACCTGAAATGCAGACTTTTTTCGAGGCTCTTCCTCTTCTTTTTTCTCCTCTTCCTCTTCCTCTTCACTATCCGTCTCAAACAAATAATAATTTCCACTTCTGACCACTAAGTGAGACAAAATATTTTCTTATTTTTCTGAAAAGTTCTATTTTTAACTCCCCCAAGACCTATGAACAGCCAGTCATTTAAAAATTCATAACCAGGAGAGGTGAAAACAGAGAACAAGCAAGAGATGAAAAGGTCTCAGGCTATTTATTTGATGTTAGTCTGTGAAACTTTGGGTATGAATAAGAACTATACAAGAACTAAGGAAAAGATCAGCATAAGAAGAAAATGTAAAGAAAAAGTTTGAAGTATATTAAGTTACAAGGATTATATTTTTTGGAAAAAAATGGCAATTAAGTCTTAATTAATTGGGGACTGATGGTTGGTCATTTACGGGAGTAAAAGAAGCCCAGCAGGTAAGTAAATGAACTTACATGAACAGTACCACTGGACAAAAAATACAGAACTTCTCTTTAAAACACTGAGGCATCCTTTAAACTATACAATGGGATTAGTAAATACTTTCTTCAAACATTTAAGCTTTGATGAGGTAATGGAAAACCTAGGCTTATTTAAAACAAATCACTTGAATTCTATTAACATGATTGCAAAGGAGTTTCAATTTTTTGCCCATGGATTCAGAAAGATTCTGAAACCTTGATACAGTATAGATGCACAGTGACTAAGCTAGGCCTTATATCCTTGAACAGAAGCAAAGTTTCTATTTCTCAGATGGCAACAGGCCTACAGGAATGAACAAGGGAACCAAAAGAAATAAAAAATAAGGTAATGAGCAAGAGAAAAATAAAAAACCCAGCATTACATTCAGCAGTGAAAACTGGTAAATAATTTTCACATTTAAGCTGAAATATTTAAATGAACCGTTACTTAGATGAAACATCACACAATCTGGATATATGAAGCAATACATATTTATATAAAATTATATTTAACCCTCATTACAGGCCTCTGGAAAAGTACCAATCGCTTTAATTCAATCATACCTTGAATTCTACACAGATCTTTTGTGCACAGATTATCACACATGACTACTGTAGAAACCTCGGAGTAAGCACACTGTGACATTTGCCAGAACTCTTTGAATCATAAATTTGGCATCTAAAACTCCCTCACAGAAGGAATTTTGTGCCTCTTGTTCCCAGTTATGATTATTAACATCAATGAATGCCCTGCAGAGGGACAGAAAGTTCACTTCAGCAGTATTAATTGCTGCACTGAGGTGAAAAGAACATTTGGATGAAGCAAATGAATTATTTGGTACTGGTCCTTCCAAGAATGCCCATTTAAAATGCATTGAACAAAGTATTTTAAGAGCCAGTAGTCTGCAGTTCTCTTTCATAAAATGATATCTTGTAATCAGCAGCAGAAATTGTTGACACAGAAGATCAGCTGGCTAAGGTCTGACGTCTGTGGATGTCTCCTCTCTAACCTCTACTGCAGTGCAGTTCCTTAAAGGCTCAGAGTGGCACTCCATCAGACTTGAAACGCCTGAGCTGGCATAAAACAAATCTACACTTCTTTCCAAAATTTTTAGGTTGAAGTGTATCTGAGGGGACACTATAATGTAGCAGTTAGACCTCTTTTACAGCTGAAGAGGGAGGTATGATTGAATAGCAATAATGCATTCTTGCACACATCAAAATGGAGTAAGTGGTGTGTTAGTCACTTACAGGGATTCCTGAAGAGACCAAATTTTACTAGTAAGACAATTCATGGCCAGACTGGACTTGGGAGACCCCTCTCTTACTGCTAAATGTGACTTTCACCTACTGAGAAAAGGGACTTATGGGTTTTTCTTGTGGGACAAGACAGAGGAGGCAGATGAGGAGCCATACAGGAGAAAGCCTAATCTTATCATCTGCCCAGAGGGAAAGAGCTCCTGAGCCCAGCCACGAGCACCCTCTTTTGCACTACATCAGACACAACTTTGAACCCCAGGAGAATCTAAGGACCTCAAAGCATGTGGTCCTAACTCCTGCTGATCTTTGCGGGGCTCCATAAGTAATCCACAAGCACCAGAGGAACTACACCTCCCTACAAGGGAGATTGTGAGCAAGTGTAAATGAGGAAGCCTTCCCTGATGTTCCTTACCTGTTCTACTCAGACCCAAATTCATGACTGTTTTAATTGCTATGATATACAAAATGAGGTATTTTTCCATACAATAACATTGTAATAAGTGATATAAAACCCCCAGTAAAAATCTAAATTAAACCTCAGAATTGGCATAAAACTTCAAGCTTGAGTGACTTCAATATACGTGCATATAAAGCCACAGCCACAAACCCATTTACAGCCACACGCTGCAGAATGCTGCAGTTACAGCAGTGTTTCAAAAAGAATGAAGGGGGAATATAAATCTATTTCCAGGTTGAATGCCTGTGAACACCTACTGTCAGTGCCATGTTTCAGTGAGTGTGGATGCAATCCATGTGGCAGGCAACCACTGGTTGTAGGATCAGGGTCTGTGATGTTTCCCACAAGGTTTTGCATTATTGCAGTAAATAATTTCAAGAATGCTCAATACTTAAATAAAAAAAAAGAAAAAAAGGAAAGTTGCCATCTAAGAACATTAAATAATGAGGGTGAAATAAGTAAAAACCAAAGTCAAGGTCTCTCTTTGTGCAGTTCTTCTTACTAAAAAACCAGTGGTAAATATAAAAGAGACCATATCCCATTCCTTCAAAATCACCATGGATGAAATTATATAGTAAAAACTCACAAATTATAGTTTTGATCTGTTTTGTCATTGCTGTTCTTAATTAAACTACAGGACAAGAAATTTATTTTCATAAGACTTTTGAAAAGGGATAGGTCTCTCTAAAGTGGCAGTGTGCCCTTTAGAAAAACAAAAACAGAGGCACAGTTTACTTGTGACTTGATAGAAACAAACATACCATGTTCTGTTAAACACTGTTGGCAAATATATATCTGCCGGAGTTAAAAATAAATACACATAGGTAATGAAGTACTATGTAGATGTGTAAAATTATGACCTGGACTAACGCTTTTAAACTAAATGAACAGGCACAATATAGACATTCATATTTTTAATGGCATAAAGCTGAGTCACGGGAGGTTTAGGTTGGGTATCAGGAAAAAGTTTTTCACCCAGTGGGTGGTTGGGCACTGGAACAGGCTCCCCAGGGAAGTGGTCACAGCACCAAGCCTGACAGAGTTCAAGGAGGGTTTGGACAACATTCTCAGGTACAGTGTGATTCTTGGGGTGTCCTGCACAGGGCCAGGAGTTGGACTTGATGATCATGATGGGTCCCTTCCAACTCAGCATATTCTATGATTCTATGGTTCTATGACTTGATTCTGGTGAGTGCTATACATTTGAGTATTTTTTTTTTTACAACTTTGGAGGCTATTAAATAGCTCATGTCTGATTTCATTCAACAAAGATCCAATCAAATGACACCTGATTTGAGATTGCAGCCTACTCAGTTTTCTTGTTTTATATAATCCATAAGGTAGGAAAGAACTCTAACCTATGCCTGGACTGGGCTACAAATTGAAATATCATGATGCAACAATTATACGAGTAATGCAGGCTAAAAATTTCTTGTGCACCTCTGGACACATTTTTGCTCTCAGATAAACACACAAAAAAATGAAAATAGCAAAACAACTGGCATCAACAATACGTTAAAGTGTGATCAGAGATATGCAGAGCTCTACACAGCCTAGTTCTGGGAGTAGTCTTGCTGCCTTACTGTGGTGCTCAGATTTCTACGGCTGACACTGGAATGACTGACGAACCATAAAAAAATATATACAATGTGCATACATGAAAAAGAATTATGACTAATCTTAGAATGCATTTGGAAACTTTCACATTCACATTTTTAAATGTATTTTGCTCTGTAAAGGGGGGGAGTTGAGGTCAAATAAGATTCTTTCTGGCATATATTTATTTGACTTGATATTTTTCTAAGAATGTTCAAAGTTTCATGAGATAGCTATGCTTCCAACACACAGAAGTTCAAAATATGGTTAAACTCCTTGAAGATTGGGAAGTAGAAATAATTTGTTGAAAAAAGCAGGCCTTCTATCAAGTCACAGTCAGAAAATCAGGCATAAAACAAACAGGTCATGGGAACGCCTTCATTCTGGTCAAGGATATAAGGGTTAAATCCACATATTTGTAAGATGATTGAGAAAACCTACTGGAAGCATGATCAACCCAAGGCCGCCACCACAGCTTTTTTTTGCCCTTGGCTTTCTCTTTGTCTGCTTCTCCTAAAATAAAATATGTCCAAATATTAATTTTACAAAATGAGAAACATGTTTCTTAAACTGATTAATAATTTTTAATTTCTCTCAAGAGCTAAAATGTCATGAGCACAGCAGATTTCAGATCTATTGAGTACATTCATTATTAAGATAATTCAAAAGCATGACCACTAAGCAGAAATACTCTGGTTTATGCAGCAGTTAAAACAGCATTCCACTCTAAAACAGCTAAAAAGTTGAGTTTTGTGTTTTAAAACACGCAGTCACACTTGACTGTAATTTAAAGAAGAAAATATTTTCCCTCCTCTCAAATCCCCTTACATTTCAGGCTCCAAAAATTTTTAATCCAATAAGTGCTGATCCCTGAGCAGTGCTTGAAATGTGGCACTAGATAGGTATAATTTTATCTGTTCCCATGTTTTAAGTAACATTTAAAAGTATACAAACATTTCAGTGACTGAAAAAAATAGAGAACAGCATCCAGAAAACATTGATGGAAGAATGTGGGTGCTACCTATTTGTAACACTGTGGTTTATAGATAATGGTTTTGATCAAAACAAACAACTGCTGCTATTCAGCTCTTTGCCAACAGCCTGAAGTTAACCAAAAGCAACGCCAAAGCAAAGTATTTTCTCTAAACCTTTTTATGGTACATAATCACAGATTTTGTTTTGGCTGAATCAATCCTGAAACTGATACTAAGCTAACAATGTTGTTTACATGCTGACAGTTTTGAAAAAAAAATTATCACTTGTCCAGCTAGTAGGTCTATTAGATCCTTAGCACTCAACTGCAATTACGGTACAACAGTAGCTAATGGTACCTTCATCATCTTCTTCAGAAACCTTCCGAATCTCTGGCCCCTCTGAGGACTCCTGGTTCATGCTTAGCATCCTCTCTTTACCCTTCTTGTATTTTTGCTGCCTGGCTTTGATGCGATCCATTCTAGCAAAAGGTAGAGTCTTATTAGATTCCTGCCTTCACCCTTTTCGACCCACTCTGAAAAACAAGTGTTAAACACACCCACACACACCCACACACACCCCCCAACACTTCTAAAGGAAATGTTTCACACTGTCATTAATCCTGCCCTTAAACATAAGAACTTGCAGGCTCTGAAGGGGCTGGCTGGAAGTTCACTCACTGGTCAGTGAGATCTGGCTTGCCTGCTATCAAAACTGTTTTACCTACTCCCACTCAACTAGCTTATTATCACTTCAAATGAAAGAATTGCTGTCAGGAGTTACAACACAGCAAATGAAGTTCTGAGGCACAACAAACAAACAAACAAACAAGCACACAACAAAACAAAACAAAAAACAAACAAAAAAAACGCAAACAAAAAAACCCCACTTCTGCTTAATGCAGTGCTTTTCCTAAAACTTGTCACTCTGAACCAAGGATGTGGCTGTTCCTGCACTATTTGTGTGCCATCTTCACCCTTTAAGCTCATTTGTCCCAAAGGACATCAGTGACAAGTGGTGTCCCTCAGGGCTCCAGTGCTATTTTTTTCACATCTTCATCAATGACATGAACAGTGGGATCAAGAGCACTTGCAGTATTTTAGGCTGGCTATAAGGAAGAAGTTTTTTACAGTGAGGGTGGTGACACACTGGAAGAGGTTTCCCATAAACATGGTAGATGGCTCATCCCTGGACACAACCAAAGTCAGGTTGCACAGAAATCTGAGCAACCTGATCTCATTGAAGATGTCCCTGCTCATTGGGCAGGGGGTTGAACTAGATGACCTTTAAAAGATCCCTTCCAACTCAAACTACTCTATGATTCTATGATTCCATACAGGTCTTCTGATGCTTCTTCAGTTATGGAGGTGTGGAAGAAGCTGTCAGGAGTGGCCTTTGACACTTGGTTAGGTAGCAGTTAGGGCTTTTCATGCATGGTGGTGGAGGTGCTTTGAAAGCTTTCTGCAGTTACAAAAGAGGCATGATGACTGGATACAAGAGAAATCAAAGTGACTTATTTGCTGCATAAAATGAAAGGATCTCCAGGCTACTTAAACTGAATGCAAGTGTTTTCAGTGAAGGTAAACATAAATTTTGCACTCAAACACTAGAGGAGAGACCACAAATGAAACAGAAGGAGCAGACATGCAACAAATTTTTCCAGGAATATAGATGTACCGAACAAAATACTAATAATGGTAAAGTATTTCTAGGTAAATAACAGAGGTCAGTATTTCTATAAAAGAAAGCGCAAGATAAATACCACCAAACAGTTATGTGCATATGTATGCATATATATATATATATATCTAAATGTATCAAATACATACTGTCTCTTCAGTTGATCCATTGATTTTTTTTCCTCTTCAATTCTTGCCTTCACAGCCTTGACAATTGTAGCCTGAAAAAGCTCAGCACCCCTACATCAGAAATGGGGCAGAAGAAAAGAAAAAAGGAAATGAAATGCTAAATGTTTCTAAGTTTCTCTTATGTCAGCTAATCACAGAGAACATTTTGTTCCCTCTGTACATGACCTCATCTGCATCAAACAAAAATAATCCAGGGCTTGAAAAGAAATAATCAGCTGCTCTAAAATACTAATATCTTTACAGTCAATCATTTCAAGATCTAAGGCCAAATGTTGTGAACCCTACTCAGCCTCTCAGTTCCTCTAACAGCTGCTCCAGGAATTCAGTTTCCTGTCCTCAAGAACATAGAACACAAGTAGGTTCAAGGCTGAAGTAGGATTTCTTGCACACTTCTAGGATTTCTTTATAGTCATTTCAGTGATATAATCACTTCAACTCCCTGCCTCAGTCTCCCTGGAAGTTGTGAGCAATGTGCAGCTTTATCCAGGGCCATGATGAGCACAGCTTCAGCTTCACTTTTACCCTCTGAAAACTAGGGTGCTTTCAATCTGATGACACAAACCCTTGAACAAGTTTCTGGTGTGCCAACAGAACATGGCTTCCCACTTCACTACATTAGAAAATTAATCAAGTTCATTGATTTGGATGTTCAGTTCACATGTTCTGGCCGTTCTTCCTATGAACTCTTGAATACCCTTAAAAGAGTCTTAAAGTCTCTCTCAAAGAAAAAGCCTAAATTTAAAGCTTTTGTTTTGTCAGGAATTCAGTAAGAACAGCTATAGTTTTAGAAGTCTACTTCCCATTAATTTTTAGCCATGTTTTCTGTGATATTAATGATTCTTCCATGTATTACGAAGGATAACCAAAACTGCATTTCTTCAAAGGAATACAATCAAGAGGCAATCCTTATTGTCCCAAGGTATGGTAAAGTACAATAAAAAAGAACATGTTCTCCTTAGCAACTTGATCACCCCCAAATCTTTATGGACTAAAAAACTGTCACTGGATCCTCACTGCTATTGTTTGACTCACAATTTAATTTTATTTCAGTGAGGAATTTGTATTTCACAATATTAACTTTCACTAGAAGACAGGCTCAGACCATCCTGTCTGAATCCAAACCCAACCATCTCCATTTAACATGTAAATTCAAAGTCTATACTTTAGCAAGGCAAGCAGTTTACTAAAAAAAATCATTATATCACTATATTTATATTATCTTCCTTCCTGTAAAATTTTGGCACTTCCTGGTCATTATTACATTTATCTTTCCAAAAGCTCCTGACATATGCCAGTATGTCTTCACTTTGGCTGCTGGACAACTGAAGCTTGAATAGGTTCAGCAACTCACCAAAAGAAACAAAGCTGGAAATAGGAACCACACATGTTTCTTTCAACCTAGCACAGTGTTGTTTTCATGAGCCTGCTCTTTCATTCTGAATACATGCTTCCCTGATTAGGAGGTATTTTGATACTTATGATTTTGCTTTATGCTATTTTTACTGTGAGCCCAGTATACAAAAAAAAAAAAAAAAAAAGGCTACAAAAAGGCCATATCCAGCAAAATTGGGCATCAGCATGAAAATTCCCCCCAGTGCAAAAGTCTAAGAGATGCAATGTGGGATGGAGGTAGAGATCTTTTGGTAGCATCTTTTTACAGTGGTGAATTTTCTTCAGTACAGGCAGCAAAACATGTCCCCTTTTTAAAGTAATCCCTGGAGAGGGAAGAGGAGAAAGACAAAAACTACTTCTGTTCAGAACATGCAAGACAAATTTTGCACTGGAACACAGTCAGAAATCAATATGCTTATATTTTCCTGGGGAAAAAAAAAATCCACAATACATTTAATCCAATATTAACAAAAGTAATTTCTTAAAAATCTTATGGAAATTAGAATGAGAATTTCATTCCTCATCTGCCTTATTAAAAACCAGAAGAATGTGCTAGTGATGGCTATGAGTGGATGCTCGTGGTGTAACAGACCCTTCCTTGCCACACCTAGTCAGTGTTTAGTGATGTGACACTTTCCCAGTGTGCTCCCATTTCTTCCCAAGACAAAGGTTAGAGCCTGTTTTCTTCCTCATGTGACATTTCTTGAGATGCGATTTCTAAGGAGAACAGTCTCAAACAGGCTCTGAGAGCAGAGTATTTTCTTTCCAAGACTTAGAAAGACTGGCATTTGTTCTCATGCATACTCATGTTGAGAGAATGCTGCCACATACATCAACTTTTAATACACACATCAGCTTTTAATAAGAGCAGCAGATAGTATTTGGTAGAAATGGTTTAATTTCTATTAGATTCTCAATTAATTTATTTTCTTGTATGTGCTTTGTCTGCAGGTGGGTTTGCAGTTACGAATTTAGCAAGGATTGTTTAAACCAATGTAAAAGGACTATTTTGGTACTAATTGTAAACAAATAAGCGCTGTCACCATGAGAGATTTGAGCTGTTTAATTTAATTTCTTCTAAATTTTATGTTACCTTGATGCTAGGATCTGAGAAGCTTTTATATCAGCAACCACATGCAGGAAGTAGTAACTCATGAACACTCTTCTTTGCAGCAGCAGGAAAGCAAAACATATACTGTCCCAAATGATTCCTGCTTCTCCACTGGGAAGTTTACAATCTAGATTGCTGGTTGCTGGAAAAAGACACCATCAGCATAAGGACTGTTGTATTAAATACTCTTTTATAATGTTTAATAAATTAAATAATCTCAACCTTTAAAATTACTTGAATTGAGGTATTTTAATTAGATTTTTCTTAAGAAAACTGACATGCATTTCCATTTCAAGTGCACCATACTTTCTTTTACAACAAACTGGAAAGCTTCCAGCAATGTGATGCCCCATGAAAATTGAGAATGCAACAGAAGTGAACCATTTGCAAATAAATTCACCCTACCCTAGCAAGTACTTGAAAAGAAATGGAAAAACCCGTATTTTTTATTACACTGAATTGTCTGATTTTGGTATTTTCTAAAATGGCACGTTCCTTTTTTTTTTTTTTTTTTAGTTAAAAGTGATGTTTTGTCTCATTTTTCAGTGAAGAACACTATCAACATGAGAAAGATGTGCTTTATTTTTGTCAAAATAATTTTTTGACTGCCACCACTGAATATTTTTATTTTTCCTCTCCACAACTCAGTTCAATGTTTCTTTCCATTGCATAAGAGAAGAAATACTTGAAACCACAAAACTGCTTCCTTTGGGTAGGAGGAGACAGACAGAGAGGAAATCCCATTCCTCCTACCTCTAGATTTTGGCTTGGCCTATTTCTTTCTTTCTTTCTTTATTCTCTGAAAGGCTGTTCTCTTGGGGATATTAAAAATTAAAACTGGGTTTTGTGGAGCTAGACTATAAACTATATGGCCTATGCTGCCCTAAAGAAGGCAGTAGAAAGACTCAAGGGACAGACTCTGGCTTGAAGCTGGCTTTACAAGCAAGCAAGGCAATCTAATAGCTCTGAAAGGTCAAGCTCCAAGAGCTTCAAAGACTCCTGTGCACAATCCCTGGAGGGTCAGAAGCCTATGTCTAAATTTCTGTAGCTGCCAAAAAGTTTTGGATAACACAAGAACTACTGGGCACCGTTTATCTTGTGAATTTGTGTCTTTGTCTTTACTTTCTTTTCCCCCTACTCCACACTTATCTGTTAGGGTCAGATGTGATGACAGGAATTCAACCCTTTGCTGCAGACTCACTAGGATGAAACAGTTCTTTAAATTCAGAAAAAAAACAACAAATCCCACACTAAAAAAAATCAGGTATTTTCAAACTATCAATCCAGGCTGTCAGGACAAAGTAGAGACAAATTAATAGCTCATTGAGGCATGAAGGGTTTTGCTCTCCATACTTTATTCCTTCCTTTTCTCACCTCCATTCATGCATATTATCCACTCCTTTCCTGTTATCACCACAAACACAAGGATAATCATAAGGGGAAAAAAATTGCCTAAACTCACTACACACAAAAAAATTTACCAGTTTCATGCCATTTCAGTGAGCTGTTTAGCCTTTGAGCAACTGAACCCTGGTACCCAGGGAGGAGTGGGATCCCAGGGAGTGCAGCTGGAAAAAGGTGCCCTCTTCTTGTAGCAATGGTGAGCTGACATTTTACCTCAAGTGGTACAGAGAAACCATACCCTTATCACATCATCTGCATACACAAGGAAACCATGTTAAGAGTCCATATCACCAAATTGTTCATTTACAGCAAATGCTGGCTGTGAGTATAAGCATACATATACTGGGGCATTGATATGTATCAATCTGTATACATGTCCTCCTTGGTTCTATGAAATATTTTCAACATTCTGTGTTGCTAATCAATACAGGACCAAGCAGTATTAAGTGAACTTATGGATACAATTTTTCACAAGCCAATATGTCGAGGGAGGGCACAACTTAAATATGGCAGAAGATCCTAAGGGTGATTCTTTAGTTATAGAAAATTATGAAGAAAAATAAGCTATACTTACGAATACGGTAGCCTTTAACCGTACAAGCCAGGCTAAATGCCTGAATGACCCAGCAACTATTCTTAATTAATGATTCGATATAGCCACATGCTCCTATCTGGAAAGTAAAAGAACAGTTTGAAAGAACAAGACATAGCAGAAATAAAGATAAGAAAAGTTGAATCTTTCTACATTACGTGAGAAATAGTACAGCGAAGGGCAGTGGAATTATTCTCATGACTAAAACAGAGATTTGAAGAAAGACTGACGTTAGCAGTGACATACATCACTTTTAGATAGAATTTGGTTTTCTGATTATCAGTGGGACTGGAAGTATGTTGAGTTTGTGTTTTTGCATAGAAAATGACACATCTGGCATGTGATGCGATGTGATGTGAGAGCTAAGCAACTTCTATATATCACTGACTTAATCTTACAAACATACATGGACAAGCTTAAGACACGTATCTCCACTGAATTCCCAAGCATGAAGC
Source organism: Margarornis squamiger (assembly GCA_035222235.1). Classification (NCBI taxonomy): domain Eukaryota; kingdom Metazoa; phylum Chordata; class Aves; order Passeriformes; family Furnariidae; genus Margarornis; species Margarornis squamiger. Next base: position 98,806,225 of record JAWWTY010000077.1, on the reverse strand, counting down.
ACACACACAAGCACTTAAAACATTTGCAAGTTCAAACCATGCATAAATCAATTTTATTTCAGTACAGTGACTTATATAAATGTAAAAAAGCAAAATGTCTGCTCTTTTCAGTCCAGCACTAAAAATGTTCAAAACTAGAAAGAAAGTGTCAGGAATTATCTTCCAAAAAGATTTAAATTACTGGGTTGTCTCAATCACCTTATCAGTACCACTGCAAGAATACATACAAAAGAGTTAATTAATATAAGAACACCTTTAATATTTTGCAGAATAATTCGACATTTAATTATCAAATATATCTGTTTTCATTCGAATTTCACACTAGTTCTAAAGGAAGCAGGAATGCAGTTTGCAAGTTTGTGGTTAGCTTCACTAATTACATTACATCCACACAATTACATTTCATACTAAGTTTGACAATTCTTTATTTAAATAAAATGTCTAATTAAATGTGCACTATTTGTCAATGGTATGACTAATCTTGCATTTCTTACTCATTTTTCACTCCACTGAGATTTTTATATGATTTCTAAGGAGATACTCTATTAGGCAAAGAAATCAGAACCTGGCCCTTAGAAGGTAGCTTGTGAGCTTTCACAGAGCCTGACTGAATATGTGTGTGCACATTTATCATTCCCTAGTAATGCTGAATTAAAATGGAGAGTGCTTTGTGCTTGCAGAAGGCTGGGGTCCTGCAAAAGGATTTTTAAGGACCACTCAAAGCACTGTGCACACTTCTAATAAAAAAAGTGCTGAGGGCAGAGAAAAGGCAACAGCCACCTACCGACAGGATGTTCTTCATGGTGATCACAAAGACATTGTAGGCAATCAGCCAGTCCCAGTAACGCAGAATGCTTCTAATGGGCTTCAGCAACAGATCCCCACCAAAGAGAAGGAAATAAAAGCAGGCCACCAAGTAGCCCATGCAGAATATGCTGATCCTTGTGGTTCCCGTTATGAAGATTATAGTAAGCACAAACCAGAAGAGGTAACTAAATATTATCACCTTATACATGTCTAAGTAGGACCTGGGAATAAAAGAAGGAGAAAAAGTTAACACTTTTTTTCTTTCCTCTTTCCTTTCCTCTTTCTGCACTACTGGCTGACACTTGTGCCTAAGGTCTTCTGGGTGTTCTCATCCCACTTCAGCATTCGTACACCTGCTCACAACTAACACCCTGGCCAGTGGGTTTAATTCATGGATGGGTCTGCCTGTCTCGTATACTCCATTCCAGCTCTTTCATGTGCACAGGCATCTTGCTACACCTGGTCAGTGCACCGTGCATCATGCAGGATCAAGCCTTGTCTCATGAGAGGGGTAAAACATGTTCTCACTTTGTAATAGAGTAGCATTATCTGGCAATGCCATATATGTGATTAAAAAAGTTAACTAAGATCATCTTTGAAGAAGTCTGAGAAATACTATAGCAAATCTATTTTAAAAAGCCAACTACAGTACACCATGAAAACAATTCCATATTTATTGGTGACTTCTAGGGAATTCAGTCTGGTTAAAAGCCTAGTTTTCAAAGACAGCTGGTAAAAATACGTTTCTTTAATGGAGATCAACTGTAAAAGTTTTAAGGGGTAAAAGGTTTTTACAGAACGGAAATGTGATAGAATTTATTGAAACATTTGCCAGGAAGCTATGAGACAGAGCTATCTGAAATTAGGCTGGCCCACAGTGGGAAAGAGTGAAAAACAATTTGGTGTTTTCAGATTCCTTAAAATCTTGACTTAATATTGACTCAGTGAGTTTTCAAGTAAGAATATCTGCCAAAGGCAATACCAAATACTACATATAGCTAAACACTGCAAAACCAACTAATTCTTAGTTTCCCTCCACTTACAGTGTTTTGATTCCAAATGTAACTGTGTTTTCAGCCTCTGTTCACCCAGGCTGCGAAGCTAGATTTTTCAGGAAACCAAGCAGGGAGAGAGTGCCACAGGAGTACACACATACCTAAGCCAAACCATCTAAGGACTAAATGAACTAAATGCACTGTATGAAGCCACATTAAAAAGCCCCTGCTGCTCCATGTTCTCAGGCTCAGAACTTTCTAGGAGTCTGTATTTATAGTCCTAAATTTATAGGCCTGTATTACACATTTCACCAGAGAGGCATTTAATGAAATGTAACAAGAAAGCTCCTTTTTGTTTATTTCGCACAAACATTTAAGAAATTTATCATCTACTGCCTGTAGATCTAAAATCTACATCTAAAAATGCCATGACTTTGGAGATGCTACTGGATTCTGGGCAATAAAACATTAACAAAAAAAATCAATACGCACTGGGAAAATAGAGATTTGGAAGAGCCCTTCACTAACTTAATATGCACTGGAAATGGTGCTCTCACTGTTTCGCCAGAAAGTGATATTCTGTTTCTCTGACATAATATTTGATATTCCTTTCATAATACCTATTGGTGTGTGGGATGGCTAGAAAGATATCACCTTCCAGATACTGCTCCAAAATTTGCAATATTTCAAAACTCTTGACATCTGCTACCAATAAAACGCATCAGCATCTTTTGAGAAAAGCCCAAAATGGAACTGAATTGATGAAACAAACAGCAATATCTTAATATTCTTCAATAAAAATGGACTCTGACTCTTACAGACAACTGGAACTGTCTGAATCCAAACTTTCCAACATATGCACATAGCATTTGCTTGAGCCATAGTCAACAGCAGACATTACTCTCAGATTAAAACTTCCAGAAATTAGAGGGAACATGAAAAAGAAGACAATAATCTAGCTATTTTTTAACTATAATGTTAACCATTTACTATATTTAGGAGTCATCTAAAATATTAAATACATCTGTTCTTCTTATCTTCAAAACATACATTAAATATAATTGCATTGGGCATCTCTAAACTAACCAAACAACAAAACTGGATGTAAAGAAAAACCTCTCAAAAGGCAGGAGGCAATACAACTGTGTCAAGTGACATATGATGTAGTTCTTAAAGATGGAAAGCATTCTGATTTTTATAACTACGCAGTTATGAGCAAGTCCAACAATACAAATGGCCCCCAAAAATTCATCTTGGAGTGAACATCTTACAAAATGGTGTTTGAACAAGTCACCCAAGGCACACCTAAACAATGAAGACCACCAACCATTCCAGGTATTTCTTTGCTGGCCCAAGAGAAACGCCACATTGAACACAACAGAGAGAACTACACCCAAGTGGTTTCAGGTAGATAAAAACTTTCCTAAAACCATACTTCTCTTAGTTGCAATATGTGAAATCTCCTTGTCTGTTACAGTATAGAGTCATGCATCCCCCTAATTTTCATTAATTGTTTGTACTGATATGGGTGGGTCGTGCTGTAAGAGCAGGAAGGAAGATGTGTCTTGGTGGGGAATTCTCAACATACCACCTCTCAAATCACTTGAAATATTTTTATATGAAAATTTTTAAATTCTGCCTCAAAGCCCAGAAAGTTAGGAATCAAGGAGCTTCAGTTCCTTGCTCTGGAGATTATAGTACAACACCGGGAGGCTGAAGCACAAAGCCACCCCAACAGTTAAAAGACCCTACACAAACCCACCAGGGCAGTAAGGATGCTTACACTCTGTTTGAAAAATTCTATACAGACAGCAGAAAATACTTAGTCTTGGATAGCATATACTGTGATTTTATGCTTTCACTGCAGACCACACACATTATTAGTTTAATGTCATGCAAATCTTCCAAACCTCATCTTCTAAGTGGTCTTTAAATCTCCATTTAGTCACCAAGAGGAAAGGCCACACTCAGGATGTGGTATTTAACAATACACCTTGGATATCTGAGCAGTTGGTGCCCAAGGGGACAGTCCCACTCCCCTTCATTCCCTCAGCTCTGCATTCCAACCCCTTCTTTGGCTTTGATTCTTTGAAACAGTTTCAAGAAGAAAACTTGCAAAAGCCTACTTATTTTGGTGCTGGACAGAGGGAAGGAATACTTTTCTGCCCATTCGGCCTCTGAGTCAACTCTGTGCTGGTGTGATGAATGGGAGGGTGTAGCTGGAGGCCAGGAATACAGACCCATATCTGAGGAAGACTAACCACAACACCAGCACACCAAGAGCGTCAAGCTATGGCTTTTGGTAGCATGACAACCTCTGAATGAGAAATTTTGCAGAAGAAACATTAAAGATTAATGAAAAATAAAAAAAAAAAAAAGATTTTCCAATTGTGTCATTAGCAGAACCCACTAATACTCTGGATAACATTTTGGAAAAACTTGCTGCATCACTTTGCTCAAAACCAAGGAAGACAAAGTATGAAATTCATTCTACAGATCCATCAAAGCTATTGTAACCTCAGATGGCTCTCCATATCAAATTATCTGCTTTTCTTTTCTAAAGTTTTATTAGTCTTATCATGATTGCTTCAATATTTTATTTCTTTAGGAATTAATTTTTAACTGTAATACAATCCATCCAATTGCAAAAAGATTGCTCTAGGTGTAGGTTTTTTTTCCCACCATGCTCTGTGATGTGTTTGCCTATGACCATTTTGTGTCTGGACCTCTGCCTGCAGGCACCAAGAGGTGCTGATGCTGCAGCTGATAATCCCTTTGAGGAAAGGTGTTTGTCCTCAGCCAGCACTTTGAAGTTTAGGGAGAGAACACACTTCTGCTCACACACTGGTGAGAGCCTACTGTGCCGTTGTGCTGATGGATACAGCTCAGTGCTCCTTCATGCTGGAGGAGCTGCTCTTATGTAGCTTCACAGCTTGCCCTTGTCAGCCACCTGCTTTGTTTTGAGTGTGTCTACCCACGTCCCAAGCCTCTTCCCAGAGACCTCTTCTGATGACTACCCCATCCATTTTCTCCAGGCATATTATCACTATATATATATGCATTCTGTAAGCTACACCTACTCCCCAAATTCCTTCTTTCTTTCTGCTTTTCCACATCTCCTGTTCCTTACACCCTGGCAGCCTGTGTGACCCTGTATCACAGTCCCTTTCCCCTTCTAATCCCAACATGGCTAATTTCTCACCAAGATTCCATTCTTAAAGCCTTTCCCTGTAGCTCTATTTCAGCTTTCAGAAAGCAGTTTCATGGATTTTCCATTTGCCAACAGCAACATCCAATCTTCTGAAAACTAGGTCCCTCATTTCAACAGACTCCTTCAAATCTGTTGTTGTGGATCCTATAGGTCTTAGTTCTTAATATTTTTGTCAAGTCCTCTCTGAGGACTGATATTCTTCCACTATCACTGTCAGTGAAGTCCTTCCTTCATGCTTGTATTCACTTTGAAAATTTCCAAATTCAAAGAAGTGTTATTTGTTGAGGTTGATCTTATTAGAACCAAAATGTTTATCTGCTTTAAAGAACAAATATGGCAGAAAGCCTGTAATGTTCATTTGCAGATCCTATCTCACTAACCTAACCTGGAAGACAGTTCCAAGGCTGGTGTTACAGCTGCTTTTCAGAGACTTTACCTGACTCACCTGGTGATGGTTCCCAGGGTGCAGGTGTTAAAGGGGACAGTTCAATGACGGTTTCTGCTCTTAAGTGGAAAAAAGTATATTACAATCCCAAGTTGGTTTTTTTTCCCCTGACAGTGTCTAGGCAAACGTCTGAAAACTTGGGAACTGAAATGAGAATTTTCCAGCATTAAAGACTGTGGGAAAGGATTATCGTCAGTGAAGCTGCTTTAAATCCTGTATCGTTCTAAAAGCTCCTACTTTCTATTCTTTGTCCTTATTTCTGTTTCAAAGTCCTTTGGATATGCACTCTCTTGGGGTCAAGCACATATCCCCTGAGAAATCTGGGGGTGGAAAGACTAGAAAATTTCAGGAAATCTCTTCCTTGGACTGTATTTATCATTGTTGAACTCAAGTATTTCTCCAGAGAGAAGAAAATTAAGCATTTGGAAATATGTTCTTTTTCTGCCACTGTTTATATTGCAGTTAAAAGCCTTTTATCTGTGCCTACTAGAACAGTGACCAACTAATATCCTCTCAGAAAACACAGGAGTACTAAGCACAACTTTTTTTTTTTTTAATGTTTTGTAATTTATTCATAGCCAGGTTGTCTTCACTTATTTGTTTGGCTCTTTATGACTGACTTTTGGAGAGATGCCATTATTAATTTCATGCTTGGATAAGGTTTGAACCAAGTTCTTGTCCATGTTACTAAATATTTAGACCATTCTGAAACTTCTATAGGAAAGCAAAACAAATGTTTTTAGACAAAGCTTCTTCAGTTCCAAACTGTCTTGGATGGAGGCCAGATACAAACATTTTCTTCTGAGGTGGATCTTCAGTAGTTTACCCAGAGTTTGAGAGTCCTTTTAAAAGGTTTACAACTGCTAATAAAAGATTCAGTCACCTTAATATACTGCCAGCCATTCTCTGGTGCTTCTGTGAAGCCTATTGGGCATTTAGAATTGCATATGTGCAGTGCAGCCTCTCAAGAACAACACAATCTAAAACCTAGGAAAATTTGCATTGTAGTGAAAGCATTGAAAGAGATACTTTAGGGCTCAAAGAAAGGTGAGACACTGTCAAGAACACAAGATTTATTATGTACTAAAGGAAGGTCTGTTTGTACCTAGAGATGCCATTCTACATGTATGTTCCATTACAGATTCATGAAGCTAACACTACAAATGAACAAAAAAAACAAACAAACAAACAAAAAAAAAGGGAAAAAAAAAAAAAGAGAAGTTACAGCTTAAAAAGGGGTGAAAGGAAGACCTGAGGAACTACAGACTGGTGAGCCTTACCTCTGTGCTTGGGAAGATCATGGAGCAGATCTCCACGGAAGCAATGTTAAGACACATGCACGACTAGAAGATGATCCTAGACAGCCATCATGGTTTCACTAAGGGAAAACCTTGCTTGACTCACCTGATGGCTTTCTGTGATTGAGTGACTGCAATGCTCAATAAGGTCAACACATTGACAGATTTCATCCACCAAGACTTCTATAAAGCCTACATCACATCCTTATCTCTCTAAATTGGAGAGACATGGATCTGAAGGGTGGACTCTTCAGTGGATAGGCTGAATGCAATGTCTCTACGTTCAGGTGGTGTCCGGTGATGAGTGGTGTCCCTCAGGGCTCTGTCCAGAGACTGGTGCTCTTCAGTACCTTCATCAATGACACAGACAGTGCGATCAAGGGCACCCTCAGCAAGTTTGCAGGTGACACCAAGCTGAGAGGTGCAGTTGACACAACTGAAGGAAGAGAAGCCATTTAGAGGGACCTGGACAAGCTTGAGAAGTGGGTCTAGAAGAACCTTATGAAGTTCAACCAGTCCAAGAGCAAGGTGCTGCACCTGAATCAGGGCAATCCCGCGCATGAGCACAGACTGGGAGAGGAATTCTGAAAGCCGCCCTGCTGAGAATGATCCGGGGGTTCTTGTGGATGAAAAACTGGACATGGCCCAGCAGTGTGCACTCACAGCCCAAAAAGCCAACTGCACCCTGAGTTGCATCAAAAGAGGTCAAAGGAGGTGATTTTGCCCCTCTACTCTGCCCTTGTGAGACCCCACCTGGAGTGCTGCATCCAGGTCTGGAGTCCTCAGCACAAGAAAGACAAGGACCTGTTCGAGTGAGTCCAGAGGAGGGCCACTAAGATGATCAGAGGGATGAAGCAGCGCTTCTGTGAGAAAAGGCTGAAAGTTGGGGTTGTTCAGCCTGGAGAAGAGAAGGCTCTGGTGAGAGCTCATTGCAGTCTTCTAGTGATTAAAAGGGTCCTACCAAAAAAGAGGGAGAGCAAGTTTTCAGACAGGCATGGAGTGATAGGACAAGGGTAAGGGTTTTTAACTAGAAGAGAAGAGACTTAGAGAGAAATTCTTTACTCAGAGGGTAAAGAAAGAAGTTGCACTGAAACAAGTTGCCCAGGGAAGCGGTGGATGCCCCATCCCTGGAAGCATTCAAGATCAGGCTGAATGGAGCTTTGAACACTCTGGTCTAGTGGAAATCACAGATGGGTTGGAACTAGATGATCTTTAATGTCCCTTCTATTCCAATGCAAACCAAATACCTGCCCAAGCATCTACAAGAAAGGATATCATACACAGGAATTTCCTTTGCTACTGAATGGGTTAATTAATGGGTTTTCTATTCATGATTGATTGATTTTTCAAACAAAAATGTCCCTGTTCTTTTTATTTCTGTGTCTTGTTCTTTCATTCTACTCCTTATTCACACAACATAAAACTATCACAACTAAGATGGACACCACTTTCAGTGGGAAGAAAAACCTCAGGTAATCTCCATTACCTTTCCTCTAACCCAAGCCCTATTTGTCACATGTCTTTTAGAAAGCATTCCCACTTGATGGGGCACTTTGAAGAAAGATTAATACTTCTCTCTTTCTGCTTATGTTACTGAATCTAGAGCACTTGGTCAACTGGGCAGACTGGAAATTCTCAAGGGGGAGAACTGTTCAATCTTTGTCCAGCAGTGACTATAAATCTCTGGACAAAGGAGTAAATTGAATGTTTCAATAGTCTACTCTTAAAACTATTTCAAGACAGATTTGGCGACCAATTGCAACAGAAATAGCAGAATCTATTAAAGATTAAAGATCTTGAAAAGGGCTTCTGGACAACACTTCTCCAGTAAAAGAAAAGTTTTATCAGGAAAAGGGAGATTTTTTTGAGCATTAGTTCTGGACATTTTTCTATTCCTGAAATTCAGACACTTGCTGGTAACACACATTCACATATCAAGTCAGAGAGAACACCATAGCTAAGAAATCTTACTCTTCCCATTTATTCTTGTAATGCTACAGAAACTTTCAGAGACAAATGCAATTAAGAGCATGCCCTGCACAATTTAGAAGAGCTGAACTAATCTGTGTTGACTGAAAAGATCACAAAGGAACAGTTCCATTGCTTGAAGACCACTCAGAACAGACTGCCTCACCCTCTGCTCCTTTACATATTATTCACCGTCTTCAACAACCTTATATTCAATGCTCAGAAACAGGAAGACATGTCAGTTCTCCTTCCAGGACGCTTTTAAGGTTCTTATGCCTAGATGAAATAGCACAAAGGACAGTCTCTTATATTAGAATATTATTTTGATTGTGCTTAGACAACAACTTGGCAGGACATGACTCATGACTTGCAGATTAAAGACATATATGGGAAGCTGCAGACTACGATGGATTATTGTTAACATGTCTGTGTTTTAGGGGAAGACACCAAAGCATTGAAGTCCACCATAAATGCTGTCCCACAGGACATTCATGGAGGCAAATTCAAATTTGGTTACCAAGGTTCCCTCTGAAGTTGTAAAAGATGGAGCTAAACAGCTGAACCACATTTTTTTTCAAACTCTCTGAATCCATATATGCACAGATAGCATGCAAGTACTTGTGCCCTAAAGGTGAATATTTCACAATGTGTTGGTTGTCTAAGACAGTGGTGGGACTTCGTGATCTCAAAGGTCTTTTCCAACCTCAACAAGTTTATGACTCCACGAATACAAGCTTTCAGGCAAATCTACCATTGAATGTCCCTCTGGGGATCACTTAAAACAGTCATCAGTTTTAGGAAGGCTTGTTTACATCTGTCCTGTTCTAAACCAGAGTCAAATTACTCATAAATGAACTATTTGATGACTCATACAGTAAAAGATATGTTAGATGGGAACATACATGAATATAAATTCCAAGTAAAATAGGAAGAATTACTCAGGAGTGACTTTTACATTAGAGACCTTTATGAAAAGAAAGCACTGTATTTTCCAAGTGTTTAAGATTTTGTTTTTACCGGCAGTGAATGAAGTCAGGAACAGGGTTATGCTGGCTAAAAGATGCTGCGTCAAGATTCATGCAAATTTCCACATTGTCTCCAGCCATGATTCGTACTGCAGCTTTATTTTCATCCTCAAATGTCTGCCTTTGCAAGGATGCACACAGCAGCAACATGAAATCATCTAGGAGAAAGTAGTGATTGCAAGGAAAAATTCAGTCATTACATAGGTATAAGGAGTGGTCATTATATGTCATAATGTAGTTGCCAGACTGTATTCCCACATTTTGAACGTCCAAAACTGTGCTGTTTTCAATGCATTTAACACTGATTTACCTGGTTTTCCCTGTTATTGTCTATGACTTTTATTGAGGAATAAATGAGAAAAAGGGAAATAATTCATACTTTTTGATGTCACATTATTGAAAATTGGATAGAGGAAAAACAGATGCAGAAATTACTAATTCTTTGAATTTTTCATGCTTAGTATTCGGTTTCCCAGAGAATATGTCATCTTGCTACTGAAGATTAAATAAAAGGCTGGCTTCAAATTACACAGCACAGATGTTTTAAGCAAAGGACATATAAACACTTTACAACTATGTGCTAAAACACTTACACACAAGGAAGACAGGGTTTGGTCTCACAATGAAGTCTGGAAAGTATAACCACTTTATGATGTTGGAATTGAAGTTGGCGTTACCACTTCTCCATGGATAGTCTGTATGACAGAAGCATGTAAAAATGCAATCAGTACTTTATAACAATTACTTAATCTTTTTTTTTTCCTTCTGAATACTTACCAATTTTCCTGCCCTTTTCTGTAAAACCAAGCAGCAGTAATTCTCCATAAAGGGAAAGTGTCCTTACCTTTACAAGGAGCAGGTGGGATGCCAATGCAAAGGAAGTACTGGAACATAATGATGCACGACAGAAAACAGCAGTATTTTGGCCAGATCTCTGCAATAGCTTTTCTTCTGCGTCGATACAAAACAGCAATCAGCCAGAAGGCATGAATCATGGCATAAAAATCCATCCTTTGACCAATTACATTCACTGAGAGAAGAAAACAGGTCTGGAAATGAAGTAAAAGAAACACAAGCAATTTACAACCTGATGGCTAGTCAATGCAGCGACAATAAAGCATTGTGGATCCTGACAGCATATTTGGACGTGCTGCATCTGACTGCAGGGAACGGACAGCAACCTCCTCCACTCCACCCCAACAGCCTGGTTTTGATACTCATCTATCTAGAGCAGGTTTCCACTATGTGCTATCTAAAGATTCAGAAAGGAAAGGGTGTTGTCACAGTAGCCAATATGCAAAATGTTTAATTGTTGCCAAGCAAAGCACATATCACACAGCTATATATTTTGATAGGACTTACAGATGTGAAAAATAAAAAGAACTATTAAGATTAGCAACAGCTAAAATGTATGATCATGTGGGAAACAGACAAAAGAAAAAGGGATTTAGACATTATAGCTTCTATTGGTGATAGACAAATCCAGTTAATTCTTCTAAGACAGCTTTAGTTCTCCATTATTCTAAGGGCTCTGCATTACAACATTTCTGCTCTGTGGCTTCACTGAAAGTAGTCCAATCACTCAGTTCCATGAAACAGGTTTTCAAGTTTAGTGAGTACTTCATAGCAAGTCATTTATTCAGTGCATTATGCTATTTTGATTTTCTCTCTCCTCGGATTAGGATTAGTTTAAAATTACTTCCCAAAGGAAACAGCTTGCTGATTTCTTTTAATTTTCACTCATTCTTAATCCTCAGACTGGCTGTGAACAGGTTACTGTGTTTATCAGTAGCAAGTGACGGTTTAATAGTGAGTGTTTAATAGATAGTTCAAGAGTGTCATTACGATGAGAATTAGGACGCATCAGCCTGGGAGTTCCCTTCTTTGACAAATCATAGAAATATTTGAAAAATCACTATTTCTACAAAGAAACATGAACAAACAGACAAGATAAGGGAAGAGAGATGACTAACATGAGTGATGACTAAGAAGCATCCAGATCTCAAATACAGTCCAACCTAGCATTCAAAACTAACACAATGAAAAGGTTTGGAATGGTAGTCTAAAGAAAAGTCTAAAGAAAAGTAGTATTTAGTGATTTACCTCCAACCCAAACTTGTAGAAGAAGTAGTTTATGAAATACTTGACACAGTTTACCAGTCCATCGTCCAGATGTGCTCTTGTAATATCATGAAAAATGGTTTTAGTCACAGGTGTGGTAAGGTTATTTCGACATCTGTAGTATTCTTGATGACGGTAGATTGTAACTTCAAAAGCCAGAATAGCCAGCATCAGTAAGTTATTCTGTGGGAGACACAATCAGAAGATTATTAAATAAAAGTCAGAACCACAAGAAGCTATAAAATTTTCTGATAAGCATAAACTCATGAATACTCAAACTGATGTTACCACTGAGCACTTCTGCAGTCTGGAACGCACTGGCACCTATTTCCAGCTACTATCATTGAAACAAAGGAAGGCTGTTAGAACAAAATTTGCTGTTGTTCAGTTGGCCAATTTCTGACAATTTTAAGCTGTGTATATACAATTTTGGATACTCTTTAAATTAAGGAGAGATATGCAAAGTCTTCCCCAGGACTTGGCACACTTCAATTGTAAGTTGGGTTTTTTAATCAAGACAGAAATAATAAAATATTGCTCACAGGCATCAACAAAAACCAAGAAAAAAACCCGAAAGACATCCATTTACTAGTGTTCGAATGAATTATTCCCTTAATTCATTATATTTTCTAAATTGTGGCTAAGGAATAAGCACTTAAAAAAATAAACTGCTTATAGCATACACTGTCATTTAAGGCAATTACTCCAAACAGACCCATCAGTCCTTTGGTACCTGAAAGCTGTGTACCTCTTAATTACTTCTTAAATATCACATTTATGAAAGAGCTTTTAACAGATGGTAGAGTCCAAAAACCATGCTTCTGCATGAAAGATTATCTTCAATGGTACTGAATCCCTTCCAGGTATGTTCTGTGTAACAGATACGGTTTTGTGTTGCCTCTTTCCCTCTGTATTTCCCTGTTATCAATTATTACTTTTTTTCTCTGTGTGTGTGCGAGAGATTATTTATTTCACAGACATTACTAATTTCATCACAAATAAGAAAATATGTGAATACAGACAATTAAAGAAGTTACCCTTAAGTACACAAGAAGGGGATAAGACTTTCTCAATCCAACCCACTCTGCAGGATCAACTGGCCCACTGTAGAGCACTGAGGTTTTGAGTTCTTCTAAATTGACCTTAGTTTCATTCTCTCCTGGCTAAAAAGAAAATGCAACAGTTATAAAATATGAGTTTAAGGCTGCTTGAGGAGGGAATGATCAACAGTAACACATCAAGTGAACTGTCATTTTCAGTACTTAATATGCTTCCTTTTGCTCTTCACTGAAGAAGGAAGCAGTCAAACCTTTTAATATGCACTTGTACTCACCAACGTACAGTTACTGGAAAAGTTTTTGGGATCAATAGATGAGAGCTGGTACAACATTTTGCAGACAATAATCACACATGTCCAGACAGTGCAGATACTTGATGCCAGTGGGCGAAACTGAGCATATGGCAAAGCAAGAGCCCAGGCAATTAAAAACACAAAGTTAAACAGAGACACCTGAAAACACAAAAATAGTACAGAAATTACATGGAGTAACAAAAGAACTGAGAAAGGCTGACCTTTTCCACAGTAAATAAAAAAAGGAATTATTCAAAAGAAAGGGACATGAAGAAACTTTGAGGAAAATACTGGAAAAAAAAATTACAGTACTCACAGAAACAATGTGGTAAGTGAAGAAGGAAAAACTTAATAGTTGGTTTAGGAAGAACATAATTTACTCCCTGCGTAATATTAATGCTATTAGACCCACAGAACTCCATATCTTCCCTATCAACAGACGTGACATAAGAAGGACCACATGCAGTTTCTGCTCTTTAGTACACATGAAACAAACATGAGATACACAAGCATGTGCCTGTGCAACCAACCTTCATCCTCTTGACCTTTTCCCCACAAAAAATGTGAGAAAAAGGTTTTTTGTTTTGTTTTTGTAGTGAATCCTGTCCGACTACCCTGATCAAAGAATGGTTATGTCATGTAGAAAACACACTGCCCACACCAAAAGCACAGCTAAAAGCATTGCTCCCCTTTTCTTTTGTCATAGTTCCGCATTCTTTTTTGTTACACACCAAGCTGAGTTCAAGTAATTTTCCTATATGTACCTTCTCAACCCTTTTCTACACCCTCCATCCCTGGATGGTGCCCACAGCCATTTTGAGCAGGAGACAGATTACATCTCTTACATCCAAAGAATTAGACTAATAAAACTTTAGTACCTGGAGAAAAGGGGATGGATAAGACTGTCTAGATGGAGACAATCACTACAGAAGATGTCAAGGCCGGTCCCCGGTACATGACAAACCCAGCTGGATCCCATAATTTCAGTGAGGTCTGACAGGAGGAAGCCATCTCCCTACACTTGGGTGTGTAACTGTACAGCAGATGCTGACAAACCTCTATGATGTGTAAGAGTTTGACAGTGGGTGTTTACTTGCCTCTTTCACTGTGACCCAGATGATGTAAGAGGAAACAATTTTGATGATGTGCAGCTCCAACAGCCACCACACGAAGACTTGCATCTTATGAAAATACTCCAGGAATTTCAAAAACAGCACTGTAAGACGGTCGATCACTAGGTGCCACTTGTTCCTTAAGTCTGCAGGGATGTTCAAGCAGAACCAGTGTGAGAAGAGAAACAGAAGGTCTCTGTAAAATGGAATACTCCACCAGACAACAGTGAGCTTTCTGCTTCTTCTCTTCTAAGCTTTAGAGTAAGACAAGATGGAGGATAAAATTCTGGCTCAGTGCTTAGCTAAGACAAAACAGGGTTGAGGCCCACTTAGCTGTGGTGCTCTCTCTTCTGACCCACATTTACTGGAAGGATTCCACACTTCAAAAGCAGCAGTGGTGGCCTCCCTTGCCAATTCTGATTTTATTGCTCTCTATCAGAGCTCTTCTTGAACTCTGCTGTCCTCCAGTATCTCTGGACATAGAGATCTCATTCAGGAACTAATTCCAGCTCTGGTCCTTATCCAGCTCAGAAAAATACAATTTTTTTTTTTTGATGATTAGAAGCTATGGACCCAGCCTGTTTTCAGAAAGCACAGACTACTATTCAGAAAGCTTTTCAGCCAGCTTGGAAGAGATCCATACAACACTAGAATTCCTGTCACATGGCTTTAGACAACTATACTATAGATGCCTTCAGATGTCAGTTATCTAAACTGCTCTGAAAACAGAACAGCCTCCTGGAGTGTGATCTGTGCCATCACAGGACTGACATCCAAAATAACAAAGGCTATCCGTAGTCCAGGTGAATATTTCTCTCAGTTGAAAAAGTTTATCAAGTTAAGATCCTGAAGTCGAGGGAAAGCATCCCTTCATAGGGGTGTTTTGCTAAAAGAGCCATCCTTCCAAATACCATCCCAGTGAGCAAGCACTCAGCAACATCTATTACATGTGAGTGTATGTGACAATACATATGCTGGACAGTGCTCTCTAAGTGCTGACTTTGCCTGTGGGCTGGCTACAAAACTGTTTCACCAGGCTGGTATATATTAGTATAAAGTCTCCACACTGCATTAAGGGATTCAGAAGCACTTTGGAGATTAGGAAGGATTTTGCATGCTGTGAGAACATTCTTACAGTTACTATCAGAGATGGAAAAATTTGCAAGTGATACCAAAACACATAATTGTCTAGGCTGCTAAAATTGCAAAGGAGTTACCACCTTCTATATGCAATTATTTCAACGTATCACATTATTTTATATAGAAAGCAAACCAAGTTGTTTTTTCTGTGCATATTTGTATAAAGAACATATGCACATTCATGTGAAAAAGCAGACTTTTGGAATACCTCAAAACCAAAGTCCATGTTTTTTTCTTCTGCCTTTTTCCTCCAAAAGAGACTTAGAAAATCCTAACAAAAATGCTGAGTGATGTAAATTCCATGAGCACATAATTAAGCTTGAGAAATTAATTAAGCTAGAGAACTCTCATCCTAATGTGTGTTTTTTAAAGCACAATGACTGTATTTAAGGAAAGTCTTTACAGAATTAGATGTTCTCACTTATTCTTTCATTGTATGCGTCATGCAAGATCTATCCAGACAGTGGCAGCTGAGTGGAGCAGGCAGGTAAGGTACTCTAGTGAGCTCTGTCTAGCATGGCCTGGCAACATGCACACAGGGAATAAAATATAGGCCTGAATGCATCCACTGAAAGACTGTGCAACACTGTGTAATGAAGTCTGCACACGTGAACATGTTTAATGCCAAAGCTCCAGCCACATGGCTACATAAGAACAGCAGAAACAAATGCATGTGCAGCTTAAGGATGGGTCACACGTGGCAAGCAGCACCTTGTGCGATTTCCAAGCCCCACTGACTGCAGCTCTCCATTTTCCTGCTCGCATGTATCGTGCACAGAGTAACCTCCACCAGCTACCCTCTGTCCCAAAGCCCTTCCAGTATGCAGGGAAGGATAGACTGCAACAGACTCATCAGCCCTCACAGACCACATGAAATCTCGCCAAGAAAGGCTCCCATAGCTCATGAACACCTCTCTGATGGCAGATATTCCAGGCTGGAAAGGTAAGCAGTTTCAGCTCAGGTTCAAGCATTGGAACAGGCTGCCCAGGGAAGTGGTAGAATTACCATCCCTGAAGGTATTTAGAAGATGTGTAGATGCAGCACTTAGGGACATGCTTTAGTTGTGGACTTGGCCATGCTGGGTTAACAACTAAACTCGATGATCTTAAGAGGTCTTTACCCAACCTAAATGATTCTATGATTTCCTGGGGCATCTAAGCCAGTTGTTCTGCCATTTTGCCTTGACAAAGATCCTCTCCCTACCTACATGTCTCAGTCCTGTGAATATTGGCTTGAGTAACTAAATTTGCAGTAAGCCATTTCCAAAGAATACAGCACCCTTGGGTGTTAAATGCTTTTCCCTGGTTTCACATTTGGCTCATATTACAGACTGAGTTATGGAAATAATTCATGTTAGGAGTTCATCCTAGCAATATCAAGGATGACACTATTAGCATTACCCATGTCTGCCCTTAAGTTTTTTTATGTTCTTCTGATATCAATTACATATTCCATATTCAGAAGTGAAAAATGTGACACTAATGTGCACATAAATAATGAAGCAAAGCCACTGAGACTTCTGGAGAGGAGTGTCTTGAAAGCATGAAGTATCAGATATTAAATATGTATGTGTACTTTCTTTGTTGTAAGGAGATTTCACTCAAAAGGGGTTCTTAGTATTTGGGGTAGTCTAGATCACCTAGAGGAAAGAGGCAGGGCTTTTGTTTTCTTCCTCTCAGCATCCTACAGAAAGAGTACGATTTTTCCCTAGAAGAGTCTGTAGCCTGTTGAATAATTGACAAGTAGCCATCTGCTCAGTTCAGGCTCTTCGACATAGCATGCAAAGGAAAACCTGAAGCTTGAAGTTAACAGCGATGACCAAGAACAAACAACCTGTTGCCACTGTTAGTTAAGGCTGAGGAAGGAAAAATGTGCATTCTGAA
This sequence comes from Margarornis squamiger, assembly GCA_035222235.1. NCBI lineage: Eukaryota > Metazoa > Chordata > Aves > Passeriformes > Furnariidae > Margarornis > Margarornis squamiger. The sequence goes on along the minus strand of JAWWTY010000077.1, from coordinate 98,788,868 downwards.
GAGCTTACCTGTAGTTTCTTCTTCCTCTGATACATTGTCTTCATCATCAGAATCATCTTCCTTGTCATCATCTTCCTTTTCTTCTTTTCCTTTTTTGACCCTCCCTTTCCCTCCCTCCCATTCTGACTCTTCCATTCTTTTCTCACCATCCTCTTCCAGCATTTTAACCTCTTCCTTTTCTCTGCTGGCTGTTAAATTCATCATAGTTATGTCTGGCAGGCTCCCATCTTGGTGGACCAGTCTGTTGGTAAACAGTAGCATGTCAGCAAACTGAGGAGTAATGATATTACAGTCTTTTTCTTTTTCAAAGTGTATAATTAAAAAGAAATAAACTGTTCATGGAAAATGCCTTAGAAGTGGAAAATTTAATGATTTTGGTATTCTCTCCAAACACACACTGAAGATTGAGTTGGAATGTATTAGTTACTACTTGTCACTCAGATACTAATGGTTAGTTAGTAATGAGTGGTATTGACACTTAAACTTGACATTTTCCCCACTGGAGAAAATGGTCAGAGTTTAAGATGTAGAAGCATGAAATGAGATTATTTAAGAGGAAACATTTCATGACTTCATAGGGGACTTACTCATTTTGGTGGTTTGGTATTTTTTTCTTGAGGCTGCTCAAAGTAATTGGAACAGAAAGAAAAAGGGAGATGAGAACAGAGGGGTTACAGAAGAAGGTCATTGACAAATATGTCATGCTACATCACAAGTCATAAAGCATTCTCCTAGTCCATCTGCAGAAGCCTTCTGATGCCAAGAGCATGCCATCATGACATTCACAGGGTGCTTCTATAAAGAAACATGGATTTGCAGCACAGATGGAAAGGGGACAGCCTATTTCCACCAGTGCTAAACATGGTCAATGCTTCTACCATGCTGTGAGTAATGCAGCTGAACCATCACAAGTGTCTGATCTATCACTGCTAAAGTATTTCCACCTTCTTCCAACTGAAAGATGCAGCTGGAAAGCCAAGGAATTTGCCGATTTTCTTCCAGCTACAGGTTTGGGAACAAACAAAAGCAAAAACTCCATGGCAGCAGCTTCAGAATATTTTATCATATCTGTCTTTGATAGCACCATTCATTCTCTCTCTGTGGTACATCTCACAGACAATTTTTCTTTAATTTCTAAGTGTCTTTATCTAAATCTATTAGTAAGTTTCAGACTACCAAAACTGGGATACAACTGATTTAATATGGAAATGGTATTTCTCTAGTGCCACAGTGCCATTTTTTCCTGAGATTTATTCTGTATATATCTTTTCTTTAATGAAAAAGAGACATTTTATTACAGTTTCAGACATTTTCTTTTTTCTCACACAGCTGTGCTACTGGGACTCACCTCCTATACTTGCAGAAAACCCAGTTTTCCTAATTCCCTGACTATTTGTGCTTTGTGGAGCATAGTGCTTACTGTCATAAAGAGCCCCTCTAAATATGAGTTCTGGCAATAAGGTCTCCCTTTGGCAAGTGTATATCTGTATGATTAGGTCACTAAATGCTTAGTTATGCTATTGAAATTACTACACACAGCATACATTCAAGCACCTGTAAAACTGCTTTAATGTGATACAGTACTGTCTCAGGGATTTATTTTTCGTGATGTGAATTTCTGGCCGATAGCCATTTAGACAGGAAATTCTGCTGATTTTATCTAGGATTTTTACAGTTCAAGAAACTAAAAATCTAGATTTTTCCTTCTCATCGTTAAAAATTAAGAGCATAGGCTAAGCACTTAGTGAGAAAGTCAAACAAGCAGAATTATTTTTCAAATATTTGGGAGTTTCAGTTTCTTCAAGATGGAAACTTTGGTGGCTCAAATGAAGGAAAAACTACAGAAATCTGACTAAACAATCCTGAAGTAGAAATGCTGTACCAATTGTCAGAAGTCAGACAAGGTGGATTAAAATTAGAAGTTTAATAAGCACCAGTCAAGCACCAAAAAATCTCACTGAATAGATTTTAGCTATATTCATGACTAAAATCCCTCATCATATACTGGACAATGAACATGAGTGTCTAACAATCTGAAAATCTGTTGTACTCGAGAATATATTCAGTAGTTTTGACTACTGAAAAAAGAACAATAGAATCATAGAATGGTTTGGGTTGGAAGGGACCTTAAATATCATCTAGGTCCAATCCCCCTGCCATGGGCAGGGACACCTCCTACTAGACCAGGTTGCTCAAGGTCTTGTCCATCCTGGCCTTGATCACTGCCAGGGTTGGGGCATCCACAGCTTCTCTGGGCAATCTGTTACAGTGCCTCACCACCCTCACAGTAAAGAATTTCTTCCTAATATCTAACCTAAATTTCCCGTTTCAGTTTGTACTCATTACTCCTTCTTCTATCACTACAGCTTCTGATGAAGAGTCCCTCTCCAGCCTCCTTGTGGATCCCCTTCAGATACTGGAAGGTTGCTAGGAGGTCTCCATGCAACCTTCTCTTCTTCAGGCTGAAAAGCCACAGCTTTCTCAGTCTGTCTTTGCAAGGGAGGTGCTCCAACCCTCTTATCCACTCTGAAGCCCTACTCTGGACTTGCTCCAACAGTTCCATGTCACTCTTATGCTGGGGACACCAGAGCTGAACACAGAACTCCAGGAATGCTCTCACAAGAGCAGAGTAGAGGGGGAGAATCACCTCCTTTGACCTGCTGGCCATGCTTCTGTTGATGCAGCCCAGGATTTGGTTGGTATTCTGGGCCATGCTGGCTGTTGCAAATCACCTCTTTTGGGACTCTTTGTTTATTTTCACATTTAAGCTAACATATACACTAAAAGGAAATTCAAATCTCTATAAGGTGACTAAACATCAATATTCTGGGACATAAACTGACTTATATTTACCTAAAGCTCTAATAAAGTACCAATAAAAGGGTCATACATAAAGAAGAGAGAATGAACTTTCAATTCAGTTCAACTTTAAACCATCAGACCCCACTTCAAAGACAATGCACCCTGAAATGAAAGTAACTGTAATCAGACAGGTTTTGCACACATACAATTGCATTGATTTCTATGATTTCTTCCCAACTGACTTCTATAATGGAAAAATCTACATTCACACTGCTGTAAATCAAGGACTTACTGACTTACCTCAGTGTAAATTGGACAGAAACATGATAATCCTATGGGATTTTGTATGAGTGTACTCCTCTTTCTCTTATTCATAAAATTCTTATTTGCATTCCAGAGATCCATGAAGTGATGGGGGTTATAAGGATGGGTATATGCAACACATATACCTGATAAAGCTTCAATATGAGTTTAGTCTTTAGTAGGATGGTGCTTAGTTTTATTAGCACCAGTAGGCTTGAGGACTGGATCATGAGTTTAGGAGATCCAAGGCTAGATGAAAAGCCCTGCCCACTTGTCTACCTGGAAATCCTTCTGCCAAAACTTCCTTATGTATTACTAGGGTTGCTTTACTTATTTTATTTTTTTTTCTGCTCTACAGGATCACATTATATTGTAACAGAAAATACTGAGATGCTAACATATCAAAAACACACTAGTTTAGAATTTTTAAGACAAGCTACTCATACAAGCTGCACAGATAGTTAGATATAACTTTGTTGTTGGAAGGCAAATACTGATGGGAAATTATTCAAAATAACATAAAGGTATTATGCCTGATATTTAAGAAGAGAAATAATTTAATAATAATGCAGATGACAAGCCTTGAATGCAAATCCACTTATGTTTTTAACTGAGAGCATTCCTCACCCTCAAATTCATTAAATAGGGCATCAATAATGAGAAGCATACTAGTAGAAGCAGTTTTGTGCAAAAAAAAGCAATTTCAGTGGCACTGAAATCAGGATTGTGTCACAGATCCTTGCTGAATTCCTACTACTTTCATCTATTTGTAATTTGCTAGAGCAGAAGACTACTTAACTGAATGCATTATGAAGTATCTTTTGTCTTTGATAATTTTTTGCAGTTTATGAGTTGCTTGAAACTTTCTGACTCAAAGAAATTCTCAAGTATTTTTCATGCAAAGCCTTAAGAACAGAAAGCTTTCTGCTCTGCAGAACACCAGTGACCCATCTCCCGTATCTTAGGTCTGCAACACTCAAGCTGAGCATACAATGCCATCACTCTGTTGGCAGGACCCTGAGTGTCTTTACGGGCCTTGCAGGGGATTTGTTGCCTGAATCCAAGCTGTGTTGGGGGATGTGGACAGACCAAGAAGCCTCTTCTTTCACTGGGAGCTGCTTTCACACTGAGGCTTTCACCCCTATACTGTGGCTGCATCACAGCTATGTCTGCAACTGCTGCTATGCCTCCCTGACCCTAAGCCTGACACGCAGGCTTACATCCTGCCTTCACTGCACATCTGGCTTATCTCTGTGGACTCACTGGGACCTCACCAGGTTGTGGCTGACCCTTGTTACCACTCTGGATCTGATCCTCACCCTCAGCTGCCAGTTCATGCTCCTGACTCCCCCTGGCCAAGAGCCCCGCCTTGCCTCCTGGCCACGCTGCTCGGCTCCCAGTTTGCCTGCCCTAGCCAAGGTGCTTGCCCTCACCCCTCCCTTAAACATGGGCTTCCTAAAGACCAGATTTCCAGCTTTGGTGAACTTTTAAGAACCTTGACCCAAACTCTGTGACGACATTTGAAGAAGGAGGGTGAACATGACACATAAATTAACTTCTTGTTGGAGCGGGTAGTCACAGATATCTAAACAGGGGATTTTCTTGGTTTTCCTGTTTATATTCAGTAGTGACAACAAACACAGAAGTCCTTCTATTCTTGGAGATGATTAAACAAAAGCCCACATTTATTCCAGTCAAATATTTTGAAATAAATCTAATTTATGGAACTATTCTCAAGATGCCATTTCTAAAGGGTTGACGATGATGGCAATATGTGTTTTTCTAGCTTGGATCCTGCAGCACCCAACTCAGCCCATGAATTAACAGCCTTAGCATGCAGTGGTTTCAGTGTTCCATTCCTGCTTTTAAAATTTCAGTCTGTACAAATCCGTAATACACACCATACATTTAATTGACCTGGCCTTCAAATTCTCTTTCTTATGTGCTTGCGCGGAAGACAGGGAGGTGTGTTTGTGTGTCTGCGTGCCTGTGAGTACAAACGCACATGCAGGCATGCACCTTTCCATGCACAAACAAAGGATAAATAAACGAGCCTCCTCAACCAAGTCTATTGTCTGCAGCCAATTACAAATAGCACCAATTATTCCTGTACTGAGGCATGGGCAAAGTTTATGAGAATTCCCAGCTGGGAGAAGAAACTCACAAAGTATAAATATGCAGGAGAAATGTATTAACTGCTTCACCAGCTGTAGGAAAACTACAATACCTGAGCAACATTATCTCCCTGCTTACTTCACAGTATCGCATAGCAAGAACATACTTTGTTTAAGGCAATTAAGGAGTAACAAAGAAGTTAAGGTATATCTGTTTTAAAGAAAAGGAAGAATTGAAGTACCCACCTATTAATTATTAGATATACACGGCCATTGACTTTGGCATGGCTATGAGGTGGGAGATGAAAGAACAAGATGAAAATGGGAAATGAATTAGAGAGAGAAAAGAAAACTGTTAAATTGCAGTGAATGCACCTTCCTGTCTACCAATGTGTTATGTCATAACAAAGCACAATCTGAAAGCTTAACATACACCATGCAGTGAAAAGTCTTGGAAGCTTATAAGCGCAACTCTTAGACATTTAGACAGTACGCAACTTCAGTCAGCACTACAGGTAATTTTCATAATCCCCAAAACGTGAGAACAGTCTTCACTGCTTTACCTCAAGTAAGACTTAGAATGTCCATATTTTTTTAATATATTTTTGCTTTTTTAAAAAAGAAATTAAAGGTAATCATGGCAGAGCATCACATCATAGAAAATATCTACCTCACAGACTTTATCTCCACCATATCATGATTCACGGTACAGCAAGGTAATGGGATTGGAAAATCCTAATCAGGATTTTTCTTTTTCTTACAGATGTAGAACTGAGACATTCAGTTCTGACACCTTTGCAAATAGTGAAAAATGCCTCACTCTGCCAGTGCCCTCTATTTGCAGCAGGCAGAGCCTTACTCTTGAACTCACTCTGCAAACTTTACGCATGTCAAGTAGCATTTTAATAAATGAACATTCTCAGCAATTTTAATAGGACTCATAATCACACATGGCAGTTCAGGGGCAGATGGAAGAACTGCACCTGCTTTCTTTACTATTTTCATGACCATCTTTCACCTCCCGTTATTCTTATAAGAAGTTCACTATTAAAAAGACTGAGTTCTGTCTTCTTACTCAAAATTAAGGTTCAGTTTCTTTGTCTAAAATTTTTTGTTCCAAAAGATGCAGCATAAAAACAGTTTAGAAAGGTAAACCAGTTGTTGAGTGAATGCTAGGGTCTTCAGAGCAGAAGGGTAAATTAAGTTTTAGTAGCTTTGTAAGAAAATTACACATATATATGAATCTTTGTGCTTTAATTGCAACATATTTTTCTTGCTAGCAATAATGTTTAGATGAAGTTGGTTGTTGTATTAGTTTTTATCCAGCTTTATGCATCATCAGTACAAATGTCAGTTGCGCTCTCGGCATGAAGCTTTTAACTCTAAAGTCGGCTGATGCTCGGTACCAATGCATTGTTGCTCTAAAAGTAGTGTCTAAATGAACTGCTTTCTTCAAAGAATGAATGCAATTGTCATTGCATGATATAACACTATGGACTACAAAACCATTTCTCTCTCTTGTACTCCCAGAGCAGGATCCTAGGCCAGATATGTTTTAGGCAGGAAAGGATGGAAGAATAGAACACTGGAAAAGTGAGGTCCCAGATTCACAAAAAAACGCTAATGAACTGGAGGAAATCACCAAGTGTCACAAAGGTATAGTCAAGGTTCAGCACTATGAAGAGTAACCACAAGTTTGGAATTTTTCCATTTCTGACGTTCAATTTTACAAAAAGGCCTCACTGTTCAGGGCAAATAAGTTATTTGCCAAAGATCCCCCAATTTTCATCTGGCCCTCAAAACGGACATTGAGAAATTGAAGTAACCCAAATTAAAAGCTGTATTTCTCATCACTGACAGGACTTACAGAAAGGGACAGAGCAATTAAGGATCTAACTCCCATTAAAGGTCAAAGCCAGTGAAATAAATACATAAATACCATGAGGACCTTTGAAAATGTACCCCAAAATGAAAAAGTTCAGTGTGTAGTGGAAAACTGGGGAAGGCAGATGCTTTGTTTGTAGCGGGGTGCTGGATACTGAGCACCTGTTTTTTAAGACAGGTAGTCATAGCAAAGGCAAATAACATCTACTGAAAAGTGAGCTTTACAGGACAGTCAGAAACAGCATTTTCATACAGATAATCAATAGCTCCATTTACTTTGCTTCTTTACCTGTAAATAGTGTTGTCCTGTTTGCTGGTTACAGCTTTTAAATCAGTGAGCTGGAGAAACTGATCATGGAAATAGTGAAGGTGTAAGATACACACCAGTAGGAAGGAGGTGGGAATAAAGATGCGTGTGAATAGATCACCCACAGAAAACTGTTTTAAGCCAAGGTCCTCTAGCCTGGGGGGGAAAAAAAAAAGAGTAAGCCACCAAGTCACCTTTTCACACCAAAATATTCTTTTTGTCATGTGATATCACTACGAATCATTTGCAATAAGAAATAAGGGGCTGGTACTTGTTACGTGGTTTTTGGTTTTAAAATTCTTCTAAATTAGCAAGTTTTACAATGGAACCAACCCTGCCACAGATCTCTTGAACCAGATGAGTTTTCTCCGACTGAAAGTCCTGCACTGGAGTTCCAGTCATATTGCATATACTTTCTCATTCTCCTCTTGAGAAATGGCCAACACATCATAAGAACAAAGAAACTCAGCCCTCATTAGCAGGAAAGCAGGTCCACCTTCATCAGTACCAAACATCCTGCAAATATGCCCTTAATCTTTGCCTGGATTTTGATCCCATGATCAAAACTGTAAAGAGAGGCATTGGTACTGTATTGGGAACAGAGGCAATCCCAAGGTCATGGCAGCCAATGGGAGAAAATAAGACTCTTTGAGCCCCCCTCTTGGTCTTGCTCATCTCTATTGTTGCACCAATAAATTTAAGGCTTCATATTGGAGCACTTAAAGTCAGTACGCCTGAGAATGGTTACATGTTTCCCCCCGCCCCCAAGAAGGAAGGCTACTCTCAGACCTTTCCATCACACTGAACTCAAAGATCCAAAGAAAAAAAATAAAATTATTCAAACCCACTTACTTTGCTTCATCCAGGCCTGTCATGTTCTTCCACAATCCAGGGAATGACTCAAACTGGTAGGTGTAGATGAAGATAAGTACCAGCATCGTGTAAACAACCACTGACATCCAAAAGTACTTTAAAATCTTTCTCCACCATTCATAGTGCACCTGAAAATCACACACTAGGGATGCTGATACAAGCTGAAGGCAAAGACACTGACAATGAAATATTGACAATGTTGTTCTGCCAGACAAAGATGAAGAACACTATTTTTCTTAGATGGTCTGAAGTAAGCAATGCCTACCCAGTGGCAGCCACAGATCTTTGAGACACAGTTTTTTTCTCCTGATGCACATGCACTCAACAAAAGACCTTCATGTAAAAATGACTGTTGGGACATGGACCACAGACATAAAAGGGTCAGGGGTAGCTTAAGTCACTCAGTTTCATCACCATTACAGGATGAAAGTCCAGGAAGAGAGGGTCTCCATGCTCACTGGGCTGTGGAAGTCATGTGAACCAGATATAAGAAAATATGGTGGTTATGTAGGATGTGCACAGGCCCAGAATTTTCCACAAAAGTTCCAAAGCTCATGGTGAAGTGGCATGCCAGAGCAGGTGTGCATTGTATCTAATTTATGTGCACTTTGCCTGTCACTATGGTCAAAAGCCAAAAGAGAATTACTCTTAGCCCCTTCAAATGATCTTATTCTGTTGTATCTAACTAAAGAATGATTGCACTGTTTACAAATTCTATTTGGAGCTACTTTATTACCAAGTTAAAGTAATGGATAATTGTATTAAAGGCTAAAATTTAGTTAACACAGTTCTCACTTACCTGATAGAGTGCCACACAGAAGAGGAACAGTACCATATAGATGATTTTGTACATGACAATTGTACCCTCAAAGCTGACAAAGAAGAACATGCCCCCACAGACGTAAATCCAGTACTTGATTAACATAGCCATCACCAGCTTCCCCAAGACTTTCATAATATCCTGTTCATCCTCCTCCTCCTCTTCTTCCTCCTCCTCTTCCTTCTCCTCCTCCTGTTCTTCTGACACTTCTCCCTCTTGCAACTCCTCTTCTGCAAATAGAGTCACATTTGGCCTTTGTCTGTTCTGGGTACTTTTAGTGAGAATTTAAATGAGTGAAAAGTAAAAGCTCTGCACACAACACAGAAACTTAAAACACAATATTCACAAGAGACTGCAATTCTGAAACAAACACACCTCCGGAGCAAGGAAAAGGGTTTTAACTTCATATGAGTTTCAACCAGCTCCTGAAGCTATATGGCATGTAGCTATACATCCTTACCAGACACCCATCTGCACTTTGTCTGAAAATGCCAGCAGCTGTAGCAGAAAATGAGAGCCTAAGGGTTATATAATGGATAATAGTCAAAACACTTTCCACGGCAATGGTTATACTCTCAAGTAAGCAACCTTTTCAACCAGAAAACAAAGAAACCACCAGCACCACCAGAAACTCCTCATCTTGAGTTTAAACACTTATCTTGAGTTTGAACCTCTCATCTTGAGTTTGTCCTTTAGAGAATAGGGTGTTTACCTCCAAAAGCCACAAGGAAGAGAAAACATTAACATAAACCCAAACAACCTTAAAAAAAATATAAATGCTGCACTAACACTGCTTTTTTTTCAAAGAAATCACCACTTTTCCAGCTCCTTCTTCTGTACATGGGCTACTGGAGAAAAGACAAGCTGCTTTTGCCCTATGAGGAGGTCAAGATCCTCCAGTTATTGTGAGGTTTGTGAAGCGCAGGATAATTGACCCTCCAGCAGCAAGTACATGTGCAAATATCTAGATAACAGAGCTTGCCAAAACCAGCACATAGCTGTAATGCTTTTCTTCCCACTGAGAACAATATTGAAACTTCACCATCAAAAGGCTTGTCCACTCCTTTCGTCCCACTCACCATCTCTCTTTTCAGGATCTTTCCTTGCAAAGCTTTGCAGTGTCCAGCTTTGACACTGATCAGATGTTTTACTGAGACAAGTATTGCAATTAATCAAGAAGGAAACTACACCACAGCTTCCAGGGCTCACTTTTTACCATTTCAGTGCATTGAACTTGTTCAGATCACCATCCAGATATACAGAAGAGGGCAAGGAAGGGCTGAGGGAACATGTGCCCAGTAGCAAAAGAAAGAACAGGCCACTGAGCTGCTAGATAAGCGGAACCTATAAAAGTAAACTTTGCTCTCAGGTATGCTTGCATTCCTGCACTAAAAAAAAGAAATATATGTTTATTTTTCCCATTGGAATTTGTAGTTTAACTTCTGTGTCTATAAAGTGTTTATGTACCAACACAATTTTCAAGGAATTTAACAACTGACTTTTTCTATGTAAACTCTTCTCCTGTGGTTAAACTCCTAGGGTTAGAATGTTTGAAAGTTCCATGATCTTTCTCAAATGAGTAATTTTAATTACCTTCAAGTAAAGAGAATTCTTATTTTATTTGAAATTCTAAAATTCAAAGGTGTTTTATTTTTATATCTGAGAGATAGCTGCACATAGATTTCGTAATATCTTCCTCAGCTAATAACAGGTATCTTTCTAATTGCTTTCTGTATCAGAGAAATGCAGTAACTGGAACATCCATAGCAACTGAAGGACCAAATTAGAGCTGGTTTTACCTTTCTCTTCATTTTCTTCACTTCCAACTTTGACCTCAGATAAAGTAGCTTCTTTTAGCCGAAGTGCTTTCTGTTCAGTGAGGTGTTGCCTAAGCAGTAGCCAGAAAGTAATTGTGAAAAGAATCTGCAAACAAAAATCAAAACAAAACCAACAGACTAATTGTATATCCTATGTTCTACTAATACAAGCATAGGTTTTCATAAATTTTGCATGCCTTTGTTTTCTCTGTCTATCAGAAAATGGCAATGATGACACTGGTGTCAAAGTGCATCTTTGTGCAAATTAAGTAATTTTGGAAACATCCTGCATTACAAACAACTTTGTTTCATTCACATTTTTCCATTCCTTGAAGGTATTTATTTATATGTTTCTATTCTACCCCATTCTATTCTGATTTTAATGACTGCCTTATAAGTTTAACAATCTTCTCATTATGCATTGATTAGTATAATTCCCCTAAATATTTTGATTTAGGAGGTTTGATACTTTAGGTGCTTAAGTACAATTAATTTAAATATCAACTTTTTTTTTTTTTAATGGGATTCAGTTACAGAAGACCCAGTCAACTGAATATGCCTTGCATTTGCAGCATTTACAAGACTTAAAATAGCTCTTAATTCTCTTAAGAGCTTCAAGAGATGATAATTCACTAACAGCAGGATATCTTAGAAATAAACAAATCTCTTCAATGACGAGTGCAAAAAGCTAAATTCAACAGCTTGCAATACCAAGAGACGAACAAATTCAGAAAACAGCATGATGCCTATCCCTCACACACTTGATTTTATGTTTCCTTTTAACAAAGTTTCACCTAATTTTCCTGGAGGGAGGGAATTTTGCCCCCCTACTCTGCCCTCAGGAGAACCCACTTGGGATACTGCATCCAGCTCTGGGGTCCCTGGTGCACAGGGAGACTTATCTCACTACTTAGCTAGAAGAATAAAATCTCAAATACGAAGCATGTAAGAGCTAAGTAATTTGCACACCATAGGATGACAAGGCCAGCAGTACAATACAGAGAACTCTCCTGCTTTTCTTCTAAAATGCAAGTCTTTGATGGGGGAAATGAGAGCTCCCAGGCTAGCAACAGCTGTTTTTATTGACACTGCAGCTAACACTGAGCCACAGCAGCAGATTGTCAGCCTGTGTGATATTGTAAAACACAGACTTGTTCTTTAGTGATTAGCTCTGTCTTCCTACCACATTTACTCCCTGTTCTACTTGGCATTTTCAGAGCCAGAGCTAGCTCTAAAAAAAGTCTTGAAGGGTTACAGACCAAAGAAATGCTTTTAGTCACCCTTTACAGTATACATTTTATCTCATTTTCAGACCAGGAAACACACACAAAGCATGCAGAAACTTATGCAGGAAGAATTACAGTACACTTCTTTCTATTCTTCACTCTGCAGAATAGAGTATCCAATCTTCATTGAAATTCAAACCTTACTCAAAGTACTTTAAATTAGGAATAACAGGGGGGTACCGAGTTACCCTCCCTTGGGAGGGACTGATGGACAAGGCTAACAAGCAAAGGGTGCCTAGGGTCATGTGAACAAGAGGAAATACATAATCAACCAAACAGGGCTTATGCAGGGTCACCTCAAGCGTTTTTATATAAGCAAGGCAACTACTTCAAGACACTGTTATGGGGAGATCTTCCAGCTCCTTTCTGGGAAAAGAGCATGCCAGCTGCCTCTCTGAAGTGCCTGTACAGTAATGCACGCAGCATGGGGAAAAAACACAAGGAATTAGAGACCTCTGTGCAGGGCTGTGATCTCCTTGGGATTACAGAAACTGGGTGTGATGGCTTGATTAGCTGCAAGAGAGAGCTACAGGCTCTTTAGGAAGCACAGGCCAGAAAGATGCAGAGGTGGAGTAGGGATTTGCATGACAACACAGCCGGAATGCATAGACTCTGTCTGGGGATGGATGATGAACTAGGTAACCTGGGAGGAATGCAGAGAGACTGGCTGAGCATGCAGAGACAAAGTTAGGAAAGCCAAGGCCTGAAACTGAGTCTGGCAAGGCATGTCAAGAGCTGCAAGAAGAGCTTCTGTAAATACTTAAGCAGCAAAAGGAAGGCTAGGGAAAATCTAGGTCCTCTGAGGGGGGCTGAGTGGGGCAACAGCTGTAGTGACAGAGGATATGGAAAAGGCAGAGGTACCAAATGCCTTCTTTGCCTCAGTCTTTGCTTACAAGACTGGTCTTAAGGAATCCCACGTCCTGGAGACCATGAAAAAGTTTGAAGCAAGGAAGATGCACACTTGCTGGAAGAGGATCAAATCGGGGAATATTTAAAGAAAGTTGTCATGCATAAGTCCATAGGTCCTGGGATGTCCACATGAATGCTGAGGGAGCTGGCTGGTGTCATGGTAGAGGCTACTCTCAATAATCTTTGATCAAATGTGGTGACTCGGAGAAGTGCTGAAGGAAAGCAAGTGTCACTTATATTCAGGAAAAGGAAGATGGAGGATACAGCCTGGACAACCTCAACTCAGTCCTTGGGAAGATGGCTGGAAAAATTTGATGCTGGAAAAAGCTTCCTAGAGAAGCTGAGGATGCTCCATCATTGGAAATGTCTTAAAAGGGCCCTGCTGAACTAAATCATTCTGTGATTCTAAGTTGATGGAGCAGCTAATCCTAGAAAACATTTCCAGGCACACAAAGGAACCATCAAGAATAGTCAGAGTGGATCCACAAAGGGGAAGTCATGTTTGATCAGCCTCATAAACTTCTACAACAAAATGACATGGTAGATGAGAGAAGAGCAGTGGATACTGTCTGCTTAGACTTCAGACAGGCTTTTGAAACTGTTTCCCATAAAATCCTCATAGAGAAGTTGATGAAGTATGGGCTAGATGAGCGAGCAGTCAGGTGGACTGAAACTGACTGAACAGCTGAGCTCAGAGACATGAAGTCCAGTTGGAGGTCAGTGATTAGCAGTGTACCCCAAGGGTCAATCTAGTCTAGTTCAACATCTTAATTTATGTTCCAGATGATGGGACAGAGTTTTTCACCAAGTTTTCTGATAACACAAAACCAGGAGTAGTGGCTGATACACCAGAAGGCTGTATTGCCATCCAGAGTGACTTCAACAGGCTGGAGAAAGGGGCTGACAGGAACATCACAGCATTCAACAAGGGGAATTGCAAAGTCCTGCACCTGGGGAGGAAGATCCAGCACACGCATCATTATGTGTTGGGGTTCAACCAGCTATTGAGTAGTTTGGCATAACAAGTTGAATGTGAGCCAGTAATGTGGCCTTATGGTAATGGTATCCTGGGCTACATGAGGAGTGTTGTCAGCAGGTCAAGGAAGGTGATCCACCTTCTTTACTCAGCACTGGTGAGGCCACAATTTGGGTGCTGTGTCCTGTTCTGGCTCCTCAGTGCAACAGAGACATGGAGGTACTGGAGACAGTCCAGTTGAATTCACCACAAAGATTAAGGGATGGGAGAATCTCTCCTACGAGGAAAGGCTGAGAGAGGTGGTACTGCTCAACCTGAAGAAGACAAAGCTGAAGGGAAATCTCATCCAATTTCTTAAATATGTGAATGGAGGTGGAAAGAGTTTGGAGCCCGACTCTCTTCAGTGGTGTCCAGTGATGGAAACAGAGACAATGGAAACAAACTGAAACATAGCAGGCTCCCTCTGAACATGAGGAAACATTTTTTTCTTCCTGTGAGGAGGACTGAGCATTGTCACAGGTTGCCCAGGGAAGTTGCGGAGTCTCCATTCTTGGGGATATTCAAAAGCCATCAGGGAATGGCCCTGGGCAATCAGCTCCAGATGGCACTGCTTGAGTAGGGAAGTTGGACCAGATGATCTCCAGAAGTATTCTGTGATTCTCTGAAAGTTATGGAGTGCATTATATTCAGCCTAAAAAAAACCCACTAGACATCTATTAGCTTCAGGGAAGTGGCCAAATCATCATATATACACAACAGTTTTCTTGACACCTTCTGTTTTCAGTCAAGATATTTGATGGTACAGCTAATAAGAAACAATGTCAAAGGGGCCAGCATATTAAGACGGTTAAAACTTCATAGAGATTTACAAAGTCATTGAGAAAAACTGTAGAACTTCTCTTGGAGAACCCCTTGAGCTTTAGCCCTCTTACTAAACTATCCCTATCTTTACAAGAGAAATAAAATAGCACTCACTAACTTTCAAATGCATTAAAGACCCAGAAATGGTTGTCCAAAGGACACTGCCAACAAGGAGGATCACTTACAAAATCACCTTAAATTGTAATTAGGAGACACAAGGGAAGTGATTCACTTAGCACAATGGGAGCAATGCCAACTAGATGCACTCTCTGAGATGGCCCCCTTGGGTGCTCTAGGAAACAACTTCTTGTTTGTGTTCAGTTCCTTCCCCAGAAGCAAACTCGCCAAGAAAGATGCATTTTGTAGTGCTTTCAAGACATCAAAGAAAAAATCCACCATGCCCTGAGGTCAGCAAACTCTCTTGGTTCTGACCTGAAATGGATTTTAATTCATGCTGATTCAGGTGTAAGGATAAATATTAAAGCTCAGTCACAGTTTTGTGCTGCTGCTTGTGAGAAACTTTAAGGGAAGTGAGAATTGGTAATTGCAATGACATCATAGTTCCAGTTGCCATCATAGTCAGAGACAGATCTGACATCCCATGGGTATTAATTTAGAAAATCAAATCACATCTAGTTTTGAATTCAGTTTATAAAACCAATGAAGTGAGCAATTTCCATCCACTAAGTAACCTCATGAAAATCTAAAAGATGTTTGAAACATTTACTCTAGTATTAGCTTAAGAAGCAGGAAGCAGTTTTCTGAACACTATTTTTTAACAACTTACCCTTTATTTTAGACCTGCTATTGGAAGCAGTTACACTGAAAACTGTGGATTCACTCTTAAAGAAATGTCAAGAGATTCACATTTTTTTCTCACAATATATTTTGTGGTTTCATAGATAAATCTCAGCTGTTTGTAACACCTACCTTTGATGCCAGCTCCCCAGGTTCCTTTCTTTTTAAAAAACCCGATACTTGAGGAAGCTCATCATTCTCGAGCTCAATACTCCATATATATTGCAATATTAGCAGTAAATTTCCATAAAAAACCATGAATGGTGAACTGATCATGGCGTATTTCCTTCGGTCCCGAATCATCCACAATGTGCAAGACCAGATCAGTAACACAAAAGTCAACCAGCTGTGATACGTGATACTCCATGCCTTGTGGAAGGAAGAAAGAGAGTCAAAAATCCACAGATGCACTCAGGAACAGCATAAATGCACATTGGCAGTTACACTTTACACTTCTCTACTTAGCACATATTTTCACTGTCATCAGACTCTCACCCATATTAATCATCTACTGGGCCAGCTACAACAAACCCCTTGAAGAACATGCAGAAAGTGTTTTTTTAAGAAATGCACAGCTCAGGGCGAATCCTTCTTTGTGAACTTTGTAAGCAGAATCATTGCTTCTTATTACATCAAACTAAAGGAGATGGAAAATACAGACTAATCTTTGGGCACAAAAGATCTCGTGAAACAGCAGCAAAGAATTCAAAGCAGGAATAGCAAAACATAACCAGTAGGTTACTACATTCAAAGCCTTTGACAGACTTACAAAACTGTGCTAACTCCGTGCTGTTCTAGCTTTTGTGGAATCAGTTTAAATGGAAAGCTATTGTGTGCACCCACCTAACCTGAAGAACATTTAGTCTACAGCAACCATGGTAGATTACCTGAAATACTCACAACTACAGAATGTTTTCTATTGCTTTCAGAATTCAGTTACTGAAAATTGCTCTAGTGAACACTCAGGGAAAGGATTTGGCTTTTAGGTGTTTTTTATCTATATCGTGTTACTGATTTATGACTGAATTCAACTGTACATATGCTGGTATAACTGTGGAATAACTGCCAATAAAGAATTTTATATTCCTTTTCGATTTAAGTAGAAAATTATTCAACATTAAGAATATTTCTATCAGGTTAGCTCAGCTCCCTTGGAAATTATGTCTTTTAAGTGTATGTGAAAAACATCAATATGCTACTTCTCTGTCCTCATATAAGAAAATAGCTTACACTGAGCTGTCTTTGGCTATAGTATAAATGGATTTGCATCAGAACACACCTTAAATAAATTTATAAAGTAATTTGGGTCATATAGGAATATATCATGAAGGAAAAAGCCAGCAGTGTGTCAATATTAAACTAAAAGAAAGCTCTTCGAATATATCTTCTCCTTTTATATTGAGAGATATCACCCTAGAAATTAAATACTCGTCTAGTAGAAGGTGTCCCTGTCAAAGCAGGGGGGTTAGAACTAGGTGATTTTTAAGATCCCTTTCAACACAAACCATTCTATGACCTAAGTACATGAATTTAAAATAATAGGGAAGAAGCCACTGTGTCAATATGAAAACAACTACTTGCTAATGTCTTAGAATGCATCAACCCAGACCCATATTTTGCACAAGGAGCCTGCCTTAATTAGAGGAAAAACTTTTTCCGCTAAAAGACAGCAAATAAAGTTTGAAACTTTATGCAAACAAGAGGTAGCCAAGCTAATTTGTTTTACCATTTTTAACGCAAAATTGGGCCAAGAAGCTTTATGGTTAATTTCATCATGGTTGAAACCCTTCCAAAACAGTAAAAGCAAAGCTTGCACTGGGAATATAGAGAGAGACCTAACCACTATGTAGAAAACTTGGTATAATGAAGCTCAAAGTATTGCTTCAAGGAGGCTTAAAAGCAAGCAGCAACATGAAAAAGAGAAAGAAAGGTAATAAGTAAAACGAGAGGAAAATCTGGCTTGGCAAGATTTTCTTGCATTTTTCTTTAGATCTTCCTATGTCAATAAAAGAAACCAGGCTTTACAGATCTTTTCTCCTCAGAGAGCAATTGGATGTATGCATCAACCTGAAGTAGGAACTATATTTTAAAAATCTTCTATAACAGCACGAAATGCTTTCATTTTGTAGGTAAATTTCTGAGTGGTGCAAACACAGGACAAACCTGCTTTTGCAGAAACTTGGGAATCAACAGAAAACTGAGCTCCAGTGGTTTTCTGACATTCAGATAGACAACAAAGAATCCCATGTGTTGCTCTATTTATAAGTCTACAACAGGCCTGGGAATTATGCATTAACCTAAAACAGGCCCAAAATTATGCAGACACCATATTGATATTTTCTAACCCGGATGCAACGATTTACTGAAAACCAACGATGAGATTACTTTCCGAAAGGCATTGAGAGACGCATTTGTAAAATGAACAGCATTATCCTTTTTGCTGCCAGTACTTACCATCATAGCTATCAGAGCACAAATGTAACTTTGTTTCATGATAAATTGGAACACAGAGACCAGGGCATGTAATTTAACATTTTCTTTTTCCTCCTGGGTAACTTCCTCTTCGTCTTCTTCCTCCTCTACCTCTTCTTCCTTTTCTAAGTAGAAAAAGAAATTCTTATTTGCAATCCCTGCTGGTCTAAAGATAGCATATGAATCCTCTCCTGGAATTATTTTGCACGTAATGACTCTGATGGCTACTTCAAATCAGTGTGTTGGTAGGCAAAGTACTTTGGATAGTATAACCTACAGCCCAGTTTACAGAATTGCCATATGGTTGGCCATCACTGTAAGTCGACAGCAATTTTTAAACTTCAACAGGCCAAAGAACTTTCCAAAATGAAAATAAATGGTAGAGGCAGTGAGTGGAGATACAGAATAAGAAAACAATATGGAACTAAGGACAATTCCTAGGGAATTCACTACCTGACATATCATCTGAAGGCTCCCATTTGTACTGTGGTGTTGAGTACATGTCTGCTTTGGCCGGACCATTTTCTAATGGCAGCGCAGGGTGGATGGTGTGATAGTCAGCAGGGTTCCCATTCACAGTTACCAGCAGCACCTGCCAGGACATCGGAGAGAGGCACTGCATTTAGGGTGGCTCTTAGAACAATGTGACTCCTACCTCCGTACTTCACTACTGTTGGAGAGCCAGTGTTCAAAGAGCTTAACAAGTAACTGCAGTTACTCCCAAAGAAATTGCTATGTTATAGTCATGTTGCATGCAAAAGTAGCACATAACAATTTCCAAAATTAATTGTTAGCTTTTTATGCCATATCAATAAAATGAAGCAAAAATTCATTCTCCTTCTTAGGCAAACTACTACACTGATATTTTGAGACTTTAGTTCACATCTAATTATTTCCAGTAGTCATGAAAATAATGGTTATAAATTACTTTCAAATTTGTATTATTCCTGGTGACACCTATATTTGTTGCTGTTAATAAAACCACTTGTGCTAATTATTGTTATTGATGCCACATTTACGTCACTTGGTAGTACTAACTCAACACTCTTTCATTGTTTTTTTTTGTTTTTTTTTTTTTTTAATAAAGTCTCCAGCAACCACAATCATTAATATCGCTCTTATTGGCAGAAATTCACATGCAATGCATTAGTGATGGCAATACACACTGAAGACTGACTTCTGCTCAAGCTGTGAGACAGGAGCGTATTTTGCCTGTAATAACCATGCACAGACATGTGTGGACTGTTTCAGAATAGTATCTGGCTTATGTTCAGCTATATTCAGCAGCTACACCAACCACAGACTGTGGAGCACGTTTAGATTTGGTCATGGATGCTCCCAAAATTCATCTGCATGTCCATTCTGTGCATGCTGAACAGAGAGGATGTTTCCACTTTCAGAGTCTGCTAGGGTCTATAGCAGTCAAGATATACAGATAATTTGCTGCCTGTTCAAAGATTTTCTGTAATATGTAATTGAACTCATATGTGTTGTCAGTCATACTTTAAGGGCCTCAGGCATTCCAACATGAATAAAATAAAAAAATAGAGCAAAGAAACTAAATCAAGTTTAAAGATGGCTTGCATTAGAAAGCATATTTTCATATTTATTTAAACCCAGTGAAATAGCAAAGATCGTTTGCCAGTTGGTACTACTACAAGCAGTTTAATGCCCGTGATCAATCAATGGTTTCTGACTGAAATTAAGGAAGCAAAGGACAATTATATTTAGGATAATCAAGGATATAGGGTAAATGTCAGGCTAACCAAAAGTACAAAAGTTTTTCAAAAATCATCTAAGGTTTTATCTGTATGTATCAGTGTAATCTGTATTTACAAACATTAAGAAGAACTGCAAAATTACAAAGACTAGTAGTATACTAACATCCGATGGCTTGTATTCATCTTGGGTCATTGACAGAAGCTGCAAAAAGCAATGCAAGGACAAATTATTAAAGAAGCACAGCTCAAGCATTAATAAGTCTAAGTTTTTGAACACATGCATGCATATTTGCTGACTTTTGCAGACTTGCACTAAAAAATTCAGAAACAACTCTTAAAAAGCCAGCAGGATTGTACACTACCATAAAATGATATTGAATGTGCCATAGCATTAACATAATTTTACTGTATGTTCCTGTGAATTTTAAACTAAAACCGAGAATGTTGCATTGCAATTTTGGATACTAGGTCAAAGAATTAATCAGTATGGCATTATACTGATTAACTGCTTTCTAATGTCTTTCTAATGATCCAATGCTTAAAAACTAAGTTTTTAAACAATCATTAGAATTATTACAATTACAAAAACAGTACCCAATAAAATGTTGATGCAAATATAAAACGTGATACTTCATCCATTTGCCAGCTTCTTTACCATTACTATTATTATGGTGGAGTTCTTGAGGCTTGAGTATATGTGGCTCAACAAAATGTTCATATATCCCAGTTTTGACAACAACTCAACAAATGAAATTTTGCACTGCAGCTGGTGCAGACAGATGATAGAAAGATGGACCTTTCCAGGAGATTTTGCACAACTGCCTCAACTGCCTTGCTTTATGTCTCCAACAAAGACACCAGTAAGCTTGGAGGAAAATAAGCTGGCAGTCCCCACTTACCAATGACAGTATTAATTAGTAGTTACAAGGCAGATCAAATCTTTACATCAGGTTTAGCTCTCTGACAGCCTTTCTGTTTTGTACAAAGATAATGGTCCCATGCCAAAAGGCCAGCCCTAAACTACTTAAATGTGGAAGCCAAAAACATAGAGCATCCCTTCATTTATTTCCTTACACTGGCTCCTTGTCTTGTTTTATTCATTTTTACAAAATATATTCCTACTCTGCCACACAGCCTTGATATTGTATCTGATTTATATAATCACATGGGAAGATCTTACTTGCAACCTATATAATGCTGTTCCCCTTAATTTCAAAGTAATTGTGTAATGCAGAGACCGTTCCCCCTCCAACCTTACTTTTCTTTCATCAGTTGTATAGTGGCTTGCATACCACAGACTACGTCTTCTCTCTGCTGTCATTGGAATTGGGCTGCAGGGTATTTCTTTGTCATCTTCCCTGCTAACAGATTTCTCTTCATCAGGCATCTGCTAAATGATAACAAATGACAACACTAGGTATGGCTCTGCAAATGCAATATTATCAGAGGAATTTACATTTTCCCCCAACTGATGCTCCCTCTCCAAAGTACGTCTTTGAAACATCTTTTAGTGACTAATACACTCAGTTCATGATACATGACTCTTACTGAGATGACATTTTCAGAAACTATGACAGAGGTTTTCTATAACTTCTAGTTATATGACATCAGAATTACACAGACCTCCACACATTACCTTAACTTACTATATAGTCATACCACAAACACACATAAAATACATAAAATATAAAACCCATAAAACACAGATGTTTAATTTTCAAGGTGTGTATTGAAAGAAAATTCACTCTTCTCATCACCTTATACACGTGAAAAGCCAATTCTGCTTCACTAAACAGAAGAATGGCAAAGAGTAAGTATTTGTATATGTATCTACCAATGAAGATTAATTTAACTTACCATACCTCAATATGTAACAAAGTAGTCAGTGCTGGTCATCCACCTAGGCTTATCTAATCTTGCTCTGGAGTCAGCAAAAACCTGTGTGTGCTCACATATAAAACAAGCTAACTGGAAAAAGACGATGCAGATTTACCAAGGACAGCCTGATTGTTTTTTATGCTGAAACAACTGATTGAGTGAATAAAGGAAGAGCTGTGGATGTCAGCTACCTTAATTTCAGCACCTTTGGCTATTCTTCCACAACATCTTTGCTGACAAGCTGGTAAGATGTGGACTTGACAGGTGGACTACAAGATGGGTGGAGAACTAGCTAAACTGTCTTTCTCCAAGCAGGATAATGGCTCAAAGACAAAAAGGTAGTTGGTCATGAGTGGAGTTCCACAGGGACTAGCACTAGATCTGGTACTATTCAGTATCTTCAAAACTATCCAGATGGAATTGCATTCACACAAAATGAACTAGGAGAAGGTAGATAGGCCAGAAGGAAGAGTCACCATGCACAGATGGAACAACAAAAAATGCACAGGTTTTAACAAAAATACAGTCCTGACTCTGGAATAAACCCACATAAAGGCTGTGGACAGACTGTGTAGGAAGCAATTCTGGAACAGGCTCAGAGGGTGCTGGTGAACTGCAAACTGAACATGAGCCAGCGGTGAACTCCAGCAGCAATGAAGGCAGACATGTCCTGGAATGCATCACCAGGAGTTCTGCCAGCAGATCAAGGGATGTGATTATTCCACTGTACCTGGCAACTGCCAGGCCATACCTGCAAGTCAGTTCTGGCATCCCCCCATCCCCCAGTTCAAGAGAGACACAAAAAATCTGGAGAGGATCCAACAGAAAATTTTCAAGAGGATTAGAGGGTTGGAGAAGGTGAATGATGCAGAAATTAGGGTTTTTTTTCAGACTTACAGGATCTAAATTGTAGTTTTAGAGAAGACAGAGGTACTTTTCTCATGGGGAGACGTGGTTATAAGAGCCTAAGGACATGATTTGCTTCAAGCAAATGCCTCCTGGCTATTAAAAATAATAATTAATATTTCACCATGAAAACACTGAATCACTGTCATTGGTAGCCTTTGCTGGAAATGTCCAATATTTGGCCCTGGACAATTTAGTCTGAAGCCCTGCTCACAAGAAATTGCATCATATGATCTTCATAAGTCCCTTCCAAACCACACTGTTCTGTGACACTGCAATTGTCTCTGATCCACGCGGTCTGTTTCTTCATCAGTCACAGCAACTGTTATCACTAAGTTGAGGTGGACTGCAAATGTACTGGTCTTAACTCCATCTTAATTCCATGGCTCAGCATCAGTACAAAACCTCTCTAACAGACTTAGAATGGATGTTATTACTGCAACAAAGCAGGAGAAATGGGTATGTGTACATAACCCATCTAGGTTACAGCGCCTCCGTGGTGGTAACTGTTTTCATTGCTTATGCAAAATTGCCTGATGCAATAAAAGAATAAATCAAGATGCTGAGCAGAGGTCTGCAAAGCTACCCATGGGAACAGGACATCCAAACATCCTAGCTAGTTTTGAAACTCTCTCCATTCCAATCCTAACAGCAAAGTCCTATTTTTTAAATCTTGACTTAGATAAGCAATGGTTATTAATTTAGTTTCACTTCTCAGAGGAAAGGGTAGCACATTTCACATATGATTGTATATTTATATTTGATTGTAAAATGCCATTCCTAGCAAAGCTGTAAGATGAAATAAACTGATTCTGTGCTTAAAATACGTGTCACTGCCATTTGAAACTTTAATATAAATGAGAACCATAAAAAACTGCTTATCAAAGGCATTTAGTTTGGCACTAGGGTGACCAAAAAAATACAAAAGACCTAAGATGTACATAGTTATTTCAGTAAGACATTTTTAGCCTAAGGGACTACAGGGAAGGGTGGGAAATCTTGTTTTCTCTTTCTCAGAAGAGGAAGAAAAGTCCAAAAACACAGTACTAGTAATAAAAGTACAACTTGTAAGAGTCTTTTGACTGGTCTAATTTTTTCAGTTCTTCCAATAGCTGAGCAAGTCTCAAATACTTTTTAATTCAAACAATTATTAAAATTCTATGAGACAACTCTACATTCAATTGTTGTAACTGTTGACTCCTGTACTATTGCTCAGTACTCACAGGACAGAATGAATGGGCTCTATTCATACATTCAGTACTGGCACTTACAACTATGAGCTGAAATCTCTAGAGGCAGATCACTACTTCTTTTTTGCAGAGGTGGAATTTCACAAGACTCAATGTTAGAACAAATCAGGATCCAAAATAGCAAGCATAAGTAAAGCAAAACTTGCACTGACTGCCACAGTCATTTTGCATGAGTAAGCTCCATTCAGAATCCCACACAGTGACCATACACGGAAATCTCTTATGTGCCATACTTTGGCATTGTGGCATACACACAAAAAAACTTCACTCTGAAACTCAAGATTTGAAGTGGGCACTGTTCCTGTAAAAGTGTTCATCAGCTGCAGTATTTAGAGACAGTCTCAAGAGGATCTCTCTCAAAGACACCTCCTGCTCCAATCCAGGAGGCATTTTATCCACAGGAGGACCCCGAGATGTAAATCACACAAGAAGAAAAAACCCATCAGGTTTACATGTCTTACTCTGCTTTTAGCATCTACTACACCAGTGTTATATTTAGCTTATCTACATCTTTTTAGACTAAATAAATATTTCCTTATGCATAATCTATCATACATGTTTTGTGCAAAACAGATTTTCTTCAAGAGATTCTTTTGAAGAAAATTCCTAAGATGACTCACTTCTTACTGTACACGGCAGCAGGATACAGAGAACAACTGTTTTACACTTATCACTACGTAGTGTATTGTCTTTGCCAACCATGCAACTATAGGTGGGTTAGTGGTGAGCTCCTAAATACAGTGTAACAGTGAAATCACTGCGGACTGCAAAGGCAGGTTATATACTCACTTCCATAATGAATCAAATGCACCACAGATTAGCAAGTTAAAAAACATTTCATTAAAACTTAGAAAACAATTATTTCTGAATTTAAATGATTGAGAATGGAGTCTACCAGTGGAAAGCTAGTAAGAGAAAGATTAATTCTTAATCTATGCCACCACTAAATGTAAATAAATTGGATATAGAAAAAAAATCTGTTAGAAGGAAGTGAGCAAAATATAGCAAAATTTTGCAAATCTCAGCATCTTTTTCTAATGACAAATTCTTGCATCACTACATCCTGTGCACCAAAAATCAGCATTAATGCATGGGTAATCTTTTCTTTACAATGTTCTCTTTTTTAAGCATCCCTTTATCTTTGCACGGAAGCATCATTTCCCTGACATCTGAAGTTCTCATGGGAGTGCCAAGACTTTGTATTGCCTCTCATGTAGCCATGGGTTTGAGAGACATCAGCATTTCTTAAATTAATGTCTTTTAATACTTACTTACTCTAGCTCAATTACTTGGAAAGCATGTCTGATTTCATATGTTGGCAGTTCCCAGAGACTGATTTTAGTGTCTTATGGGAATATCTATCTGAGACACCACACAAGTAGTCTAAAAAAAAGTGCAGGCAAGATCACTATAGTTTCTCTCAAGTCCCTGGAGGAAATGGCAGCATTCACTCTATGCTGAGACAGAAAGGCCCACTTCTACCCACTGAAAGAGCTGAGCAACTTAGTTCAAACACCAAACTTTAAGATGGTGAAAGCTGGATGAAAATAACCCAGGGACTGGAAATGAATTCCCAGAGTTGCTGAGATCACACAGATCACATTAACTGCATCTCACGTGCAGTTACTCCTCTGTGAATAGTTCTCATGATTTTACTATGCAGTTTGTGAGATGTGGAGTTTTAGTTACAGTCCCAGTGCTAAAATCATATTATTATCTGGAAACCTCAGTTTTCACTTGGGAAAAGAAAAAAAAAAAATCAAGTTTACAGATGCTGCTGCAGAAAAAAATAGGAAAAGCCCCTAAAAATACCCAGTGTCAGAGGCTCCTGGACTACAATCTTGTGACTTTAGAAAATACAGTATTAAGATTTCTGGAAACTTAAACCCCAATTTTTTTAATAACTCAAGCTGACAGTTCTGGCATCATTCAATTTTTGAAGCCCTATGTATGTAAACACCAGACATCTCAATTCAGAGATGTCGGTTGCCTTTTTAAATGTTAAACTGTTACATTATCCATTATATGAAGAAAAACCCTTAAAATAAGAAAACCTTCAACAGTTTTTACTTGCTACTATGAACTCCACTAATTCACAGCAGTCATAACTATTTTCATTGGGTTTTACAAGCACTGCTAAACCTAAACTCTAAAACTGGCATCCATCCTCAAAGGATTCAGAGATTTAAATAAATAATGTCTAGGATCATCCTTTTAATACTTTCAGTTTCTAAGCTTTTAAGATACCTTTGGGTTTTTATATTCCTGTTTTTCTCTGAAACTGGAAGAATTAACATTTTTCCCCCTCCTTGTTCTCTTGCTGTTAAATGAAAGCAGGGATTTTAACTTAGGCACACAGAATCAGGAGGAAAGGTTTTGATTTTTTTTTTTCTATATCTGTGATAAAATTGCAAATTTCTGTCTTGTCTTACAGTATTCTGTGCAAGAATATATACTACTTCAGTTCTGCTGGACAACTCTGGATGTTTGCATTCCACTTGATAGCACCTAACCTAGAATCACAGACTCAGAATCACTTAGGTTGGAAAAGACCTTCAAGATCATCGAGTCAAGCGAGTCCAACCACTACTTCATATCAATATTTGCTTTCCAAGTCAGAGTAAGCATTAAAATTCTGCCATTTAATTCCTTACTTAAATAGTCCTGATGATTTTAGAAAGAATATCCATGTCACCCTTCTTAGACTGGACTCTTGACACTTAGCAAAAAGACCAAATTCAAAGTACCAACTTGCACTTGCTGTCTACTTCCCTTAACTTTCCTAAGTGTTTGCATCTCTGTTACCAAGTATCTGGATTGGCCAGTCTCACAGTCAATAGTCATTAGCAGTAGAAGAGAGAAGGAAGTCACCCTTACGATGGGCTCTTGTAGCCAGAGACGAATAAGAGTTGCAAGGGTGTAGTACATCACCAGCAGTAAGATTGGATTAGCATGGTGATACCAATGTAACTCTTGATTTTTGATGATCATCCAAGTGCTTGAGCAGTTTGTCTGAGTAAGAGAAGTGACTCCGAACAACCTGCGAATATAAAAAAACAAGACAACCAAGTTAGAGAACAAACACCAAATCTTACAATGCTTGAAAATATTTTCTTGGCCATTTTTTATTACCTATAATACCAATTGCTCTGTTCAAAAATAGCATTTTCCATCACATCTAAAATGCATTGAATATTTTCATTCAACACATTTGGTCAAAAGAAATAGGTTTTTTTCACTTGGTTTTCAGCACAAAAAATAGGAGTATAATAATATTACATCCACTATGTCCAATAAGAAAACTTTCAGGGCCCTGTGCCCTTTAGGTCCAGAGCTACAGAAAATGGGGAGAGAAAATCTGGCTGCAAGTCCATTTGGCAAACCACAGCAACATGACATTTCAGAGCGATTTAGTAAATTGACGTACAACACCATTCCACTCACCCTGCCAGGACAGAGTTGTAAAGTACATCTCCTCAGCACATGGAGCAGTTTCCTGGGGTTTTTTTTGGTTTGGGTTTTTTTTTGGTTTGTTTTGTTGGTTTTTTTTAAATTTTAAAAAGCTAATATTATTAATACATTTCTATCTATTATGACAATGCTAATAAACACACAGAATTCCACTGAATTCATAGCTGTTCTGAACAAAATCTGAAAATATTCAGAAAGGTTATTGTTGCAGATCATCAAATAATTGAGGAAAAAAGGAGAAAAATTAATCTGCAGTATTAATATCAGTGATATGGGATATTTGACTATTTCTGGAAAAACTGGGATTACACAATATTTCTGTCAAGTAAGAAATATATGCTGGAAAAAAAAGCACTTAAGAATTAAAGGAAAATCTGCAACATTTTCAATTTAATACAACATGTCAGATGTCTTGTAGATGTGTTAGATACTGAAATAAAACTACTATGAAACATTAATTAGTCTGGTTCTGTCACTACAAAATAGGTTGCAGAGTTCCAAAGTTAGGGCATTAAGCTACCACTAGCATGTGTCAGTATTCACTATAAACAGTTTTGTCTATTGGCAAAAGGTTTATCTTCCACAATGTGCCTGAGAGTTTTCAAATTTTACAAAAAATAGATCTCATTCTAAGAGACAACCAAGAACTATTTCTTAGTAGAACAATCAATCCCAAAGTATTGTTCCTCTGAAAGTGTAAACCAAATGCTAAATAAAAAAAATCCAACAAACACATGTTTTTCTGCTGGGGGATTTAATCATTAAGAGGTTCAGTTCTTCCTTTACCTAGAAACACCCAACATGAAAAGCTGAATGAATACAAAGAACACTCAATATATGACAATATATTCATATATATATATACATAATATATATGTTCAATGATATATATGGTCAATATATGAACATTCAATGACATTCAATAGAGGAGTGCTGCCTGAAATCTGCCTTTTGGATGCTGTAAAGTGAAAAGAATATAAAAAGAGAGATGTTATACTTGTTTGTTAACTGGGGTTTGTTGCATGGGCATAATACCATCAACTCCCAGAATGAGAGCTCTACAGCATTTTCTTAAACAACCTATCAGCACTCACTTCTCATTCTGATTGTCAACACAAGCCAAAGGCTATAAACTTTAAGATTTCACAGAGTTTTTGGGTGAAACTGAGGTGGAGGGGGAAAAAAAAACCTGCATACAAAGTAAATTGCTGTAACTTAAAAGCAGTTGACAGAGCTGTGTTTGGAGTTGACCCAAACTCAAACTTCCATAACATCCAAGCACATCCAGAGCTGATGTTACGGTATGGCTCCATCTCACTGAAATTCATGCTGGATTGTATTCTGTTCATATTTCTATCAGCACAGAGGAACATCTTGTTTGTCTGCTTTCCTCTCTGCCAGCTGGCTTGTCATTTTTGCCATCGACAATCAGCGTTCTTGAATTCCTGTTAGTTGTTGAGCTCCCATTAGTTTCATCTTCTACCTCTGTTTCACAACACAGCTCTCCACCTTTAGTTCATTTCAGACTTTTCTATGTAAGCACAGTACAATTCGCCTTATTTCTGTTTCATAAACATCAGAATCAGAGTGAAATCCAATTCTTACTAAAGTAAGAAGTCTTTCTGTTGACAGTTAGTGATGACAATTTCCTATATAAATGAGGGAAAGTTCCTGAAGGTTCTTGGACTCTTCTGCCAAGCAGACATGACCTTCATATCACATATTCCATTCCTTTAGTATGTTTTATAATATACTATAGCTATAAAGTCAGAACAACTTGTGCTTTACTTTTATCTCCACTGAAAACATTCCACATGCTCCTAACGGTTAGGAAATTTTATTATGTTTCAGTTAAATTCTCATTCTCAGTTTCATTTGTTGGCTTCAAATTATCCATATGTTATACTACTGGACTTAACTCTGTTCCCTTCCTGCCCCGCATTCACCAAAGATGCGTAAGATAAAATGCACCTTTTCCTTCTTAGTTGCCACTTGACCAGGAATGCACTTCAATGTATTTCACTTCATTGTATTCAATGTATTTTGCTTTGCCTCATAACTCATGAACCTAAAGGAACTGCTCCTCATTTCTGACTTCTTGGGTTTGGAGACTTGTTAGTCAAACGTACTCAACACAACATTCCCTGTTTAGCAAGTTCAAAATACTCTATTCGTCTTGGGAATGCTCGTCCTGTCTTTTCCGGCCTCCAACAAGGCTACAAGTCACTACTCACTCGATATTTATGCTTCATCTTTATCTTCAATAGGAACTGCTAGTGCAGTGCATTTTTCAGAGAAATAGAGTCATCTTGTCTTTTTTAAAGCTTTTAAGTACCCATGTATTGCTGCCATAAAATGTATGAGCAACATGAATTAGGGCATTATTCAGTTCTGCATACTCCATTCTGCAAAGATGTCTTTACACTCAGTATTGATCAAAATTCAGCTGTACTTGTGTCCAACTCGGATCTTGGTGTGACTTCATCTTAGCCAACGTACATGACCTTACCATCAGTAAGGTCAGAATGAGTCCTAAGTGGGAGAAACCAAATACCAAACAAGACAACTGTATACATGCCTGGGTACAGAAGATAAGTAAAACAAATTCTGAGACACTTATTCACTAATGGAAATACTTTGCTTTCCAAAAGACTGCCTGTAACATCAAGAACAACTGGAGCTTTGCAAGATGTGAACAGATTAACATTTCTGTTCTCTCGAAGTAAAAATTGGGTTTTTGAAAGTCCTCACTGGCATTCTGAAAAATGCATAGCAGAAAGAATTTGGAAAAAATTTTAGACAGGCCAAGAGGAACTTGAATGTCTGACTGAGAAATTCTCTGAAATAACACAGTTAAAAACAGTTCTTAAAATAAAGGTGGCATCTTTTTGTCCATTTACTACCCTATAAGCTTGTTTTCCCAGCAAAGCTTCCTGCAGAATTTGTGAATCATCCTTCTAGCAGATGCACTTTTATCTTTTGTGACTTTCTGACAAAGTTGGAAACTGTGATCATAAAAAGTTTCCACTTTTTATATTAGTCTAACATTAAAATTCCGAAAAGCAATTTCAATTTCACTTGAAAACAGAAAAACACATTCCTTTTGTACCCATAGATATTTCACATAAGGAGCTGCTGAAGTTGTTAACTTTACATTGCTAAAACGTTTAAGGCATGCATTTTTTAATTATTACATTAATATGGTATAAGAATTGGTGTTAGTAATTAGTTATGGTGTTAAATACTACCAAAAATAGCTATGTAAACAAAAGATGGTGTATTTCATATACAGAGTAATCAAAAAATAATTACAGATTTGTTAGGTCTGTGAATTTTGCTTGCAGTTATAATTATATGTTTTAGGGGTTTTTTTTGTAAAAAAATACTTGTCATTTCAGATCCTGCACATACTGATGTTTTAGGAGTTGATTTCAGATCAGGATTTACCTCATAAGTGTTTGCATCAAGTCACTTCAGGAGATGCATTTCCTGATTCGGTATTTATGATTACAGCAACTTTTTTCTGATGCCCATACCTATTGCATGGCTATTCACAGCAATGACATCAGTTTTGAGCTGGGCTGGATTTGGGGAACACATCTTTGTAGAACTACTGGATTTGTGCTGGATTTTATGAATTATTTGAATCTTTATTTCGTCTGGATATCTTCTCTTGCATATTTATTTCACTCTCCTCATGTGGAAGGAGACAAGAGTGGTGCCTGAAAGTCTGGAGTAGGAGAATGGAATATCAAGACTGGCTGACATTTGAATAGCTGAGCATGGAAATGGAGATGCTAAAAGTGACCAAACAAGAGAAGAAAAAGGAGGAAGAGGTAGGTGAAGAAGAGCATAGGGGAGAGGAGAGATTAGAAAAAGAAACAACTGAGAGAAATTCAACAACAATAAATCTACAGAAATGGAAAAAAAAAAATAGCATATTTGGGGAGGGTGGTTGTGGTAGAAATTTTATTTTTCTAGGGGAAAGAGGGCTGAAATACAGGGAGAAAAGCAGAATGTCATGTTCCACAGGCCAAGTCCTGAAGACTGAGATTCATTACTTGAAACACTGAAATGGCTATGTCCTAAACTCTAAGCACTGCTTGAAGAGTGAACACTTTTTCAAACATTGACTTAAAAGAGATTTAAACTTGTCACATTTAAAAAAGTTCTGTGGGTAAGATGGGGGAAGAAGTGGAAGGAATTAATAAAAAATTAGCATACAAAAAATATCCCTACACATGCCCCCCTAAAACTCAGGAGTCCCCTGTTGATACACAGGCCATCTTGTTGGATTATCTGTACCTGGGTGGCAGAGCCACACAAGAGTTATGATCCATAAAATTATATCCATAATGTCTCTTCCAAAGAAATGCTGTGAGCCAACCCACTGCCTCTTCGTACATCATTTGGCTATATGCCAAAAGAAACACATACTGTTGGAAAGGACTCAGCCAGTCCCATGGCACCTGCAGACTCATCCTTGCCTTCCAGAAGGTTGTTACTCCCTAGGCTATAGGCTGGGAATTCAGACCATACCGGGGCTGATGCTCCATGGTACGCTGAACAAACACAATGTTTTTACAGAAGTAGCAGAACATAGGGAGGAAAGAGGCGAAAAATTGGCTGAAATGCATTAAGAACCCGAAAGAATCAGGGTTAAGATGAGCAAGAGGCATTTGGTTTCACATGGTTTTTTAAGGGAAAAAAAAGGGAATTAATGAAAAAATCATCTTTCCAAATCAGGCTATTTATAAGATTCTACAGAGAAGGAGGTGATCCTTCATGCCTCCTCTTCAGCTCAGCAGGACAACTGTGTAGAGAGTTAGTGCAGACACAAACCTCAGTCCACAGTTGGACTGATGTTATTAAATGTATCCATTCTGGAATGACACAAGCTTTAAAAAGCATTGCAAGTATTTTTAGCACTTAAAAGCCCACTTTGCTTCAGACTTGGATAATTCAGCACTGGTGAGATGGAACTGTGCCAAATAAACGATAATACAAAAATTGGACTGTTTGGGTTACAAAGTATTATGATAAATTTCAGCTTAACAGTTTACAACATTTTTGGAAGTATCTGTAAATGTAGATGAAGACTGGAACTGTTTTCCTTCAGCGTGTTGCTATCCCAATGCTGTAATGCAGGCATGCACACAGTGAATGTAGATCTTGGTAGGTAAGTAGATCCTTCTAACTTTTGTTTTAATGTCATCATATTTCTATAGCTCTTTAGCAGATGTCTACATCCTTTTTTCTACCAAGTCTTGGTTTCCATAGCTTCCATGGGATCAAAGCTTTTCTGGCAATGACAAAACCAGCCCTGGAGTATCTCACACCCTCTTCTAAACATCAGTGACTTTTCTTCTAAAGAAAAACTAATTTCAAATGCATATCTATTGCATGAGAAACCTTGTGAAAAAGTGAGTAGTTTAAAACTTGTGTGCCAATATCACCTATATAATGAGGGCAGAGAGAAATAATGAGCCATTGATCAAGAAGCTGTGGAGGAGAAAGGATAGCTTTAAGGGCTGTGAATTACATAAAAGCCTGCAAAAACTGCAAATACAACACAAACCTTAATTCAAAGAGTAAAAAAGCAACCATATAAGCAGCCACAATAAAATCACTTTGCTTTCAAGTGAATTAACAAGTTTAAAATAGGATGATAAACAGTATCTACTCTATAAACTTTTTTATTTATTTTTTTTTTTATTTTAAGTAATCAGATAATGGAATTTTCTCCGAAACTGTGTGACTGGAAGCTTTTAAGGACTGGACATCTATTAAAATTAACAAACTTCAGAAATTAAAATACTTCATATATCTGAAATAAAGCAGCTGCCCTGAGTGGAATTTAAGTCTGAACATACACATTTGTGAGCTCTATGCCAAATTTCATCCAATAACTGAGCTTTGTACTGACTTTCTATTACAAAAGCTTTCATTGCCTTAGAAACAATAATTCCCCACTGTTATCACTAACAGTAGATGCGGGTCTGTTAATCCCTTGTTTACTGAAACAAAACCCATCTTCAAAAGCCTTAAATGAAGACTTATTCTATCAATTGGTTTCCCTTCTGGATCCTCAAATCTCTTCATTACCCATGACACAGCTGAGCTGTGCTCTGGGCTTCTGGTAAGCAGCAATACTGATGTTGCTCCTTTCAGCACATCAGAGCTGGAAAACTGTGTTGTCTGAACAGCACCATCTGAGTGAGGGCACCACTCAAACAGTGTGACCAAAATTAAAAATTTTTAATGTTTAGTTGGAATTTCTACTCAGAGATGAAAGTAATGAGAAAACAGGTCCAGGCTTCTAAGGAGTCATGTGGAAACCAGGACAGGCAAAACCAAAGGCACATTCAGAAACATCCATGGGCACAAAGGCTTCTCCCTGCAAGAGAGTGAACTTGGACACCTTAGCACGGAGCAAGAGGCACAGCTTTACAAAGGCACAGTTTAACAACGCCTTTCTGTGCCAGTTAGTAACTGAGGTTATTGGTTTTTCAAAGTGAGTTGGCAGAGCTGCTGAAAAGGAAAGGAGCCAACAGTCCCAACTCAGAAAGTCTCTCACAGGCAGAGCAGCAGATGGTCTACTCCCAAAATTCGATCAGCTAGCGCAGCCCATGGGCAACCTTGTTGTTCTGATCTCACAGGCCATTTAGTGTAAAACTTCAGGAGAAACCATTTAGGAAGAGGAGACTGCGCTCAGATAACCCTAGGGAGCATCAGCATTTAGAGGGGTCACGCTGATCAGAACATGCAAGAGACCTGCTGCAACAACTAACCATGCAACTGCCTGCCAGCCTAAGAGATTTACTGTTACCTCTTAAAATAACATGTGCAAAAAAAACAGAAATTGTTTTAAAGTGTAGCTTCATACTCATTCTAACTTTGAGGTAACTTGGTCTGTGAGCTACAACTCAGACTGCAGCCAAAAACTTTGGGATTTAATTCAAAGTTCTGGCTATCTCAGGGGGTTATGTTATTCATCTAACTACTCTGTTAGGGAATTTTTCCACCTTTGAAAAAGGAGTGATGATACTTTTCAGGCACATTGGGACGGGACAGTGTGCTAGGTTCAGTGAGGCATGCAAAGGATAAAGAGATTTTCCACTTACTCAGCTGGCAATGAAACAGATTGGGGAAAAAAAAAAAAAGCAAGAGTGATTGATATCTACATCAAGAGATTCTGCAATAGAAAGTGTGAGAAAAGAAAATATTCCTTTCTAGCAGTGAATGCACCAAGGCAGAAATGCAAGCTATGATTCCCACTTGGTCTTAAGCATAAAAAAAAAAAAAAAAAGAAAAAAAAGAAAAAGAAAAAAAAAAAGGCAGGATATGGGAAAGAAGATAATGGGATAATGAACAATTAGGCTTGGGAAATGTGTGGAAATAGCCTAATTTCAAAACCAAAGTGGTATAACAACTGATTTTAAATTGGTTATAAACTGAACATGATTGGCTCAGTTTTTATCAGCAAGTTCCAAACTTCAGCTAAATGAACATAAATAAGAGATTAAGCACTTCCACTCTGAGTGTTTAGAGAAACTGATGTAGACCATTCCTGCACAGACAAGGACTATTTCCCCAGTGCATGCTTGACCAAGATTAGTCAGGACTGACTTTGGTACTTTCAAGGAATGTGGCATGAATCATTTGTCAACACTGATACACTGAGCTGCAAACATGAAGAGCGACATAAGTGTTAAATGTTCATCAGCACAATTTCAGGCCATGCCAGAATATGAAAATAGATGATGTGCAGACCTCAGGAAAACAGTAAAAACAAGCTTGTAATGCCAAGAGAAGTTTGCTGATTATAATCTGTATCTCCTAATACCACAGAGCAATAGCAATACAAATCTCATAGGAGGAGAGGACTTGATGTCTGTCTGTCCCCGTTTTCAGGCACTTGCTCAATGATCATAACAATACAAAGAGAAAATTAAAGGATCACTTCTTTACAGGCATCCTCCGCATGTCTACACAGGACAGCCTGTGATAGGCAGGGAGTCTCTCCAAGTGTCAGTGTGGGGATCAGACACATACAGGCACATGCTGTGTATGGGGGAGTGATCCCTCTCTCCCTGAGCTCTCCAGAAAAATTGGTGCAGTTTACTTATATTTCATCTCTTGTTTGTTTTGGTTTTTTTCCAGAGTTTCAAAGTTGCTTGAATTCCTTGCACAAATAAGAACTTGCTGATTTTAAAGAACTGCAGTCCATAACAAAAAGAGATGTTTATTGATAACCACGTAGAGATCAGCAAGGTCTACAAATTCTCCCTAGGAAAGCTGCATAAGTTTACTGCAATTTTCATGTCACCACTGGACATCCACCAAAACCCTAGGTAACCATTTTAAATCAACACTGAGTGCTATAAAGCGAGCACAGCATGAACATTTATTCGCACCCGCTGATGAGTGAATCTCGGAGGAATCCCTCTGAATAAGTGTTGAAAGAGGTGAATCTTTGAATGCCCATGTGGCAGAACTAAACTGGAATTCTCACAACAGCGAGTATTTTTGCAATGTTTTCAAAGCTTTCTTGCTGCAACTGTTTGGAAAATCCACCACTGGTTCTCCAATCACATTTGGATATTCCACACAGTGCTAACAGAATGGTTAAAACCGAGAAATACAAAAGCAGTCAAAATCATATTAACTTCTTTCAGTCCTGAAAAAAGTTCCAATTGTAATGAAATTCTGAGTAGGGTTCACTAAATAGAACTCTCCTTCTCAGTCATTTTTACCAGTTTCTAATATATACCACACCAACTTGTTACAGTGAAGTAAGACACTGAAAGGGAACCATAGAATATGCAAGGTTTGTTAAAAGTGAGTAGACCTTCCTCTTAAGGAGAAACAAACATAATGGAGAAGGTCAGAAGATTTACTATGAATTTTCCAACACTCCTTGGTTCACCTATATTTTCAACTGTTCTGCCATACTGTCATGACATCTGGCAATTGTTTACCAGCCATAGATATTGGCATGAATCTTTTTTGGACACCACATACATATTATTAGGTAGTTAATAAAAAAACCCAACAAACAAAATAACAAACAAAACCACACAAAACCCAAAACAAAACAAGAAAAAAAAACACAACAAAAACTAAGACTTGTGCTTTGTATGGTACACAAAACCCTGGAACAAAACATCTTTTGCAGAATCATATGATTCAGGAGAGAACTTAGAATCACAGAATCGTGGAATAACTCAGGTTGGAAGGATTCTTTAAAGATCATCTCACTCAGCCTATAATGGGAAAGGGAGCCTTGGGCCACCTCATGGTTTGGAAAGAGATTATAAGAGCAAGAATGGTTATTACCTTTTGTCAGTGGGAGTCTGAACTTGCATTTCTAAGCTGTTAATAGAATCATTCGCTTCCTTTCCAAAATAATTTTAAAAAAAACATAATTAAGCTGAAGCTAAAGTTCTGAGAAAGCATACAGGCTAAAACCTTTTAAGTACAATTAAGTCCCCTAAAATGTGGCACATTATAGAGCTAATATGAAACCCAGGTGCAAAATTTCTGCAAGAATAAGATCAATTAGCTAATTTCTCTTCCTCTGCAAGAGGGAAATAGTGGCTCTCCAGCCTAATCTGCTCATCGTAGATGAACAGGATGGCATGGCTTGGAGCATACTCTGCAACTACAAAGTGTGGTTTTGCTGATAGAGGATGATGGAAACAGAAGAAGAGCAGTGTGGTGTCTTTACACGGCAATTATCCAAAGGGTCTGGACTCTGCCCTGGCAGTGGGTGCTGCAGTACCACGGTGGTAAGTGGCTAAAAAATCCAGGCAAAAGGCATGAAAGCTGCTCATATGGGATAAACAACTGAACTTTAAATTCTCCATCTTTTCAAACACTGGCTTATGAGTTAAAAGGCAACCCCAAAAACCTCAGAATTTCCCTCATGGCTAAGGATGTTCTGCCTCTCAGAGGTGAGTCACCTTAGAGACAGGTGCCAAAGACAGGTGTCTGCAGTGAGGATTAACAGTGGCTGCAGCTCAGGTGAAACGTGTTACCCAGCTCTTGGCCCTAGTGAAGCCAAGAAAGCAGCAGGAGAGCAGGAGATCAGTGCCTTGCCCTGCAGAGACAAGACACTGCCAACAAAGTAATCAATCTGATACATCTTGATATTTTGGCAATATCTGCTGTCCTGATGGGATTTTATTAATACATTTAGCCTCTAATTTACTAAAAAAAAATTACAGCTGGATGTCATACCCTGATCTGACAACTCCAGGAATATTTTTGAGACTGTCCTTAAGCATTTATACCCTTGGCTGAACAGAGTATTTGGGCTACAAAATCTGAACCTATATCAAAGCTTTGAGGAAAGTCCAAATGGAGGATTTTGGACTAGGCTCATTTCAGATTAATCTGAAAACAAACTCAATATCATAAATCTACTATCTGTAGCAAATATCAATGCAGCACTCTTAAAAAAAAAGTCATTTAAGCAAGCTTATCACTAGTTACTGTAAAACCTATTTAAAAAGTCCTGCTTAAAGAGATTTAAGGCAACTTTCAGATGAAAATTTCCTCTTGAGAAAAACACCTTAGACTTCCCAACTCAAACAGCAACAAAGCAATCAGTTCTGCAATTCCAAATTCCCATAGATGAAACCATTTGTATTTAAACTATTTTGAACATTACTTGCCTGAATACTACAAGCAATGCAAGACAGTCCTAAACTTTAAGAGAGCATGTAGCTTTTAATTTATATTGGATTGCTGGATCTTTAAATGAACACAGTTTTGGACAGGAATAACTTTACTGACTCAGGATAAACCTTATACCACTGCATTGATCCTATTTCTTCATGTTGGCAAGGCCTTATCATTTCCCCAATTACATTGTTTTGCCAAAATAAACAATATCAGGAAGAAATGAGGCAGCAATCTGAAAAATGGCAAACATTTTATTGTGTATTTTTTCAGGCTACGACACTGTGTGCATAATTCCTAAAGTCATTTTAGCTCATTGATTTGTTTATTAACTTGGGTGAAAAGAATTTTATGACAGAAATATGATATTTTGGGAATTTTACTTTAGGTGGATACTTTTGTTATTGTTTTTCCATCTTCATAAACCACCAAATTTGCAATGTGGCAGCAAGCCAACACAGAAGATACCAATTATAAGTGAAGTTAACTGAGTGTGGACATTTTAGTTGAGAGAGACCAGTGGGTAATTAACCAGTGTTAATATATGCAACTAGGTAAATCCTACAAGCTCTGCTGCCAGTATGTCTACCCCTGGCACACCAGCTATACTTCAGACTTTTCGATCTGACAGACTTCAGACACCGTTCAGTCACTTCTTACAATCACAAGTGCTGAATTCTGATTTGAAGGTTATTAAAGGGAAGGAACAGCACATGGATGATGCAAATCTTAGCTGAATGATACTGTTAACTTGAGAATTTTCCTGCTTGCTTGGGTATAGTTTAACTTCATTTATTCTGAAATCAATCAATACACCGACAAGGTGAATGCATCACTATTCAGAGAAAACACATTTTTTATTGATCAGAAACCACTTGTACATTTCTTGTCAACTTGAGAACTCAAACCCAGAAAGGAGCGTTCTAAAACAACAGACTTATGTTCTGCAAAGAAATATCCTCCAGCAGCCCAACAGGAGTAGTTTTCACTATCGGCCCTCGCAGCTCAGGAGAGTTTATCCTGGGGATCAAGCTCTCAAAACTTTAGAGAGAAATAAAAGTCCTTCTTTTCTATAGAATCAAAGAATCATTTATGTTGGAAAAGACCTCTAAGTTCAACCATTAAGCCATCACTAAATCATGTTCCTAAGTGCCATGACTACAGATCATCTAAATATCTCCAGGGATGGTGACTCGACCACTTCCTTGAGCAGCCTCTTGCAATGCCTGACAACGCTTTCAGCGCAGAATTTTTTCCTAATATCCAATCTAAACCTACTCTGGTGCAACTTGAGGCTATTTCTTCTTGTCATGGCACTTGTTACCTGGGAGAAGAGATCAACATCCACCTCACTACAACATGCTTTCAGGTATTGTAGAGAGTGATAAGCCTTCTCTTCTCCAGGCTTTTCCCTGAGTCTTCTCCAAAACAACTCTACTTCCCTCGGCCATTCATCATAAGACTTGTGCTTAAGACCCTTCACCAGCTTCATTGCCCTTCCCTGGACATGCTCTGGTACCTCAGTGTCCTTCTTGTAGCAAGAATTTGGGGACTGAAATTATTTTCTTGGTGTATTATTTCCCCATGAAAGCCACCTGCTAGTATTAATGGAAACTGCATATTTAGCACAGTTTCAAACCAAGATGGTACATAAAATAGCAATGTATCGATTTTCTTCTAGGATGAAAAATGCTAAAATACTTTTCCTGCACTATTCCAATATACATGTTTCTCATTTTTCTTCCTCTAGCCACTGCTTATATATCAGTCCAACTCCAATCATTAAAAATCATTAGTGGCTTTTTCTCACACTAAGATTTGCACTACCAGTCACTGACAACACCTGTCTAAATGCTCTTCAAAGGCATCTCCCTGAAAGTAGATCAAAGTAAATGCACAACAGAGAGAACTGCCAATAAAGACACATGGAAGTCTGCACCTTCTGATGCCACTTCTGTTTTGTATATTCAAACATAACTTCCTATGTAATTTGGAACATCAGTGCCTCACATGATATCCTGTGTAAAAGGCAGAGCACTCAACAGTGCCAGTTCAAGAGAGTCTGCAACTCTTTCTTCCTCCAAAAAGGTGAGTACATACTCCGAAGTCGTACAACAAGGCTTTTTAACCCCAGCTCTGAAGGTGCTTTTCAATTCTACACCAAGGCAGAGGCAATTTCCTTGCAATCAGATGTTTTTGTTTCGAAAATTAATGACTAAGTAAAAGTGGCACATTGGTACTGAATGAAATTTTATCATAAAATAGAAAATCACACTATTTGCAAAAAAAAAAATAAAAAAAATTACTAAATGCAGACAGTAAGCTTGAGACTAAATTGAAACTTTAAGCAAATAAAAATACAGGAATTTAATAAGAGAAAATACTAAAAAGAAAAAAGGGATTTCATGAATGATGCATATGAAGAGAGTTTCACATATTCTAGCAAATGGTATGAGTGGTATGAATACACCTATTTCTTCTCCTCGAGAAAATGTTATTGTCTGGTACTAAAAATTGTGAGTTGATATCCTCATAGCCAAATGGTTGAGAATTTTAGAGCCATTCTGTCTTTTTTTTGAAATACACACAGATAGTAAGATAAAGGGTTTAGTGTAGTTGTGAGCATTTCAGCTCCTTGGCGCTAGAAGCCATCCTTTCTCCTACACTGACCTCTAGATGGCACAAAAGAACCTAAACTAAGCAGGCCTTTGCTTTTTCAGATAGTGTTATGCCCTCCCAATCATCCTCCTCAAGTCACCAATTCCAACATCACAAAGCATACATCTATTAACCTGTACTAAATAATATGTCAAAATAAGCACTAAAGTAACAGGCTACTGTGGCTAGACAGCTCAATTTTACTGCTTTTAATAGTGCATTGAGATATAAACCATTGATTCTCCACAGCATATCTAATTTTTTTTCGCCTTCAACTTAAAAGGAACAATACATTTACTAGAAATAAAGTCAAGGTTTACATTTAGTTTAATATAAGGATTACTACAACATTAAAAATAAAAATACCATAAAAACCAATTTGCCATAATAATCCAGCAGAAAAAAAATAGTAATGAGCAAAATACATCAATTGCTTCATCTTATTTTAGATTACTGTATGTGGAAAAAACAAAGGGTCAATGAAATCACAGAAAATCAATATATACTGTAGCGGGAACTAGAAATGCTGCTTTTTTACTTAAGTGACGTAGCCTTTGTTATGAAGATAAGACCAGCATGTTTTGTGTGACCAGAGAGAATTTTTATATTAACAGCACATGAAGCACCCCAAATTTACACTCACATCTCAGGAACACTTTCACCAAAACCAAAATGACCTTCCCCTCCTAACCTGCTCCAGCTCTCTGCATGCAATTGCCCAGGCTGGACTTTCACCACTCTATCATTCAAAACCATTCCGTCTGAAATGCTTTGACTCTTCCGAGACTGAACATGAAGCTATGTGTGAACTTTGTCAAAGCATTATGTGGAATCTCATTTGCACCAACATGTGGTAACAGAGCCCTGCATCATGTGCCCACAAGTAAACAGGAAAGGAATTTCTCTCACCTGGCATAGAAATCTTTTGGTGGAACAACCTCCTGAAAGAACTGTAGCTGGTACAGATAAAGTCCAATCAAATGTCCCGCACTGAATATAGCCATTAATACACACAGACAGCTGAATATCAGCGGATCAAACGCTTGGCAACAGGACCACCATGTACACAGGCCCAAAAACACAAAGAAATACACAGCTGAGGTCAAAGACGGCACCATCATACCTGTAAAAGTGAAAACATGGAGGGTTGGAAAAGTGTGGGAAACATCAGCATTTGTTAAACTTTAAGTTTGACAGGGAGTGTATTAAAAATTTAATCTAATTAGCGTTTATGCTAATTATTACAATTAGCTCTAAAGACAGCTATTAACTTTGCAACTAGAAGAGAAGGATCTTTTTTTCCTTGTTCAATTCAGGTATGCCATATCTTAGCTTTTAGAACACAACCACTCTCCAGACTTTCTTCTGAGATGGAATCTTCTCTATGTAAAGATGGAAAAAATAGAAAAGTGGCAGCAAGGCCAGTCAATACTGCCTGAGACCACTGGTGCATGAATTTTAAGATGCTAAAATGTCATGATCGATGAACAGTGAAAAGCCTTCTCAGACAAATCTTGAGATATCTTGAGTTATTCAAACAACAAAAAAAAACCCAGTCCGATTCATATACTGAAAGTAAGAGATTGGGATAAAATCTACAGAATAATCAGTAAATTGATTTTTTCTAATTGTTAACTCCTAGAAACTTGTTATTTACTTCTGGCAAAGACTGCTGTCTCACACATGTATACTGGTTTTACTCTTGCACACGTAGCTGAGTGTTGCACTTGTGAAAATGTCTAATTGATGAAGGTGACCTGATGCTCTGTGGGCAGCCTACAAAAAAAAGTTAGGAAGCAGGAAAGGTATACGTGTCTAAGAGTAGCAACGAGAAAATGACACAGGAGATTGCAGCTGGCACAGCAGCCCAGTGGACTGTCTAAAGTAACAGTACTAAAGCTAGCAGGGGTGCGTGCCTCAGTTTATTTTTAAGTTTTTTACTAGTTTTTTACTAATTTAGGAGCTGCCTTCCGCCAGACAGGCCTGCAGGTTCCTGATGGCCCACAGCTCCAGTGCACCTGCTGGCCCTGCCGCTGAGCCAGCCACTCCAGCAGGAGGATTTGCCCCTTGCCAGGTGCTGGCTTGATGTGTCTTTTGGGGGCAGTGCTCACTCTGGCTGAGCTGAGTCCGGGCACTGCATTCGCAGTCAGTTGCCTGACCCCCACCACCACATCCTTCACATCACACTTTAGACCAAGTCTTTAACCTATGGTGCTGTAAAACTTCACCCAGCAATTTCTGCCTCAAACCTGAAACTATTTCCTTCTTTCTTTCAAAGAGACACTTCATCTTTATTTAAGCACTTTTGGAGTAGGAGAATCCACTATATCCTAAACTATGTTGTCATTATGGTCAATTACTCTGGCTGTGAAAAATTAAAAATTTATTTCTGGTCTAGAATTACCTAGCTTTACCACCTAACTGCTGCCTCCCATTATCACTTCTGCTAGGTGAGGTATCTTAAAAAATGGAATCACCTTGTCAGTACTTTCAGGCTGCAGTCAAATCACCCTTCATCTTTTTGGCATGGTAAGTAAGAAAGTATTTAACTTATTAAGCTCAAGGTCTCTCTGTGGAATACAGGCTTCTCAGTCCTCAAGACCTTTTCGTAACTCTACTCTGAACAAC
This sequence comes from Margarornis squamiger, assembly GCA_035222235.1. Lineage (NCBI taxonomy): Eukaryota > Metazoa > Chordata > Aves > Passeriformes > Furnariidae > Margarornis > Margarornis squamiger. Next base: position 98,745,448 of record JAWWTY010000077.1, on the reverse strand, counting down.
CTCCCAGTTCTTGGCTTGCATTGGAGCTCCACAGGCAAGCTGCCCATCAACACTCAGAAGAAACTGTTCTGTCACAGCTGCGTGATCCTTCTATTTCACCCTCCATTGATGATGTTCACCCATGCAGAGTGACATCAGGGTTTAGGTTTTTCTTTGGTTTTGGGTTTTTTTTTTTAATCACATCTCTCGTCCTTCATGTCAGGCCCCATGGTGATCCACGTTTTTTTTTCCCCTTTTTAGATTTATTACTTTGCATTTGGCTACATGTAAGGCTCTTAGATAATCTTACCTTATAGAAAGAGTCTGCCTTACTAAAGGCGCCACACCTGACCAGTCCTCATCATTCAGTATCAAACATTTTTTGTACTCTTGCTTTGTGCTTCATATCCTGGTATACTTATTTGTTAAGTATACAGTTGTACTTATACTTTATATGTAAACACTCCATTCAAACGTGAATCAACAGGTAAACACTAATTTACAATTCCATGATCCAATTTGGAATTTAGTAATTACAACCTACATTGATTTGTACACTTCCATTCTGGTGTAGCTGATTATGTGTTACTAAATCAAATGTCTTACATAAAGATGGGCTATATCATATCAAAAGAGCTACTTTTACCACCTCCATCAAAAACCAACTGGAGGTCTATTTATGACTCTTTTTAGACACTACATGGTCAATGGAATAATCTTTCCTATTTTTTTTTTAAGGCTATGCGAATATAGTTCCTTTTTACACTTGGAAGTGATGGAACCAAATCTATAAATTCACTTTAAAAAAGAAATAAATATATATGTGTGTGTGTGTATATATACACACACAACATACAGTCACTAATAGTATGCCCCCATTCACCATTTGATTATAACAGTGACTATGAAAATCATAAACAAAATGAGAGGGCCACAGACTATCAGTACAAAAAAATTAAGCAACTCAGCATATTCCAATACCTGCCAAAAATTTAATTTAAATAAAATCAGCAGCAATTTCTCTTCACTTAAAAATTTCCATTGGTACTCCCACAGGTGCCTAAGTGCTGAAAGTCATTTGTTAAATGCATAATCTAATGGGCTCCTGAGGAAATTTTTCAAATGCACCAACCTGCTGAACCAAGTAAAATCGTAACAACAACTTTTCCAGTGGTGATTATCATGTTGCCAATAAACTCCCTCAGTTTGGATGCTAGGGAGGCAATTCTACGCAGCAGTTTTAATTTCATGGTTTCCTCAAATTCTGCTTCTCCACAGTCTTCATCGTCCAGATCTTCTTCATACATCAAAGCATCATCTGGCTCTAATTTTTCTCTTACAGCCTGAAGGAGAAAGAAAGAAAAATAGAATGCAAAATCAGAGAGAGGGAGATGCAAAGGAATTTGAAATTAAAAACCATGCATACATTATTTAACGATGAAGTCTTCTTACAATCTTTGACTATGCCAAGTAGAGAGAGCTAAGAAAAATGTATTAAAGCTAGAGTTGTACATTGATGGCTTCCACTGCAGATCTGTCTCAAAAGAAAAGGATATTAAATGCCGCCTCTGAAAAAGGCTGCGTGTTCATTTTTATATGAAATTTGGTTTGGTTTGCTCAGCATTCTTAGCAAGATAAGCATCTTGCTGTCTATTATTTTTTGAATGTCTCTTTGCCTCAATGGCTTCAGTTATAAGCTCCAGCAAGCCCAAGTCCTTTTGTGGTTGATGTTGCTCAATAAATCCCACTTTTCAAACCCTTTTCTGTGAACTCTTTCTTAAACTTTAAATACAAAACCTAGAATGAGGGGAGTAGGAGTGATGTGAGACAGGGCAACAAGGCCTGAAATAATACAACAGATGACTGGTGGCTGAAGGAAAAGTTTGGGAGAGAAAAAATACACCAGGCAGAGAACTGGAGAGACAGTGAGAAATGCAGATATTGACTGACAGTGAAAGAAAAATGAAAAAGTGACCAAGAAAGAAGTAAAAGCCTGAGTGATCTACAACAATTTTGCAGGGGAAATGAGACTAGTGGCTTAGAAGTACACAATGGAAAAAAGAAAAGAAGGAAACATGAAGGCCCATCATACTTGAGCAGTTTGTTAGGATTTGGCAGTGGTTTTCACCATGAAGTCTTCATTGTATCTTGGAGACCAGAATGCATACACAGCTATTGAGTGATGCAGACTAAATCACCAACATATAGTGAGAACTTGCAGGATTAGCAAGAAGCCCCCACAAAGATATAATTTATGGAAAAATTAGTCATTCACAGAGAGGTAGGGGTATATTTAAAAAAAATCATAGTTTTGAGCCAGGTTCTCATTTTGTGTAATACAGAATAGCTTCTTTGGCACTAATTTAAACTTCTATTAGCTAACATTAGTTCTGGCCAAGCCCTATCTCTGTGTGTGAAAGAAAAAGAGACCATTGGCATTTTTCATCAAAAGAGCAGTTTTATATTTATTAGTGACCTTTGGCAGAAAAAATTCCACACTGACAGGCAAGATTGCAATAGAAACAGATGAACTCTTAGCCTACTTAACCCAATTCTTCTGTACCATTATGTTGTGTGGATTCCCAAAGGAACAAAACTCCCTGTAGACTCTTGCGTTTCACCTCTTAAGCTTGTTGCCAGCTATCTCCTCTTACTTTAGAGGATTAACATTGTTGTGAATACCCAGGAAAAAAAAAAAAAAGCCTGCTTATTCTCAAGAGTCTCTATTTTACAGACAATGAAACATGTATTAAATACAGCAGGGCTGATCTGGGAAATCTACTTTTCTCTTGGACTTATCTGGCTATTTCATTAGCTATACCCATTTTAAATGGAGTATAGTAGAATTTCAATTGCTTTCTTATTGTCACCATTCACTTATACAGCTCTCATCATCTGAATTATTAGATCCATATGCAAAACAATAGAGAGATGGCAGCCAAACACCCAGTCATCACATTTCAGGCCATGCAGCACAAAGAGGTGTTCTGTCCGTTCATCACTGCTGCTCCAATCTGAGCTCCTATCTAAAGGACAGGAAATATTAAATATTCAGAAACAATGCTGACAGTGGGCTGAGCAATACATTTTGCCCTTACTTTCGCCTCTTCAGCTGTTTCAGTGAGAAAGTTAAACAAAAGGCAAAAGTTATGATCATTTCTACTTGTGTCATAATTACTAGATTAACACGGTCCTCATCTAGTCCTTTTGGGTCCAATCCTGCTCCTCCTGAACTGGATCTAGTGCTCTGTGGCTTGAGTTTAACGTGACCAGTGAACAGCAAAACCTTCAATAGTGTTCACATCCAAACAAAGAGAATGAGTGAGACTGATGGACATTTAAAGGTTATTAAATGGCATATTTACTATACATGGGTCTATGTGATGGAGACCCTTGCTTCTTCCACTAGTGCCTTCAGGTTGCTGCAGACAATATGCATTAAAACATAGACTTACTTAAAAATGTATAGGAATCATTTCAAAATAAAGAAGTTATTTCATGGGAGGCTGTCAAGATTCACATATCTTTGAATATTATGAATCTGTGTTAAACATGAACACAGGATTCATATATTTGCTACAGCTTAAAATTGTGATACAGCCCTTAATTATACATAGGCAGGAACAGAAAATAAAAGTCTGAAGAGTCACAAAAGAAAATAATATTTTCCAAGCAGAAGGGAAAACATGGGGAAAATGAACATAAAATATTTTTAAGTATAAATTGGAGGAAAACACAATACCTTCAAACAATAAAATAAAAAAGAGGACACAGAAGTAAGGAAACCACATAAAAACATCCCACTGAAAGGTGGCACTTGATATCCTTTTCTGTCTCTTACCCCCACCTGCTTTCCAAACCTCAGTTGCCAAATGTCCAAATTCACATCTCAATCTCCTCAAAATTAGTCTTTGGACTTTCTATCATAACTAGGACCGCATTTTTTTAACTTTACCAGGCTAATCACTCTTGCTTCATTGATCTTAAGAACCTCTAGGCTACATTTTGCCGTAATAGTTCAGTATTAATAATCTATTACTGACACATATGACACAGCATGCCCAGAGAGAAGCACTAGGGAAGAGAGTATTTCACTGGACCAGGATATAACCAAAGAGGAGAAGATGATGGTCCAAACTTTCCATGGACTAAGACTCATGCATACATGGACTTTAAGCATAACTCAAAGCTTGCAAGTTGATGAGTTACCAAACAAGTTAACATTTCTTGGTTTTCCACTTTTATTTAGATATGAAAATATTAATTCCAAGTGCAAAAAGAAAGTTAGGACATCACAAGCCTTCACAGGAAACGCAGAAAAACCTACTTCTGGTGTTACTGAGATCATAGATGCTGGAAGGAAAACTTCAGCATTCAGAACCTCAGCAAACACCAAACTGATTTCCCAAATTTTCCTTCTAAAACTGCACAAGTCTGTTTGGAGGTGGAGTTCTTCAACCGCTCTCTTCAGTTTAAGACAAGCCAGCAAATGGGGTCATCAACAACAACCATAATATCCAGTCCCAGAAGCTTTTTCAGAACAGATACATGTTGTTTTGCAACTTTTCAGCACAGCCAGAGTTATCAATGACAGGGTGGTGCAAGGACTGCCTGGTTTCAGAGACTCAGGCTTTGTAGTAGTGTGCTACCTGTAACAGGTGGGTGAAATTCCTCATCTCTCTCTTCCCTATCTGCAAGTTCTTTTAAGGATGATAGCATAGTCCTTAGCCTTATTCTGTCTGTCTCATTCATGACTCAGTTGATGATTAGTTCAACAAAAAGACTATGACAGGTAAACAACTATAGGTTTGATTTTTTTTTTATATATATATATATATCTGTTTGTAATTCAGTATCCAAGACGAAGGGCCACATCCCTTTCCTGGAATAGCTGAAAGGCCATGTTCCAGTGTATGTCAAAAAGACAAACTTTGGATTCCCCCACTCTCATATTCACCACCCTCTGACTGGATTATCTGGGTCTGCTTTTCCAGTTTCTCACATTGAGCACTTCAAATTGCTGAAGGCAGGCAAACAGTTAACAGTTTTTACATCCAACATGGTGATAATGTGCTTGTTGTTTTAACACTTTCTGATGATTAAACAGCCATACATGTATGCGCTCATCGAAGAACACCATTACTCCAGTCAGACTGTTTTGCAAAGCTCTTTTTTACTATGTGGATTAGTCTAAAGCTACAAACCCATGCTACGTAGACTACAGTTAGAAAAATACTTTTACTTCCATAATAAATTACCTATTATGCAATTACAGGATCCCTGTGGATGCTGATTAAATCAAATAAACTTCTCCATTCAAGGAGTATAGAGCATTTGTGAAGCCATAAACATGTGTTTCCATGACCTTTGCTATGCAGAGCAGGGCCTCAGGACTTTTTATAAACAAACTAAATGCAGTTTAGGTTTTTCAGCAATCATGTGGAAGTCCCGGGAGTATTTATTGTACAACACTTTTTTAAGCTGCCAAATTGAGATAGAGAACAGGCAAGGAAACAGAACAGCTCCTGTGGCAGCTATGGCAGCTACTATTGTGGCCAGGGCCAGAATGTCCATTAGATACTTTGGGGGCTGCTTTTTCAACATCCAACTTTTAAATGTTTCATCTGGTACAATATAAACACTACTGCACGGAGATATCCTCTAGTCCCAGAGATGTATTTACTAACAGGAAGCCTTAATTCCAACCGAAAAGCTATTCTTGCTTCAGAACACTCCTTGCTTTGTACCTACATTTAATGGTATTGTGTCTGTAAACACAAATTTGCTCATTTATAGACTTTTTGGTCTAGAGGAGACATGAATGAAACCCTTCAAATATCCAATGACAGCAACAAAATTTAACTAACCAAAATTATTACAACTAAGGCTACGCGAGTCTCAGAATGGACACAAATCCTATCCCTGTGAATGCATTGCATTAATTATCAGGACCTCTCAAGCATGCACTGCTGAGCTCACAAGAATAAGTTCCCATGAGAGTTCAGGTGCTCCTTCCTTGCAGTTGGCTCATAAATGTTGTAAAAATAGCCTCTTTTCAGTATTTTGACATTTCCTCCCATCCAGAACAGGAAACAAACAGAGAGGAGTGAGAAAATGAAAGCTTACCCTGAGAAAACCATGCAGCTATGTGAAGTTCACCAAGCTTTACCCAAACTGCTACAGGTACATAGGTTTGGCAGGAGGACAGTCATACATCGTGGTACACCATGTTATTTATTGCTGGTGGTACCAGAGATATGTTTTCATGCTCTAGATTAGCTTGAAGGTGCATGGTTTGGCTTGCACAGAAGACAGCCGCACCCACTCTGCAAGGATACAAGAGCAAGCAAGCCATAACACAAACCTCATGGGCCGATCTCCTTCAGCCCATTAATTACTGTTAATTAATTAATGTTAATTAATCTTCACAAGACCTTTTCTAGCCTTAGTATCCCAGATTTCAGCACAGACCTCTAACCCCTGCTGCCGACAGCCACACCGGTTTCATTGAAGTGGGATGGATCGTTTCCCTGCCGCCCCACAGTTTATGTGCCCCGAGGCACACACAGCACCCTGCTGACACTGCTACTGTGCATCCACGATTCTCTAACTAAGATACCACTTCCTATAACTGTTTCTTTACCTCTAATCAGAGATCATATTTTTATTTTGTACCTGTGATAATGCAGCACAGACACAATTTATTAGACATCTTTTATATGACTGTTCAAGCCATTACTATGCCAAATTTTCTGGACTTCTTCCTCATTTCAAAAAACCCACATAATGAACAGTTTGGTTTAAGAATGATCTGAGATAAGGCATTTGATTCAAATACACCAGCAGAACAATAGAAACTGACCCCCTCTCTTCCCTCATGTTTTAGTTCAATTGCCTCCACAGTAACTAAGCTGCTGTATTCAAACTATCATAACGTGACTGAGTTCCTACTTTTAAGTTTGCTCTAAAAAACATTTCCCTCCCAAAAAACCCACAAAAGGTCTCCAACTTTTGTCTTTAAATATGAGATAGTTACAGCAGTAGGAGGAACTAATTACCTTAATTGCCTTTAGAAGCAGCACACACATATGTTCCTATAGAAAAAATAATCAAAATAACACAATATTCTTTAGACAGACCCAGCTGTAAGCACAAAAGCTGGAAAAGAAATTTCACTGCTACTTTTTTTATCATCAAAGGAACTGGAAGCCCTTAATGTGATATAAATGATTGTAGTTTTAACCTACAGTCAATACTAAACCATGTTAAGGCAATCATTTATTGAATTTCCAATTTTGCAAGAAAGCGTAGAAGAACTGCACTCCTGTTCTGAAAGCATCAGCATGTGAGAAGCGGATGTCCCTGCTTTTCCTGCCACAGAATAGTTTCAAGCATTTCCACATAAGCACATCATTCAACTTGACCCCTACAGAAGCTTAGCAAGAGTATCTCTTAAGGTCATTTTGTGTGAGGCATGTGGGGTGCTCAAAAGGAAGCTTGGGCAGGTCTACAGAAATCCAGACAGTAACACCACACTACACACACATGGGGTTGTGCAGGGAGGGAAGGGTGCAGACTGCAAGCCAGGAAATAAAAAGAAAACTGGGTGACTTCAGCGAAAGACCCTGCTAAATGAGCTGAATTAATCAAGTGTGAGACTGCAATGAACGTTTTGGTAGGTGTGACATTAATGAGCTAGAGGCATTTTGGAATTTAAACAGTTTATTTTAATGCTTTATATTACTCAACTGAATCACTGAAGAGAAAAATCCTAAATTAACTTTAAGTCATATAGATCCTAATGAAAAATTTTATCACTAATGCATCTCAACTGTGCTAAAGCTTGAGTTAAAGGCCTACACAGTATTAGATAAATTTGTCAGTGATGTACTATCAGAAATAATTTTCAATGTGTTTGCAGTGTTTTATAGTAATGAATGACATACATACACTTCCACAGTAAAATCTCCTGTGGGAAAGAGTCATTCATTACAGAAAACAGATCAGCTATTTACCGGAAGCACACAGAGATTCAGAGGAAATGAAAAATAAATTAATAAAGACAGACACAGTTCTGAATCATGATAACAGGAAGGTAACTCATTAAATCCTGTATACAATAGATATTGTACTGAGAGGGCCAAAGATTATTTCACTTCCCAAAGTACCATCACACCTGAGCAAACAAAGACCGAGTGATTTCAGCACAAGACTCACTTGGCCAATATGGAAACACAGTTTCACATCTTGACTTCAAAAAGCTGTCAGGCATGTAAGCCAAATGCAAAAGAGAGGGGCACTCACAGGCAGAGTTCGGTGGTTTGGCCTGAGATGATTAAACAAGGGTTTTTTCAATGAAAAGGGAATAGGAAGATTTGGGTTACGAATACAGGGCACAATTCAGTACAAACTCTAAATAAGGTACTGCAGGTATACGAAGCCACACAGCACCCGTATGGAGTACTTCCTGGCCCAAGGAATACACACATTGTACCATTATGCATCTTGCTAAGAAGGTTGATAAATAGTCCAACCATGGTGCTATGGTTATTTTCAGTATTGCCTCAGCTCATACTGAAGTGGCTTGGGTACTTCTCCAGTACCAGCCTGAAGAATCTCAGATTACTGGGATGAACAGGAGAATGGGACTTCTAATCTACAAGAGGATCCAAAATTACTTGTCTTCCTTTGTCTTGCAGAACAAACTTTAAACAAAGATGCTTGGGTTTTTTCTCCCAGAGAAATAAATGCTAGAGGAGAAAACGGTGTATTGAAGCAAAAGAGCAGAAGAACTAAAAGGGCTATAATGCAGCTAGGAATACATATACAACCTAAGTTAGATGTTTTCTAACCACCAGAAAAGCAAAATTACAGAACAGGGTCATTTCAGGAGCAATGGGATGAAGAAAAACTGTCCTGTTTTCAAGATGCTGCTTCCTACCTTCCAGAGGGAATTGTGTGATACAGCTGCCTGCAATAGCAGCAGACTGAATTCCATGAGCCAGGAGATTCCTTCTTGTACTTTGTTATTCATCACTTAGGCTGTTCAAAGGCACTAGTCTTCCAGGATTTTCAGCTCCTGGTTAATAACCCTGCATCTCAAAATTTGGAATGGAGAACTGTTAGTAATCGCAGTGAAGAGTTGCCACAAGAATTGCATCATGTCAGGTTTCTAACCGGAACAGGACAGGTGCACATTGAAGTGTCATGCCCAACAGGCTAACAGCATTTGGCGATACATAATGCACTGCACTATGTAACATTATGTAGCTGTAGCCTCCTGTAGTATAATTACGTATTTCTGTTAAGACTTATCCAAAGACATGTGCATCAAACCAAGAAGCTAATGTACCCTCTAAACTTTTGACCCTTGTTAAGATGAGATGCATGAGAATTATTACTGATGGAGGCAGCTGTTGTAAGGTCTGGCAAACTTCAGCACTACAAACATCATGAGCAAAGAGATAAGGGAGCCTCATCTACTCTTTTTAAACCAGAGAAATAAGGTATTAAATCCTACTTACACCATGTTCAAAGCATACTAAGACCAAGTGGGTTTGAACCAGTTCTCCAGAGGTTAGAACCAAAGAAACATTGATAACCAATTAAAAAAGGTAAGCCAATGCTGTGCCAAATATAGATGACAACGAAAAGAAAAAAAAAGATGAGAAATAAAAGAGGTGTCATCAGGATGCTCAAAGAAGCCAAAAAGTTCCGATCCCAAGAAGTTCTTTTTCCACAATATTTCCTACAATATCCATATTTTTCTGTCTCTGAAGAGAAGCAAATATTGAAGGAGAGAAAGTTGTATATGAGAACACAATATTTAGAGAAATCAGGATTAAAGGGTCCCACATCAATGAAAGCTAATTAGATCAGGTGAATAATTGATACTGATAAAATCAAATTAAGACAAACACAAAACAATAAATCATCTTAGTAGAAATATATCCATCACAGACTTTAAGAGAAATCAGATGGTTGCGTACACAGGGTCATGGGCACCACTGTAAACTGCTCAAAGGAGATCTCTGAATCTGAAGAAAGAAAAAGGGAAAGGTGCTAGCAACTGCAAAGACTGGGACATCAGACTTTCCTCAGAGCTGCACTCTAAGCTGAACCAATTGTCCATATTATACAGGATATCCAAGCAGGTGATACACTAGTAGAATTGTTCAACCCCAAAATCTTTTAACCTCATAACAAATGTCATAATATTGTCATTTAAATCAACAATAAGACCTTCCCTGAAATGCCAAGAAACTGTGATCCCTGTAGCTCACAAGAATGTTGCAGAACTATAAAGTAACTGACAGAACAAATTGGAAAAAAAAGAAAAAAAGAACAGAGATTGCTTACCTTTAAAAGGACAAATATGGAAGATAATAAATACATTTGACTTCCCTAATACCATCTCACTCTGTTTTATAACATGTAATACAAGGAACCTTCCATAAAATTAAAGAGTGTTAAACTAAAAATAAAATCAGAGAGCACTTATTAAACTGTAGAAGTCCTTGCTTCATGACACCACTGAAGCCAAGAAATTAATGAGCTTTTAAAAGGGTCTGGGCAATTATATGTTTAACAAGATTATCCAGAATAGCTATAATTGTAAACAACTTTTTTTGGAAGGGATTTGAAACCACATGTTTTAGGATTAAAGTCATTCTTGCACTAGGAGAGATCAGGAAAAATTTTAACGTTGGAGATGGGGAAAAAGGGTATTCTCTTACTGTCCTTATTCAGCAGGTACCAGCTACTTTGAGGATAAGGAAACGGGTCTAAATGGGCAATTTCTAGGCTAGAATGTCCTTGGAAAGGGCATAGGACGTGTGCAGCTCTCAGAACCTGTCCTGTCCTGTATGTATTGTAGTTACACTTGAAGGCCTGGACCAAATGAGAGCTCTCGATGTACTACATGCCCAGTGTAGGCGTAGGACAAATAGCCCTGTCACTGTTTAGAAAGACAAAGATAGGAAAATGAGCATTTTTACTGCTTCCATGTGCCAAGGGACACAGACGCAGAGAGACAGATGAAGTAATAAACTTGAGGACACAAACCAAGTTTGTGGCCGAAGTGAGAGCCATGCTGGTCCCCCTGATTCCACTCCAGTACCTTGACTCCAAGCCAAGCTCTCCTCACAGTCTTCTCAAACTCTAGTTAATTTTAAAGCAATTTCCTCTTTTTCCTTTTTTTTCCCTTTTGAGATCCCAAACAAATCTCTGCCTTCTGCAGAAAAGAAATGGGGTGGAAGCTCTGGAACCAAGCTTGCCTCAGATTATGGGACAATATAAAGACCCAGTGGTGCTATTTGCTTTCTAGGAGATCATGGATGAGAAACAAGCTTGAATGGGCAAGGCAGCAAATGCCATGGGAGAAGACTACAACTGTTTTTTTCAATTAAGTTCAACACCTCTTCTAAAGTTTAATTTGTGCAATTGCAGAATGACTTTCCTCCCTACCACTTGTCACTTAAAACATTGGGCAATTCATCCACAGTCTCAAGAAAAAGCTACTTCCTTTCTAATACCTATCAGACTGTATATACTGTATCTGCATTTTGGCACATAAACCACCATCTGCACCAAATCAAAAATGTCGTACTTTCGGCTGCAGCTGTGAGCTCACTGTTCTTTCTTATTTTCTTCCACCTTTTACACCTTGTGACTGGCATTTTGCTTTTCAGCATTTCCAATCCGGGCCTGTCTCCAGCTGAATTCACCTGCTTTAAATTTTCTGAGCCCTAATAAAAAGGGCCTGCAGACACGTTTGCTCCAAGTGTGCAACCATTTAGGGGTGGTAATGAGTTGGACTACAGCCTGGTATCTGGCAGACCTTCCTATTTCATGACTCACTGTTAATTAAAACCACACTCTTTGCTTATTCCTGGGATAGCGTTACTTACAAATAATTGAGAGTCTCACTGCCTCAAAGCCTCCTCCTCCCAGTCCTGTTCTGTAGAATACACTTTTGTGATGGAGTTCTGTTTCCCTTAAAGTTGGATGCAGTGTAATGAAGAAAGACATCCATTTTTCAATAAATCCTTGTTGTCCTTAATTTGGATTCTGATATTTTTTCTTGTTTTGAATTGCATCTCAATTCGGGGGCAATCTGATCCATTGCACTCTGTGGCTGGTTTCTGGAGATTACTGCCATGTTGAAATACAGCACATAACTGAGTATCACAAACTGCTACTCAACTCGAGGCATTTTTACAGTATGCCCATATATCACCTGAAATGTGAAGGGCTCACACAGACCTTTGAAAAGCTCAATTTTAGCAGTATTAAACCAATTATTTAATAGGTGTTCCTATACAGAAATTTTGGAAGGAGCGATAGATTAACCTTTCTTTCTAATTAAGCCTATTTTGATAGTATTTTACTCTCCCCTAAAGGAAAGAGGTCTGAGAATCATTCAATGTAAATAATTTAATGCAAAAAGGTAAAGCTGAAAGACACACTGCTTTTGCCTGGAATTCATAGTGCTGATTTCTTGATTTATAGAACCATCTGTGGCTAAGCATCTAGCAACTTGAAAAATTATCTCTCTTATGGCTTTCCTAAGCCTGTACAAATCAGCTGATGCATTCTTAACAAAATCTCATTTCACGAATCTCTGGTGACTGGTGGCAGGGACTCTCAGCAAAAGCTCTTCAATTCTACAATTGGCTGTGGGGTTGTTCTAACAAACCCAGGACTATTTCGCTTGGAGGCACACACTAAGCTCAGTATTTTCCCTGAAATGTCTCTTTGGAGGACAGTTGTTGCTGCAACTCATTTTGTTTTCTAATTCAGTGGAGTTACAGCATCAGCTAATGAGATGCAATAACACACAGCCACAGGCATCAGTTGGCTAATGCAGAATTCAAAGAACTGGTCACTTACTTAGTCTTCCCTTTCCCAGTGTACTGTACCAAGGAAGAATTGAAAATTAGTGAAACCTACACAGTTTGGACTCATTTTAGATCATGCCAATATTCTCCTAAATGCAGAGACTCAGCTGCATGTTCTGCATATGCATTAAGTTCCTTACAGTCAGTCCTGCCAAATACATATTCCTAGCAGATTCAGCTGCTTCTGCCACCTCCTCCTAAATAGCAGAAATGATTCCAGGATGTTCTGTGTAGACACCTAGAAAGAGAAAACTGACGATTGGAAAAAAAAAAAAAATGTTTAACAGGTATTTAATTTTCCACTCTCCATTTCACTCTATCTTTGAAAAACAGGCAGGTTATTCTGATGCAGATTCATCACTTCAGCTGTGAAGATCAGAATTCCTCAAAGCATTTGGGATCACCTCATATAACAGAAAATATTATCCCTTTTTTTTAAAAAATGCCTGTGTTAGAGTTTTGGGTGTCACTAAATCTAAACACAGCTGCTGTGTTCACAAAAATCGTCTGTAAAACATACAGTTTGCAGAACATAAATAATATTCACTGGGTTTTGATGCAAAGAAGTAAAATATATATTTATGCATATTTCTATTTGCCCAGTATTAATATTTCTTTGCAGTCAGAGTTTTCTTCTCCCCCTCCCCTTCCTTTATGGAATAATCTTGACTGTATAGTTGCATTGGTAGATTGCCTTGAGGTTGTCAGTCCAGGACCAGCCCAATATAAACCCACACTCTGTGCTATTTAATTAGTGTTTGTTAACTCAGTTTTTTCCTTGCACTCCAGTGAAATCACTATTGAACCTTGCCTGGAAGCCAGCACCCATCCTCTCCAGGAGACTGAGCTCCCTTAACCCAGACTCCAGGCTCAGGCTCACCTCTGAACCAAATTAAAAGTGAATATCTAAACATCATCATCTAGGTTCAGAGGAACCTAAGCATGGTCTTCTATTTTTCTTCTGAATTTCTGCCATCAGATTACTCTTGTTTTATACATGTGCATGCTTTCCTTTCAGAAGATCAAGGGCTTCAAAGAAATGTGTTAGAGCCCACTTTGGTAAAATGAAACTCTTTTAAGAAGATTGAACACAAACCATGCTAATAAGCCACACTTCTTAATACTTCAGACATCTCCACTTCTGGGTATAGCCCAAGGTTCTGGCCTGCTGCTAAATCCATTTTGCACAGCTCCAACGATAAAGCAGATTTAAAGCTGATAAAACCAGGTTCCAGGAGACACAAAACCTTGCATTCGCTCATCAGACCAAACCTACATGTCCTCCAATGTGTAGTTAAAGAGCTGCGGCCTCCAGGCAATCTTCAGCTGCCAGGACAGCCCATAAGAATTCCAACTGCAACTGAGTATAAAGTACAGTCCTGATACCGATCTCTCATGTGCTAGAAACCTGACCAGCTTCTGGCACTGCTACAATCCAGACAACATGGCAACATTCAGAGAGGCGTCTTTTTACTCTATACACTGGCACCAAAATGGGCAACTGATCCCCCTAAATATTTTACCCACTTCAAAGTTCAATTTCTGTTTGAAATAAGCAAGTTGAAATTGTCTCCCCTAAAAATGGAGTTTTGAGAGCGAAGAAAAAATCATTCCACCCATATGTAAAAGAAGACAGAAAACGAGACCCAAGGCACACTAGACAGTCTGATAAAAAACATGTTAAGATTAGTAGTAAGAATTTCTCTGCACCCTGGGCTAAATTCCCACTGTGGCTTTTTATATTATAAAATTGTTTTCCTCTTTCTGTGGATTTTTCTGCATTCAGTACCTCTGCTATTCTTCCCACTAGTAAAATACACAGCAAACACATCAACACTTCCAGTTAAGTCATTCCCCAAATCATCCTCAAGCTCACTTAGCATGACCACAGTTTTAGGTAACTCCTTACATGAACTTAATAGACAGTCTCTCTTCCCTTCTCTTAAGAGTAATTTCTGATAATCACTGAGATGCTGCTGTTATTCTTGGATAAAACATTTGGAAATAGGGATGCTAAGAAACCGAGCACTATATGTAGCAGAACAACCTTGTCAGACTTAACCAGCAGCTCTGGTGAAGAACAACCTGCGGTCGACTGTCATGATCGTTTCTTAACTCAAAATGATCTGAAAAATCCTGTAACATACCTACCACTTTTCATACTCTGCTTTGTTTCCTCAAGATAATAACTTGAGCTTTTCCACTTTAAAACCAATCATTCAGTTTCCCGAAAGTAAGTTTGCTTTTTAACATACCAAGTCCTCATGAAACCATTTCAGAACACATCTCAGACAGAAATGCCAAAGCTCACTAAAAGTCATACAGATAAAAATGTGTATTTGATACCATTTCCTCATTTTCAAATTGCATGTTGCACTGTGCTGCATCCTCGGTTACTGGCTTCTGAAACATGTTGCGGCAGATGAGCCATATTGTCAGACTAGCAATGAACATCCCAATATCTGGTACAAATAGTCTGATCACGTTCCCAGCATCTGCTCCTTTCACGCTGTATGGGATGAAAAAAAAAACAACAAAAAAAACAAAGAAACATTTGTTACTTCTAATGACATTTTCAATTGGAACAGAAATTTCATGCAAGGCAAACTAAAAACCCCAAACCCCAAGTAATAAGAAATCTTGCCAATATGGGAAATATGAAGATGATCAAGGAACTCTATACAGACAGATATTTTTGCTCTCCAGAAATACAGAATAAGTATTTATTCGCTGGGAGCTTGCATATTCATATTTTAGCACTTTGACTAACCCAGTTCTGATTCAATTTTGTCGAGAGCAATGCAGGAATTCAAAAAGAAAGTTTTCGACTGAGTACTTGGAAGATCCATGTGTATGATGCACAATCCCTTCTCTGGAATTCCTTTCAAAGAAAACAGCATCCAGGTCCACCAAGGATGAGGATGTCCATCCAGACAAGACAGCATTCATGTCACCCCTAAATGAGCCCTAATCCTACTTCCTAGCACACAGAGGAATAACCAGAAAGTCCTCAATATTTTAACATGTTTTATTATGCTAGCTGTTAATACATTTTGTTCAACCAAGCTACCTTAATACCTTTTGGGGTATTTAAGTACTATTATTTCAGCACAAATGTTTAATGCTAATTAACGTGTTTCATCCCTGCCAAAAAAATGTTTCTTCTCCTCTGAAAGATTTGTAAGGCATGATGATTTTTATGTAGGAAAAATTTGCACTGTTTCATTGTGCAGATTTAATTGTTTATACTAGGAAATATGACTTTATGGATGACTTTATGTGGTGTCATTCGGTTCACTGTTAAAAAGGAGAGCTTGGATTCAGGTTTAGTGACACAAAGAACAGATTGTTAAGCTCCTGCATGGACATACTAAAGTTCTAACTATTAATGAGAGGATATATTCTTAACCATTTGAAAGTGTGAACTTAACATATTTTAAATATGTAACTCCAATTTTAATTTTACTTTTTATAGGGGTTTATGTCTATAATCAGTTCTGAGGCACTGTATAGTTCCTTGGGCACAGCTGAGTGCACTAGACTAGCTCTTGATAGCCTGAACTGATAGAAAACTTAATAGGTTTTTTTAAAGATGCAAAAGAAGAGATCACCTCTGGTCTTTCTTCATTGTAACACTAGCAGCTTTGAAGCCTGAAAAATCCTGTTTTTGAAGGAGTTACATGCAATTGCTGTGATTAACTGCAGGCCTAGAGTATCAAAAAAGTCTCTAATGTGATTACAATACAACCACGGTCAGGAACCTTGTTGGTCTGCTCATGTGTCCAAGATCAAATCCAACATTTCCATCACTGCTGCTGACCCAGCTCTTCCACTGATGTGCGTCTTGCAAAATAACATATGCCCAAATTGGGAATAAGGTAAGTGATCAGAAAGCTGGCTCTAATGTTTGTTTCAAAAGCTTAACCCTGAATGCACTATATAGCAGCTAAGTAGCTTGAAAATATTTTGCTAATGGCTTTCCGTTGTACAGAAGCAGAGAAAGAAAATGAAGTGAGTAATTGAAAGCCTTGTAAAAGAGCTAGATGGCAAAGTCGTTGCCGGATTTTTTGCATGTTTCTTGTGGCAGTGCTACAAGCAAAGCATGCTGTGGAGTAGAGTGGCCCATGAGAGCACAGCCGACCTGGTTAACCTTACAGAAAAGACCAGCTTGACGTGAGTCCCCGTTCATTCTGCAGCAACGTGGCTCTTACCGTGACCGAAGATTAGCTAGTCAAGGCTGCACTTTGGCAGAAAATGGTAAAAAGTACATGTTTAACGAACTTAATTCCCAACAACCGTGTACCCAAGTTTCACAATAACATTAATGAATTCGTTTCACTAATCGTGGTTGTTATGCTGAAATCTGCCTATTAAAGTGGTTTTATTAAATATCTGGCAAAAAAAAATCTTAATTCTTGATTCTGAAAGTTTCACTTAGGCATTTTTTAGAAAGAATTGCAATACACTCTGAATCTGGTATTAATTAATGTAAGAACAGTATAAATTTGCTAGTCTCATATTGAAAAATGGATCAGATTGCTTCTATGTAATACTTCTATAAGTGATTTTTTTTCTGTACGCAGGTCTGGCGTCTCATCAAAAATTAATTTTGCATTATTTCTGAGGTCACTCACTTTTAAACAAATTAAAAGGTGATAGCCCTCAAGTACCAGCACTTCTTAGTTGCACCAGGTTCTCCTTCCTCACACTGTACTCCCATGGAGCCACGCTGGATCTTCCTTCATGTATCCCGCTCTCCAGAACCCAGGAGACCCCTGTGGGAGCCCTGCCTCTGGTTCAGCTCACATTTCTTTCCAAACCAAGTGCTTCTGATCTTTCAAAACAATTCAGCATTTTTGTTGTGAAAGATGTAACGTACAGTTCAGGCTAGCAACAGAGAACCTGAACAGTGATACCTAACCACAGAGCAGCAAAAAATTCTGCACATGAATAGTTTATTCACCAAAACCAGTCACAAATGGATGCTGTTCCCATTTCCTCAGGAAAAGGAAAACAAATTGACCTCAATGTGATAATTAAAAAAGAAACAAAAGATCACTTGAAAACAGAGAGATGTATATTCTACTGCAAAGCAGAATAATAAACTGCTTCATTCAACCTCAAGCAATTTGCTCCCCAGTTTTTCACAGCAAAAGCTAAAACAAAAATCAGTTATTCCCACTTGTTATCTCTGGCAGTACAAAAAAGAATGGCAAATACTGCAATCATACCACAAACATTTCTCACTTTATTTGCTCATTCACACATGGTCATATTTTGCATTTGATAACAGACTATGCATTGTGCTCTTTGCTCTAAAAGAGACTTTCAAACTACAAAGTTAAAAAAGAAGAACAGGAAACCTATTCAGGAGATCTCCTAGAGCAACAGGTTTTTTAATCCCTGCAAGAATCACAGTGTACAATGAGTTGGTCATAGCCTTTGATCTACAACTAGTAAAGCATAATTTATTCACCTAAACTAAATAATGTATCCATGGGACAGCTTTAATTGTAGTAAATACCACTGATGAAAGTCTATAACTCAGCGAGAAACATATTTTGAAATGTAATTACAGCAAATGGACCCTTTAGAATTATTTTCAATGTCTTTCCTTCTTTCTTATAGCATGCAGAAAAAACCAGGATCCCTCCCCCCACTCCCCAGAAAAAGGGATTAGGGGTTTGAGGGTTTTTTTTTACCTTCCCCTAACCAAGTAAATAAAATTGCACACAATTTTTAAGGCAACAGACTACTACAAGTTACAGTTGCAAGAGTTCCTCTCTAACAAAAATAAGTTTTGTAGGATTAAAGGAATTTTATGATTTTTGCATCAAAATGTGAAATTGTTTTATCATATCAACAGACTCCTAATAGACCAGTTTCCTCATCAGACAATCTGTGGTCCACTGCTGTTTTCAGCTGTATACTTTAAATTCACTACTTTAGAAAGGGATCATCTTCATTTTCTGTATTTATGCAGACTTTTTCTAGGACTGTCCAGCCTGGTCCATTCCTAAAGTTCACTGATGCTAAAGAAACTAAGTAAAATTTCTCACTTGATCTGCATTCAGAATAGAGTTAGCTGTGGACATACAGATTAAAACTGTTCTCTTACTTCATCCACACTCACTAGGAGTCAAACAAAAAAACCCGAGATGCCAGCATAATTTAAACATTACATTCTTGTTTGGTGCTCTAGAAATCAACATGTCAGTTTTATGAAAATACAATTTTCATTTTTTGCCTTTCTAGAATAACTGTTTCTCACAAATTACAATTTTTTCAACTTCTACTGAATGCACAAAGCTTTGGTGAACAGTGAGGTGTTAACACTCCCACACCTGGCCTGATTCCATTTCTTTAGAATGGCAGACACATTAACTTCCTCTTTATTTCAGGTTTACAGAATAAAACCAGAAAAGAAGCATAGCTAATAGAACTCAAATTGCAATGGCTTAAATAGAAAAAAAAGTAAAATATATAGTAACACATATGTAAAACACCATGCATAATATATAAAATAGTCCACATACAGAATGAAAAACAATAGTCGTCAAACTAAACATTCACTATTTTGTTACAAATAAACAGAAATGGGAAAAAAAGAACAACCAGTCTTTCTTAAACAGAATTCAAATTAATTCAGCATCAGTAGCGTATCACAATGTTAAGTCTACATTAGATGATAAATTAGACAATTCTTCCAGATTAAAGAACTGTAAAAAGCTTGATTTTTTTTATTGAATACTGGGTTAACAAAGTATTTTAAAGGATATTTGTTATTATAGTTTTAAAAACTTATCAAAAGTCTTATTCTTGCATACTACACCATTCCATACATGCATACACCTTTTCTTTTCTCTCTTCATGGGTTTTCTATAGCACCAGTTTACTTTCTAATTAATTTAATTTTTAAAAAAGATAACCCCCTATTAACAGTTCACAAGTGGTAAACTAAGGAAGAGATGCATAAATGTTAATACTTTCCATTCATCTTGTTTGATCACTGTCAAACATCTGATATTTCTAATTGGATCTAATATTTCAGAGTAATTTATGCATCACAGTAGATGCTTACAGATGAATTCCCATGGGCTTCATCTGCAACTGTAATCACTTGGACTGGAGGCAAAACAGACCCAAGAATCACATGCATGGACCCCTGGAAACATGGATTGGCAGTATTACACAGTGCTACACAGTACTGTAAGTGATTCATTTGTTTATCACTAGTATCCTCTCTGTGATCCAAAAATAGTGGAAACTTCAAGGGTACCAAAGGTTACTAACCAAACGGCCTTAGAGATGTGCTTGCTGATCCTTACTGTCAGAAGTGCGTCTTGGCGATGGCTACATCTAGAAACTAGTTAAAGAGGTTCCTTGTCCTCCCTCAGTTTAAATTAAGAAAGAAATACCTGCTTCTGTACTTTCCTGGGAAACTCACACTTCACCTATCTGGGTCTGAGGATTGCAGACCCAGTCTGAGCCACAACTAGTGAACATAGGATGCTCACAGCCTATATTCATGCTGCCATGCCTTGTCCCTGCTGGTGCAAGAGACAAGTTAGCTATGATGTTGGTTCACATGGCAACCTTGACATCACATTCAGGGCAAACCTGTGCCATGGGTAAAGTACGTGAGTTGCTGAGCACTGTCAGGTCTGCGTTTAGTCCTTTCCCTATCTCCTGTTCACCCACAAATTGAAAATAAATTAGATTGAAAAAATGAAATACTAATTTGGAAACATTAATATCCACAGTGCTGTGCATGCTCACTCTTACTCCTGCACTGTCCTAATGTGACTGTCCACTCAGTTTATGCAGAGCATGCCATGTGATTTACCCAAAATATCTGAAGTTGCACTTTCAGAGAATATTGGTCATGCAAAGTAAACGCACGGGAGGAAGAAGGAAACAAAAATGCATAGAAAACTTATAAAAATATTTAGCATGCACTGACCTACCCAACATACAAGTTCAAAGGGCCCCTGAAGTATTTGTAAGATCTAAATCACTGCTTACAAACTATGTCTGCATGGATTCAAAAACCAAAAGTACACTTCGCTTTTTCAGGAAAGATACCTTTCAATGAAGAACACGCTCTGTATTGCAAAAGTGCTTAACCACGTATTAACCAAACATTTGCTTTCCAAACACTGCTATGCAGACAGCTATTTGAAACTAAATATACATTGCCAAGATCTTGGTGCCTCATTGCTTGCATAAAACATTCAACATTAAGAAATTACGGATATCTGCAATATGTAAACCACTGGTTCGTGGCAATTTTTCTTCATTTAAAGCCCCCATTGTTTCTTGTTGTTCATTGATCTTCTAAGAAAGGTCAAACTCCAGCTTGCCCAGGGCAGCACGCAGAAGACATAAAATTCAGCAGGGATTTAGTAGTCAGCATGCAAAGTGCTCAGCTGCGCTACTGCCAGACTTGTGACAGCACGACATCCAGCTCGCTTTGCTTGTGTCCCACAACTCCAAACGTGGAGCAGGAGCTGTTGCACAGCCAAGAGGGAGTGAGCACAATCCCCTCCACACCCACGGCACTGTGCATGCCAGCCCCACAGCACAGTGGTGGAAATGACAAACCCATCTGCAGCACAAATTATTTCAGGTCAAAATAGGAATGTGATCCAATGTGATCCTATATGGAGGCAGAGCCAAAGTGGGTAGAAGAGACCCGAGGACACCTCAGCTATAATTGAATTTTGGTCTTAAATCTTCAAAGATACTTTCTGTTGCAACTATGCATGCTTTTCACACACTTTTCACATGCACACACTGTATAGGGATTTGGCTAAAGCACTAATTCAGTAGTTGCTGATTGCTGCAAAACATTCTCAGTTACATCTGCCCATAATGCTCATAAATACTCAGTGACTGACAGCAAAGTGTTTACATAAAGGCATACAGATATCCATATGTTCTACAGTACCCCGACTAAAAGAAAGTGCTGAAAAGTCTGAAGCAGGCTGACATTCAGTGATTATTGCAAAATACATTTGCTCCCTATATCTGCAGCTTTCATTAGTTGGAGCATGAACAGATCATCATTTCAGACTACTTTCCATTTCATTCTATAGCTAGTATATAATATAATCACAGAAAGTAAATTTACAGAAGTAATTTACAGAAAGTAAAAGATATGTCTAGATTTTCCAGTCAGCTGCAGATGAGGAGGGAATATTTCACTCAATTGCAGCAAGTGACATTGCAAATTACTGTCACTTAGCAAAGCCAAATTATCCTCAATAAAGAGGCAAGGCCATGGTTTGAGCTGAAGTGCCCACTGCACTTCAGTGTTTGCACAGGGGACCCCTCCACCCCCAAGACCCATTCCTAATTCAGAACTATTCAAGTGCCACGTTTGCAGGGATGGGACCATTCACCAAGATCCTCAATTCTTCCACGTGAAACAGCTCCCAGTCTACGCTGCCTGCTCAGGTCATGAACATCTTTCTCATCACAGTGTCAAACATCAAGCAGGACAGGACAGAAGGCAACACCTAACCTTCCTTACCTACCTGAAAATTCCAGTGGTTTAGAGGCAAAAGCATGCAGACCTTGCTAGAAGCAGGCTCCAGCCATCAGAGGCATTGGCACATCTCTCCTCAACCCCCAGCTGACTGCCATTAAAACTGGCCAAAAGAAACATCTATATTACCCCTTGGTGGATCTGTTCAATACAATATCAAGTTAAAAAAGAAGAGCAGTAAAAAGCAGTGGCAAATTAGACGTCCCAATGCCATTAGATGTTTCTTTCTTTTTCTGTAAATGGAGCCTATGACACAATCCCTGGGTGGCAAACATCCCACATATATGCTGGAGGACAGAGAACTAGCTCCCTGCATTGTTTGATGCTAAGCGGCCACCAAAGACCTCTCTCAGGTGTGGGAGGCAACTGTGGTGTGTTCTGCCAGTGTGGGAGACTCTTACCATGTCTGAACATTGGAAAAACAAGGATTGCGCAGATCCAAATTGGGCAAAAAGAGGCTGAGGTGCTCATGCTTTTACCTCCAAGCTGGATGGGTGCCCAAGGTCAGCACACTGCAGCAGCCTGCTCAGACGTGGCACATGGTACATTTGTACTCCACCGGCCACAGGCTTCCTTGCACTTCATGTTACAATTGCTATTTGGAGATCTCACGTGATTTATTCATGAGCAAAACACAACAAAACCAAAATAAAATACAAATCCAAACTGTTAAGCATGCATCCTTGAGAATTTTTGGATACTAATTGCAATGCTGATGGCTCTCCAGATTAGAAGAAGGACTGACTCACATTCTGCTGCTTGTGAGTTTACCACTGTACTACTCCCAGCCACCACTGTACTGCAGGAGGCTGGGCTGTGCCAAGAAAAACACTGACAACAGTCTCACAACTCAAGTGCTCAAACAACGCAGGCCATAAAATACCTTCTATCAGATGTCCTTTTCCTTTGAATCCCTAGATTAAATGGCATGAGAAAAGTTAGCTGAAATTAATTTGGCTGAAAGGAAAATAAGCACAAGGGCTGGTAGGAAATGAGCAACCTGAAAACTTAAACAGTTGGATTAATAAGATTCCTCCTGAATGGAGATGACTTCCAAGAGGGCCTTATGCTAATGCTGAAACAGCCCAGACTATCAGATCAACATGACACAATGACATGCTTTAGAGGTGCCAGGATTCTACATGGGAATTGTCCAAGCACAGAGAAACTTTCTCCTCACTTGCAGTTAGCAATGACAACATTATGTGAGGTACCAAATCTAACAGTACTGATGAAGCCTCAGTTAAAGACTGCTCTGTCATCACTGCTTTCCTTCTATTGCTTAATATTCCTTTACTTGTCATAGCATCTATTAGTCTGTAGGTACCTAACTGATGTGAGATCGCTCTTGTTTTTGCAAAGTACCTAGACTGTGGTAGCATGCTGTTAGCAATGACACAGAGTAATAATCACACATTATTCAGCTTTTGGATTCAATGTGGTAGAAATGAATAATTTTCTTGTTAAGTTATTAAAAATATCCCTGTTCTACTTCAAGCTTCATTCCCCTTTAATCTCATTTGGTTGCTGACTGCACATATGCTGCAGTTGTTAGTGGAAAGTAAATTTACCCATTTGATTTACATCCCTGTGCCTCATGATCTCTTATTTGTCTCTCCGTTTTTATCTAAGCCCCACCTGTGCACATTATTAAGTCTTTTTGTTTGTTTAACCACTGGTGTCACATAAAAAAGATTAAAGGCTGCCATCATGGGATTTGGGAATTCTCCTGTCATAAATATACAGCCAATATAACACCCCTGTGGCAAACACTGGCAGAGAAGTATCAGAATGAAAACTGGCATACTGTGCTCTGCTAACATTTGCTGGATTGACTGACTGCCTTCCACAGTTCTCTCTCTTGAAAATCTAAGTGTCAATAGAATAGAACAGTTCAATTGGAAAGTCCTGCAATGATCTTCTCATTCAGCTGTCTGACCACTTTAGGGCTGACCAAAAGTTAAAGCATGTTATTAAAGGTATTGTCCAGATGTCTCTGACCGGCTGACAATGCCAAATTCCTCAGATGCTCCCCACAGGACATTCCTTCCAGCCCTTTCACCAGTTTTGCTGCCCTTCTCTGGACACATTCAAGAACCTTAGCACCCTTCTGAAATTGTGGAGCCCAAAACTGCACACAGAGCTCAAGGTGAGGCTGCACTGGCACTGAATACAGGGGGAAATGCTAGGTTCACAAGTCTCTTACTTTTTTTCTGAAAACACTGATTTTAATTACTGTCATCTTCCTGCCACAGACTCCAATGCTATCTACCTTAAAAACAATCCATTTATTTGGTTTCAGACCTCTGGCTGATCATACTAACAAGAGGAATCACCCTCTTTCTGATCACTAATGAAAATCATCCTCACATGCTCATATTATTAATATGCCATATAAAATTGAAAGGACAATCAATGTTTTGCAAAAGTGCACAAAACTGAGTCTGCTAAGTTAGAGCCTGTAGCATTCCCCATGAATGGAGAATGGAAATGGCATAAAAAGCCTCCCTGATTCCTTCTGTTGAAATTGTACTGTTTGCTTCTGAAATAAACCACCAAAACTACCAGAGGAAGTCCTAGAGTGGAGACAGGACTGAGGGAGCAGCTGGAGCTGAAGATCTGATCTATAAGCATGATTTTGCAAAGGGATATAGCAGCACATGTGTTATTTCTGACTCAGCAACTGCCCTCCAGAAGTCCTCTCCATGCACCTTCACCTTGAATACAGACTTGAACAAAACTGATAGAATAGGTAAAAAAATCATAATGAAGTTGCGATTGACAAAGTTGTATCTCAGCTCACTTGGATTCCCACAGCAGTTTTAAAAAAAACCAACCAAAAAACGAAACAAGGCATAACAGAAATAATGAAAAGAGATTGACTAGGAGGATGTTTCAGAGACCTCATGAAAAATTAAAAGAGATATTTGTCTTTCAAAGTTTTATCATCTCTTGGACAGGAAAGAGTAGGAGGATAAAGTTCTTTGCTCACTTTTTTTGCCATGGAAGGAGAGAGACAGATGATCAGCTGATACCAATTAAAAGTTATTGGTAAAGATTACAGACGGAAATGAAATACGGGGGAGACTGATCTGATTTCTAGCAGCACTGAACTGGAGCAGATGTGAGCACGGAGCACTGCATCTCTTCTTTCCTTCCAGATGTCTTTTTCTCCTCTGAATGGTAGACCATGAAGGGAAATCTTGGCTTCTCAGTAAGTTCCAATAATTCATCTAGGTTTCATAATAACAATATATATTCCTTTGCATTCTGACAGTGTGCAGAGGCCACAAGAGTCCCCAGTGAATTGGGGGTGCTAACCTCCATTCCACTTTTCTCATCATATGCATATGGAAAAGAATATTTACTGACTGCTTGGAAGAGTCAGTACAGACTATTCACTCATGTCAAAAAAATGGGAAAAATGCTATATTATGGAGCTCTCTTCCAGGATTAGATTCATTTTCTTCAACAAAAATGTTCTTTTCTGAAAGAAAAAAACCTCACTTATTTTCTTTTTTTTTTTTCTGATTAGCTATTCACCCCTTTACACTACTATTTCACATTAGCTCACCATTTGCCCAGAGCATCTTTACTTTTTAATACAAAGTCTACAAAAATTTCCTATTCATTCAGCTACTTTCTCTTTTCTTTTGCATATAGAAAATCCCTTAACATACGTGATTTTATTTCTCTTAGTTTTCTATTCACTCTGAACATTTCCAGAGCTCTCAAAAAAAGAGCATTCGACCACTCTTAAAATACATTTTAGGACTTGTGCCCAGTGAGGTTGTTGTGACTGGTATACCATGATAAGCATGGTTTAGATGCAGAGCTAATAGGTTTTTTTAGTTTCAAAAATCAGGTCTTTACTTAAAAATGAACAAAAAAACTTTGCAAGCTGGAATAAAATTATTAAATGACTGTTATTATTAAATCCATTTAATTCATTACATGAATTCATTAATTCACTTAATTCATTACATGAATTGTTACTATTACAGAATGCACAAATGTATTTTTTCACCTTTGAATTATATCAGGCTTTATAAGAGTTCTTATCCTTGTTTCTTGCATTCATATGCTTATTCTCTGACGAGTTTTTAATTTAAAGTTACATCTGATTTGGTTGTTCATTCATAGCTGCATCTACTATAGCAATGAATCTTTCAGTTGTGCAATCACTTGCCAATATCATCACTTAACAGTGGGATGCAGTCAAATGGCAAACACACACATACACTACAGCAACAAGATGACTGCAAATAAATAGAAAGTAATCAGAGTGGGTTTTTACATGCTGAAGCAAAAGAAAGAAATTTTATGGCATTGCAGCGACAGTGGGAGGGAAGGAAAGAAGACACGTCAGATGCAGAGGATGATAGATATGCTGTTGTCTGGAGCAATGTGGAACAAATATAAAATCTGTACTACCGTTTCCACCCTGGCAGCTTGGCTGCCTGCACTGTGCAGAATCAGATCTCTAACAGTCGCTCAATTCATTCTCACAGTGCAGAAATCAGGCTGCCATGTGGGAGACAAGGCAGCTTCAAACCATTCCCCTTTTAAGACTGAGATGGAGTTACACTATTAGTGTTGCAAAAGAGCCCTTCACAACTTAAATATCACTTTGATAGTTTCCAAAGCTCTACCGGGGATCCAATGTTTTCCTAAAGTTTCACCTTCTGTAGGCATATGACTGTGAGAGTCACTGACTTTTCCTTACAAAGAATACACATATCCATTTTCAGCCCTTACAGCTATGAAGAAAAGCTGTGAAATGTGAAGCAACTTCTGTCTTAAAGGTTAGAAACCAGGAGAAAAGAATAATTTTAAATCATTCAGTTTTGAAGCTATTCATGATTATTCTTGGCACCCAAAGTTTATTAATTTTTGCTTTAAGTTTGACAACAGCAGAAAAGCCATAAAAATATTTCAGTGAATATATCCTTATATCTGTAAAAGAAGTAATTAATGTACCATGCAAAAAGGAAAATTATTTTTTGTTTCTTGCTAAGCAACTGAAATACACATATCTTTGGTATCTTCACCTGAGTGCATTCCATAACAAACACCTCTTTATAGGCAGTGCAAAATTTGCATTCCTACTTTGATCGAAATTGCTCCAGTAGACCTAATTTTAAAACTAGAAGCACAGGACAAGCCCCTATTAACTCCTATTTTGTCCTGGCCTATTCAAATTATTCCTTTTCCCAAAAACTACCATAGGGTTGGAAGCATTGGAAAGTAGCCTTATAAAAGTATTTGGCTTGGCTTCTGAATACACCTTTGCTCTACTGTTAAAGAAACACTATCATATATATAAGCAACCTTCAGCCATGCTGATAGGCACATAAGTTTCAGGTTTGTTTGAAGGCCTTCTCCAAGTGGGGTATATTTCAAAGCTGACTTTTCTTTAAAAAACCCAGTTAAAACAGGTACTAATGCTACAACATGAAGCCATGTAAAAGGTCAGGTCCCCAGGGTGTGGTTTAAGAAAAACTAACAACCATAAAGTTTCTATAATGCTTAACTACAGTACAACTCAAGAAGTTTTACATTAATGTTTCCCCAGTAGCATTTTCTATTTAAAATTTTATACAAGCATGAAGGAAGGAAGCTTAATGTAGTAAAACTATTA
Organism: Margarornis squamiger; assembly: GCA_035222235.1. Lineage (NCBI taxonomy): Eukaryota > Metazoa > Chordata > Aves > Passeriformes > Furnariidae > Margarornis > Margarornis squamiger. Next base: position 98,717,379 of record JAWWTY010000077.1, on the reverse strand, counting down.
TTATATTAGGATCAGATATACTAGAAGAATATATATATATACATATTAGAAGACTAATGCAAAACTAAAGTGGATCTTTTTGACCAACAAAAAAAAAGACTAGTGGATTTCCAGATTTTGAAATAAAAAAAAAGAAAAGATTTTGAGGACACTTTCATTTGGAAAATCAGAAGTACAGTGTTGATTCAGCTAAGTTCCCAGCACTTGCAACAGATTACATATAGAATATTCAAGAGTCATAAGGATTCTTGAGTTACAAACCTAACTCTCAAAGTGACTGAGGCACTTAAAAGATGTTACTTGGATGCTTTTAAACAGTTCAAAATGTTAAATTGTGTGATTTTTATTTACCCAAAATCCAGGAGTTACTTTTTTTTTTTAAAAGAAAAATATTCTTCACAAATTTTTTGCCAAACTCAGCAAACTGGCCAAAATATGCCTAAGATCAAGCAGTCTTGATATCACTGCAAGTCTTTGCAAGACAAAGTCTCTAGTGAGGAAGTAGGACCACTGGCAAATGTACACTGACACTCCTGGCCCTATATTAGATCTGGAGATAAATCCCATTTGATCCTCAAGCCTGACAACCCTAACTTAAATAAAAAAGAAAAGAAGAAAAGGAAAAAAGTGGGGAACCTTCCTATTCATAAAGCAACTTGTAATTATTAACACTACTATGCTTCTCATCTACACAGAGTTGAATTTTAGATTTATTATAGGCACATCACATGATTAAGAGATTTATTTGCCTCCAGGATGTTTGCACACCAGCTCCCTTGGTGGGTGCACAGGAGGCTGAACAGGAAGCAGGACTCTCATGCTTCCCACGATTAGGTGGCTTCTTGAACTTCAGATTATATAAGCAGAGGATTAAAACACAGTCATCGCACAACTGTGCTTTATTTGTATAACAAACAACATGATTTTCCTCTGGACTACCTGGTGTGATGTCCGCCTGGGATTTATAATATCTGAATTCTCTGTAAGTTAGATTTTAGAATTCTCTAAATTCTAGAGAACTGACTATATTCTCTAAAATCATTTATATATTTATGTCATTAAGAATGAATTTTTCCCTTAGTTCACTCTCATGAAATATGCTTTTGAAGTCTACTGAATTGCTTATAAAATTAAGGACCATGTGTTCAGACATTAGAAAATTCACATTGCTGCTTTCGATGTTGTTTAAGAAGAAGATGTCAAAGTAGGTGCAATCAACACGGAGGAAATACCTTTCTTGGCATATTACAGCAATGTACTCTAGAGAATAGATACGATTACTATAATTATTTTAGGTAGAGATTGTTTATGTTACCATTAAGACAACTTAAACAGAAAGATGGGGGGGTTAAACCCTAGGAAATCTCTCAAATCTGCTCAAAACAAAAGCAGGTATTTTAGTAAATGTTTACATATTTCATGATAGTTTTATCACTTTTTTAAAAAAACTACGACAGCTTTTAGAAAATCTCGTTAAGTAAGGAAATAATTACTAGTCTGAGTGGTTTTAGCCATATGGTGATCATCTCCTAAAAAGCTTCTATAAAAAAGTCTCCCTTGGTGAATCTTTCTTTACAGTCTCACAGATGTGCAACACAAAGGCTACAAAACCATCACTAGCATTATATGTTAAAATATTTTACTACATGACTGTGAAGAAGAAACATGTTTATTTTGCAAAAGAGAGGAGAGCAGAGGAGAGGAACAGTTGACTTGGAAGTGATCTACAATGGTCATGTCCAACTGCCCAACCACCTTGGGGTTGATCAAAAGTTAAAGCATGTTATTTAGGGCATTATCCAAATGACTCTGGCAGGCCAAGAGTCACTGAAAAGCTCAGGGCACAACCACCTCTCTAGGAAGCCTGTTCCTGAGTTTGACCACCCACTTGGTGGAGAAACGCTTCCTAATGTCCAGTCTAAACCTCCCATGATGGACACAGCTTTGAACCATGCCACGTGTCCTGTCACTGGATCCCAGGTTGAAGAACTCAGCACCTCCCTCCCCACTTCTCCACAGGAAGCTGCAGGGAGTGATGAGGTCACCCCTCAGTCTCCTTATCTCACAGAATCACAGAATATGCCAAGTTGGAAGGGGCCCACAAGAATCATTTAATCCAACTCCTTGCCCTGTACCCATTCCCAAGAGTCACACCAACGTGCCCCAGAGTATTGCCCAAACACTTCTTGAACTCTGTCAGACTTGTTGCTGTGACCACTTCCCCAGGAGCCTGTTACAGTGCTCAGCCAACTCTGGGTGAAGAATGTCTTTCCAACAGCAAATCTAAACCTCTCCTGACACAACTTCAGGCCATTCCCTTGGGTTCTGTCACTGTTCTGCCCCTCCTACTCCCATCACAAGTAGTTTGTAACTGCAATGAAGTCTCCCTTTGGTCTCCTCTTGTCTAGGCTGAACAGACCAAGTGCCCTCAGCCACTCCTCATACGGCTTCCCCTCAAGGTCTTTCACCATCTTTGTTGCCCTCCTTTGGACATTCTCTAATGGCTCAATATCTTTCTTATATTGTGGTGCCCAAAACTCCATACAATATTCCAGGTGAGGCCGCTCCAGTGCAGAGCAGAGTGGGACAATCCCCTCCCTTGACCGGCTGGCGATGCTTTGCCTGATGCTCCCCAGGACATGGCTGACCTTCCAGACTTCCAGGGCACTGCTGACTCATATTCAACTTGCCATCAACTAGGACTCCCAGGTCCCTTTTCACAGCACTGCTTTCCAGCATATATATATAGCCCATATATAGCAGAAGATTAATCCAATTCTAAGTAGGAGTCTTAAGCATTAACTGCGACAGATGCTGTATTTGCCCATGGAGAGTAGGGTAATTGCTTACCTGACACAGAAAGTGTTGATACAAACATTCCCAAGATGCTGGGGAAAGAATAAACAAAACACAGCAAAAATGGCAACCTTAAGGGAGATGGACCCTTCCAGAAGTTTCTTCCATGCGGATAACCAAACCATCCTGAAATGGGAGCAGCTGCCCAGCTTTATGGATATAGCTCAGGGCTGGAGTTAAATGCAGAAATTCTGCATTGGCCCCTGCTCTTAAGGAACCATGAAACACAGCTGGTAAATAGAATAATAGTCCGAAATGGGGGACTTATTATTTCTATTCTCATTTCAGATTCTGTTCACTCTAGGGGCGAGGGCGACTGTCCTGAAATTATTTCTTTCTGATTGGAAATAACAGGGTTAGGTTGCTTCACAGGCTACTATGGCATGCCCAATACAGAGTACTGTTTCCTAACAAGCAATTAGAAAGTGCTTCACGCACAATGACTTGTGCCTCAGCACAATGGACTGACTACACACAGCAACATTAGAACATTAGACAATTGGAATAAAATCTAAGACATTAAACTGGTTTAAAACTAGGTTTAAATTGTTTCTTTTTCAGGATTTAACACTGACTAAAATATTTCAGTTGACACAATGTTAGGGAAAAAAACACCTTTGGTTTTCTTCATATCTTTTTGAACAACGTTTTTGTTCTTTGCAAATCTAATCCAATTTTTATTTTGGCTTTTTCTGTAAATCAGACTTTTATTTCAAAGTCTTGCTTTTTGTCAGAGCAGCGAAGAAAACTCAGTTTAAGATAGAGCCTCAAGCATGCAGTATATATCAAATGAAACTGAAAACACATTTCTTCCCCATTTCCCACACTATAAACAGGACAAATACTTCAGCACACACATGCACAAATTCCACAGTCCTGGCCACCATGAAGTAAAAAAATGAGGGAAGCTTTGAAAATTAAATTAAAGCAACCTAAGTTCCCCTGACTTCCCAGGACTCACCATCCTGTGCCACTCTTTGCCTGGAGACAAGTGTGTATACCTGAGAAGTCCCCTCATCCACCATTCATCATCCAATAAGAAAAGAAGTGCAGTGTTACAGCCTGAAGGACATCAATAAGCCCTTCTGATGTAATCCTCTGCCTACAGATCACCTACTGATTAGGTTTGGCAGCTTGGGTCTGAGGCTGAGGTAGCAAGTACCATGTTTGGTCCAGATGAGAAAGGTGTGGAGGGCTCAATGTTGGTGCAGTGCCATGCTCCCCTTGGCATGCTTTCTTCAGTGCCCCTGGAGATGTATGCTTTGTTGCTCTCTGAACCCTAACCCTAATCCTAAAGGCAGCTTGGGGCTGAGCACAAGGTCTGCAGTACCATGTTTGGCCAGGCAGAGAAATGACTAAACTGATATATCATCCAGATGACAACACTTTCACAGCCCCCCAAGGCAAGGTGTGGAATTGGTTCCATTTTCTCATCTCCCTACATTACATTTATCTGAATATATATTAATATTATTCAAAGAACATATGTAATTGTAATCACTGCAGAATAAATTCATATTCATTAACTGCTACAAAAATATGCTGGACATCATATACTAAGAAGAGCAAATATAAACAAATTATCAATTACTCTAATTTCTCTGATATGAAGAAGTTAGAGGATGTTATGCTGTAGAAGAGAACCCTGCCAAAGTAAGGAGGCATGCTTGGGTGCTGAAAAATTAAGCAGTTGCTTAAGTGCTTTGTGGGACAGGAGACCAAAAGAATTGTAGATACTAATACAGCTATTTTTTTCCAAAATGGTGAAAGAGGTGCCTGGCAGGGCTTTCCCATGTTCCTTTGATTGCACCACTGCACCCATTTTTGCCTTTTCTTCCCAGATTCAAGTTATTCAATATTTGTTAAATTCATTCAAACTGCACTTTTTCTTTTAAAATAACCTCTCAAGGATTAGACCGTGCACCCTTGTGCAGCCCCTGGCTGAGGCAATGCTCCCAAAAGTATGTCAATGGGAGCCTTGCCCAAGAAAGGACTATAGGATTCAGCTGTATGTGAAGAAAGGGCTTGAAATTATGGAGCATGGCATCAGGATAAGACTTTGTATTTCAAACATATATTTATACTTTTCATTAAATCACCAAAGAGTGTGAGGAGAAGTGGGGGATGTCACTGTAGAAAACCATATGGTACTTAGATTTCCAAGCCAGAACCGTGCATACTAAATATTTACAGAATCCAGTGATATTCTCTTCTTTCTGTTTATTCCTTCATGTCACCCAGAGAAACTCTGGCCAAGCACCAATCAAATATCCAAGCAAGTTACAGGCAATCTAAGCATGGGGAAAGAGAGAAAACAGATCACCAGTAGGTTCATAATTAGCAACCTAAACCTGGAATGAGGTGCTTGGGAAGTGCTTCTGATGCATCTGGATTCCAGCGCTCACCGCATGTCATGAGTGGTTTTGGAAACCAAGTTTTCAGTCTCTGCAAGGGGTAGGGAAGATATACACAATTTTTTTGGCTAGACTGAGCAGGGGCATATGTGGAGCAGCTGCAAAAGCAGACATCCGTCTGCTCTCAGAGACCGACATAGGAACAAAAATGCATCTCAGTGATGACAGCTAACTTGTTCCTGCCGTCTACTGGGTGAGCTGTGTCTCCCTACCTGTGGTATGTAGGGCTGTTGTGTTCATTTTCCTTCAGACAAAAACAATGCAGAGTGTTCTCCTTATCACTTTGTATTTAGAAGAGTACTTGAAGAAGCTACTGAGGTACATAGAAGATCTGGGATATATCTTAATAGAAGCAAATCTTCTTTTCCAAGGTCTAGCCATGACCTAGAAATATTTAGGTCTTTTCCTCTTTCCTTTTAGGTCTTATTCCCTACCTGCTCCTACCTCCTTTACCTTTCCTTTCAGTGTGACAGCTACCAATCCCCAACTACCTTTTTATTCTTCAGAAACAGTAAAAGGATTAAAAAGAGCATAACAAGATCACAACTCAATACACGGTACTTTACTAACAGGAGCAGCTTTCACTGTCAATCACCCTCAGCACTACTTTAAACAGAATCTGGGATGTTGCTTGTTACACATTGTAACAGATGCTGCTGCTGCACTAAGTATGGTGCAGACAGGTCTTATTAGCATTATGTAGTGAAAGTCAATTACTTTTGCATTTACATATAGATAACTTCAAATTTATAATAAAGTTTTGCACACCACAGAAGTAACAATTATTTCAGAATCAGATTGAAGCTATCAACCAAAGTTATATCTTGAATATGGAAAACTCATTTTTATAATTACGTTTTATTATGAAATTGATACTCAAAAGTTCCTTTTTGTGTCACTGAAACAGCTATTTGCTATGAAAAACATACCTATCAAATGTTGCCAAAAGTGTAACAGCCACACATCTGTTATTCTTCAAATATATATTTTCTAAAACAGTTGGTATTTACTTAACATGTAATAACAGTTATTAAATCATTCTTAAGTCTGTTTTGTGGAACTGTAATATAAAGCATTACACACATAAGAGAAACACCACGGGAACAAATGTAAAAAGGGAAGAGGAGTGTTGTTAATAGCTGAATAGTTACTAGTCACATTAGAAACTACAACTCAGAGAAGCATAGTGAGAGGAAGACTGGAAGTCTGGAAACCCTGCAGGACAAGGAGTTTCAAGACATCCAATAACTCCCATTTAAAGATTTAAAATTATTAGATCATTTACAGGTCAACAAATATGTAATAACAGAAGACATTTCTGTAATCACTACTGAATCTACTAGACAAGGACATAAGCTTCATCACATGGTGGCCCAAATCAGAGAAATTTAGGTGTTTTAAAAAGTCTTTCTTCTGGTTTTAATTTTCTGCATTTCCCCAGCTGCATTTCCCCAGTGCTGGCTGTGGCTCTTTCCAGGCTCTGCATTGCAAGCCTCACCACAGCCATGAGCTGAAAAGACAGACTGCATTACAGAAGAGCTCCATGACTGACCTGATCCTCTTTCCTCTTGAATTTTAACAGGCTTCATGCATTAAGCTCTCTTTAATTGCCAGAGTAGCCAGGAAACTAAGCACAGTTACTGTTAATTGTTCATAACTATTTCACTTGAGATTTCAGTAAGCCTCCTAGCAACAGGACAAGAGGAAATGGCCTCAAACTGCACCAGGGGATGTTCAAGTTGGACATCAGGAAGAGTTTCTTCACTGAAAGGGTGGTTAAGCACTGGAAAGGACTGCCCAGGGAAGTGGTGGAGTCACTATCCCTGGAAGTGTTCAATAAATGACTGGATGTGGCGCTTAATACTATGGTTTAGTTGACATGGAAGTGTTTGCTCAAAGCTGATCTTGGAGGTCTTTTCTAGCTTTAATGATTCTATTCTACGCTATACACTGAGTCCTGAAAGTGATTGAACAAATCTTAAGCCAGTGAGATGAAAAATGCCTTCTAAAACACATTTTTAGTCATTTTTGGAACAAAGTACAGCAGAGCTGACTGGTTTACAGACATTTTTATGCACATGTGGGTGCCATCTAAACAAGCCCCAATAACAATAACAATAAATGTTAACATTTGCAAAAAAACATCATATTTGGCCATAAACCTACTTGCTTTGGCTTATTAAAGATTATTAAAGAAACCATTGAGGTAACAGCTTACTTGACATGCAGGTATCACACATGCTCAGCATTTTAAACAGTGTTTCTTGTAGGACAGCACAATATAAGCTAATATTTTTCACAATTCTTACAATGTCTCCAAAATGTTCTTCAGATCATACAGTCAGGGGCTGCAGTCTAAATCCTCTTGGACAAAGGTGATGAGTACCATGATATGTTACCGTTAGCTAATTTGTAATGTCTTGAAAAACAATCAATAACATAAAGACTTTCATTTAAATCTATCAAACCCACATATACACCTTTTAATTGAAAAGCTCTTAACTCCAGTCATTTCCTGGATATAAAGCTCCTTTATTCGAGCTCCAGCATTTTTAATTTCCCTCGCATTGAAAAGCAGCATCCCCTACTCACAAGTAATGCTTACATAAAAGCCTCAGAGTCAGATCTCTTGGTGCCACAATGTTTTTCAGGATATGAAGACAACAGCAAAGTAAGCACTCTACTACTGCAGAATAAACACTATGTAGCCACAAAGGAGTGATGATATCAGCTGTAAATTATCTGGGCTTAATTTTCTGCAATGTAAATGACTGTCCCTATCTCCTGTTCCTCAACCCACTCTAAAACAGTTTGTTGAGAAGAACATTTTATATGAATACTCCAGTTTTAAATAATCCAAAGAGTATTCCTCCCTAGGACATTACTTAATGTCTTTCTTTCTGTGTATCCAAAAATCCTGCTTCCTTCTGAATGAGAATGTCCTTGCTCAAACAACACATTCAAATGTGATTGATATTTCACAACTAACTCAGGTGTGCCTAACTCAACAGTTTGAAGAGAATATGTTTTTAAATTGCCAAGCATGCTGCTGCTGCTTCTTTTCCTAGAGTTGTTACAAACAACACAGGAACAGCTGTACTGGATTAGAGTTAACACAGATGTAACCCACTATACTAACAGTGGCCAAAAATTCCTACTTAAAGTAAGATTAGGGAAAGCATGTAGTGTTACACCCCCAGAATAATCTCGCAGGTTTGAGAGATCTGCAGACCTGGGATTTCTACTTCTGTGACTGCAAGTTAAGAGTGATTCCATCAACCAAGTATTACATACAGCAATGTGTATCCCTTTGTTTGCTTTGGAAACTATGCCTTAAGATATAAAAAATAGTGATCTTAAGCAATATCATGAAATATGGTAACAAGCAAATATTGCTATAAAGAAGTTAACATTGAGCTTTTCATATATGTTACTCATTAACCTTTTAGTCAACTGACTTGAGAAGTGGTGGATGCCCTGTCCCCGGAGGTGCTCAAGGCCAGTTTGGATGGGGCTCTGAACAACCTGGACTAGTGAAAGGCATCCCTGTCCATGGCAGCAGGGTTAGAACTAGATCATCTTTAAGGTCCTTTCCATTCTATGATTTTATAACATGTCATAAGAAAGCCTGTGTTAAAAATGCAGGTAAGATGATGATCATTACCATTTTAAAAATCCCAAATCTTAATCGTTCTATCTGTATGAAGAACTTTTTTTATTTTTCTTTGTTTTTTTTCTCTTTGCTGGGTCTCTGAAAAAGCTGGTGAGAGAACATATTTGCTCCTATGATTATGCAAGTCAAGTACATTCAAATCTTCACCCCATCTATGCTAACTAATGTGCTGCTTCAAATAAAGTTACTCCAGGATGACAATCAATCTCTCAAGGTGCAGAAGTGTCATCTGAATGCCTTTCTGCTTTTCAAGATAATAATTGGGATCTGTATAATAATCTCTTCTATATATTTGCCTCCTCTCAGGCAGGCTTATCAGCTGTAATTCTCCATCTTTCATGTGGTACATTCATTACATATACACAGTATCATGGGTTCTCCGTTTTGAAACATCTCATGAGTTGGAAATTGCCACCACAGAATTTCTCATAAACTTAGCCAAAAGGACACTGACCATTTTCCATTGTCACTTTCAAAACACAGACCCAGGGTATCAATTCATTCTAGCACTCCTCAAAACTGTTTTTTTTTTGGTTTTGTGGGTTTTTTTTATTCTGATGGAACAAGCAGCACCAAGAGGTGCTAATTCATAATTTGAGCAATGAAAGAATCAATAGTTTACAGTACTGTCCTTCAGATATGTTTGATATCATGGTGAATGGAATGCTTGTCAAGGTACCAAACTGAATTGAGAAAAAAGCACAATCTGTGAAAAATAACCCTTTAAGGACTTGAAGCCATTGAGAGTGTGTAATTTTCACTAATATTGAAAACTTTAAGTGGAGAGCAGATTTTTCTGCTTACCATTTGTAGAAGCATTAACATGACATTGAGCCTCTGAATCCCAACATGAGATCACTCTTTACTGGGTTTGGCCTAGTTTAATTTATGAGACAGACAGATGTTTGTGGTAGGATGACCTTGTGGTTAAATTTATCCCCAAGAAGTTCTTGCACTTGAGGAATTTTGCAAATTGAATTTTCCTCTGATACTGAATAGCCCTCTGCCATCTTCGGACCTCTTTCAACTTCATTTACTTCTGTCAACTAATATGTCACAGGTTAGAAGTTTCATGGAAAAAAAATAATATGTGTGAGAGCAGTATTTTCATTCATAAGACTTGTGCCCAAATGGTGTGTCCCTTTTTTCAATATTAGCATGCTATATGTAGCCAGCATAAAACACTAAGAACAAAAACAAAGTTCATGTGGTGAATAAATTGCTTCAGAGGAAAGAGATGAAGACACAAACAGAAAAGCTGAATACATATGTGCATGACACTGCATGACTTCCTCTCTAAATTGTGGTCATTGATACATTCAGTCAACTAAAATAAATAATTCTGCAAATTTCCCCATGCAGTTTTTCTTTCTTTACTTTTTGCACTGGTAAGGAGATAAATTTATGGCTTACCTTTCAAAACCAATCTGCCGTAATGTTTTCTCCCATGTTGAACCTACACAAAGAGGAGAAAAAACAAACACCCTCAGTAAAGAACCTTTTTTGTATGAACACTCTTATTCTTTGCCTTTCCTTGTGCAGCTGGGATCTATATATTATGGAGATTTTTCAACCCCTATAGAAGTACTTGTAAATAACATCTGTTTTCCCATGAGTGAAGAACTGTTGAGAGAGGCTACCACCAGGTGACATAATTGTGTGGAGGGGTATCAGTCTATATAACTCCTTTATATTACAAAGCAGATAGTCACTGCTACAGTTCACTGCAATTCCAAAGGTGGTCTCCTCTGCTAGAGCAATGGGATCTGTTCTTGACTCCCAAAAGTGCTGAGCTGGCATCTCACATCACGCACTCTTCACATTTCAGCTTTTCGTTTTACTGTAGTGTTCACATGACTCTTGCTGAAAGCTTTACAATTCCTTCTGAAATCCGGGCCTTTTAGTTTTCAGCAAAAGCATGAAGGTGGATTTCTGTTTTATCGTTTAACCCTTCATATTCACAAAAACAGCTGCAAAGGACTCTTCCTCATAACGATTAAGGACTCAGCCCCACAAACTACTCAAATGCACAGACTCATCCAAAGAGTTGTCCTCAATATTTCTGATGCACTTAATACAAATTTTACCTAGATTTCCTCCAAAGTAACTCTCCACACACTTCAAGCATTAGGCCATCTGTTTTCAGCTCTTGGTAAGTTTTCTTGCTTACTGCCAATCTCTTTTTTTCTACCATTATTTGGTCATTATAAATACAGGCTACTAGGAGCACAAATATCACAAGTCATGCAGGTCTGAAAGGCAAATACGCAGGAGGACATGAAGCTGGGTCATAGTTTGCTCTCTGCCTTTTTACACTCCTGTGAGAAATGCAACAGGACTGCATGCCATGTACACAATGACAATTCTTTTTGAATGATTCATCTGAATCATTCACTGAAGTCTCAAAATCAGAGAATATATAATAGTTCCAATTGCAAATGCATTCCATCCCCTAAGGGGAAATGTATGAAGGTTCTCTTTGAGTGACATTAAGTAGCACCAAAGAAACTCAGAGACAAGTAGTAATGTTACCCAGAAGTACTGAGAAAGAGTGGAAATACATGAAGGAAAGCAACTTTAAATCCAGGGAATATCAGGATTAAATGCATATTGTGCAGCAAGTGCCCATACATAGATTATAACAAAATCATGGATCAGATTTTTTCCACAGACAATACAAGTCCTACTTGCCAAATTATTATGGGGAACACGTTAAATATTTGACTAAGATCTAGTAGATGCTTTTCCTTGAAGTTGGGACACTTCCTGCCAATCTAGATAAGCATCTAAAAACTCAACTTCTAAGAAGTTTTGTGTTTGAGGTTTTTTTGTTTGTTTGCTTTGTGTTTGTTTTTTGGTATGGTTTTTTTCTTAGTACATTTTTAATGTAACAACTGATTTCTTTCTACCCCATTGACTGAACTTTGCAGTTTAGTCCAAGGAGAATGTGATAAATTTCTAATGCAATGATACAATTTCTCTGTACAATACTATATAGCATCTGTCTGGTTTGTAAATCACAATCTGAGGAATTAAAATCAAAATGAATAAAAACTAAAAAGTTAATTTCCTTATAAGCCTATGTTGTGCAAGGCTTCCTTCACAGTTCCTGACTGGACAGCCAAAGAATTAAGCTAACACAGGCCTTCCAAAAATAAATTCCTTGTATTATTCTCTGTTTTTATTAGTATCTGTATTATTTTATGGGTTTTAGAAATAGAAGAAGAAACTACATTAAAATGTATGCTCCTAAAATCAAATCAAGTTCGACTTCCACTCCATACTGTGCTACTCTAATCTAGGGGAGCTGTGTAAGCTCCCCTATCTGTGCCAGGGGAGGTTTAGGTTGGCCATTAAGAAGGATTTCTTCACAGAAAGGGTGATTAGACATTGGACTGCCCAAGCAAACAGTGGACTCACCGCCCCTTGGGGTGTTTAAAGAAAGACTGGACGTCTGTTTGACATGGAAGTGTTTGATCACAGGTTGGGCTCGATGTTCTTGGAAGTCTTTTCCAACCTAATTCATTCTGTGATGCTGTAAGGGGTGGGTTCCTGGCCAGTTCCAAACACCATCACTATACCACATTATGCTCTTCTGGACCTCTTCATTCAACCTCTCACCACCAGTCACTTCAAATTTCAGTCACACATGTATTTTCAGCTAAAGGCTCAAAAAACCTTTTCTAATGATACTTTAGGGCAACGGATACAAAACTTTTGTGTTCAGGACTGTTACAGCTACAGCCAGTGAACAACATAATGAAAGACACTTTTAGTTGTCCCCATTCACTTCAAAGCAGGCAGGGATTTCAAGCCCAAATCCAGCAGAGCACATAGTGTTAAGAGGCTTCGAAAGTGAGGTGGAGAAAGTTCTACTTTTACTTTATGGGGAAAAAAAAAAGTCAAAGTCTGTTCTGGAATAACTGAACAATGTCCACTGTTTGACCAATACAGAAAGCTTCTGCTGTGGCACATGTATTTGTTTGAGGTGGGGCAAAACTTCTGCCTGCACATTATGTATGTACAATACCTTTCATCACACTGAGTTCATATTGCATTAAAAAGAAGTCCTCTAAAGACATCTTTAAAGCAGAGCAACAAATATTCTCACACACATTTATTTCAAATAAATATGAGAACCAAAGAGAATGTGTAGCACGTGAATCATCATCATAGAGATAAATAAAGACCTCCTCCATTAATGTGTTCTAAGTTAACCACCAAACCCACCTCCATCTACACACCCCTAGAATATAACTGGTTTCACACAGCACCGATGAATGAAGCCATTGTTAAAAAGATGACTGTGCCCTTTCACAGGTAAGTGCAGGGCAGACACAAGCAATTCTCCATATACCTTATGCAATCCTGCTGGCTCTAGAAGAGTACTCAATGGTTTTTGAAGTCTGAAGATGTGAGGAGTGTTGAAGAAAAGAAATGTCAATTTCTTAAAGCAAAGACTAGTACTGGCATCTTTAACCAGGGTTTCTATGCTTTCCCCGGTTGTGTATATTAGTGTATGAATTTTTCACCCCATGACTGGCTACACTTCAGTTGTGTGATGTATAGAGAGTCCTGCTCAAGGGAAAGGGGGAGAGAGAAAGAGAGAGAAAGGGAGAGAAAGGGAGAAAAGGGAAAAACAAAAGAGAAAAGGGAATTGGGTCTCCACTGGTTTGATATACTCTTTTGGCTGCAGTTGGCTAGCACAATACTCTTTGAAATGCATGTGACTCCTCTGAAGCAATGCCTGCCAGGAGCACAACTAACATTTCATATTAAAAAAATACATCTTTTTCTATGGAATCTTATTTTAAAATGTTTATGATCTAAACATTCTGTTTTAAGACTTGCCAATTCCATTCACAAAAGTATCAACTTCTACACCACACTAACAGCCAAAAGTAAATACCCTGAGGTAACAGCAGCACTAAAAAGAATAATGGTATTAAAAGTATAGAAAACCTACTATTTGATTTAAACCTTACCCATTGCTTCCAAAAACATTAAACAAGATTTAAGTCATGTAACTCTCATTAAAAATCAAAAAAGTAAAGAATTGATTCTGCTCCCAAAGAAATCAATAGGAATTTGGCTATTCAATGGAGTCTTTCTCTCTGCTAGGACTGTGGAAAACATTCACCTGTTGACTTTCACAATCAGTCAACTGCTACACTTGAGTTGCTGAGTTAATTTGGCTTCTCTTTGCTTTCTATTTCTTACCACCACATCAAAAATACCGTAACTGTTTATAAGAATGCCTTAATCTCGTGCCCATGTAATTAAGCTTTTGTTCCAAATCTTTGCTCAAGTGCCTGACCATTCCCACCTATTCCAAAGATTCTGTTTCACATTAACACTGCTAGCTTTAAAATTCTTGAAAAAGATGAACCACAGTGCAATTCCAGAATTACTGCTCACATTTAATAGGAACAATGGCAAAATGCACATCATGCACACACACATACTCAATGAAATCCTTGAAGAAGAATGAGCATATAAGAATATGACATGTAATAAGATAAAATGAAAAACATATTTCTGAAATGAAAAGTTCTCTTCTTTGATGGGTAGGCTTTCATTCACATGGCAGTTTCTGTATTTGGTTTGGTTTGTTTACAACCCTCTGCTTACTATGAACTTACTATGAATGAGAGGACTCACAGTCCACTGCTAGGTTGCTCACCTTTACAAACTACAAGGTCATCTAGCAGCTGAAGTGCACTGGTGGGCATAGGGAAAACACAGAGTAACATATTCAAAGAATCACAGAATAGTGGAATACCAGGTCAGAAGGGACCTCAAGGATCATCTGGTCCAGCCTTTCTTGGCAAAAGCAAGGGCTAGACAAGATGACGCATCACCCTGTTTAGCTGAATCTTAAAAGTGACCAATGTTGGGGAAAATTCTGGGTAAGTAACTTTCATCCATTCATGGTGGTTGCACCACTGTTCACTTTGAGCCACATCAAAGTGAACATCATATCTGCCAGTACAGCAGAGATCTCCAGCTCAGGGAGAAGCCTGGTATGCATTGTAAACGCACAGCAGAAACACATGCCTCCTACGCCATCCCTGTGCAGGTATGCATGAAGGTCCCTGCAAATCCTGTGGTCCATATGACTGTGTGTGGCGATCACCCACAGCCTGCTGCCTTCTCACTTCTCCGGAATTAGTGGCTACTTTAAAAACTACATGCCTGCGTCTGGCTCTGCTCTTCAGGCTTTCTAACAGTAAGAATAATAATTCTTGCATTCTTTTCTCACTGGAATCTGACATAATGACCAAAGGGGAAAATACAGCTTAACCAAAAGACATTGTTTGATATTTTTCAGTAAGCATTAAGTGAACCTGTCAGAATTCAAGTATACAATCACAATAATATGGAAATCTCCAAAGACTAGAATAGGACAAAATATCTGTAAATTCCATTGACTCAAAGTTAAAAAAGACTTTCGTGGAGCCTGTCAATGACATATTGCTGAGAGCTACCCAGAATCTTTGAACGAAGAGGTACCAGACATACCAGAGTCACACTTAGCTCAGCAGGGTTACATGCAAGCATGGCCTATATAAACTTGTTATGTTATGTTAGAAACAGGTAAATATTCTTGGAATAGTAACTGCATTGAGCTTTACTCTAACATTTTGAAGGAAAAAGGTTTCAGAGGAAAACAGCTGAATTTGTTATGGTCAGATTACTCCTATCAATTTCAAAATTTTTACTTGAAGCCTGTGACACTTACTAGTATTCTCCAAACCATGCAAAATAAAAAAGGGAAAAAAACCCTTTCACATATTCAACAGACAAAAACCAGCAATACAAAATACTCCAGAAACTGAAAGAAATGCTTTGCTAAACCTTTCCATTGCATGTGCCAATTCTTGTCTTTGTTTCTCAAACAACAGAGACAAAACAGGGCAAAAGTTTTGGGGACCCAAATATCTTGAATGCACACCTTAAAGCTCTCAACAAATTGAAAGGACACACTGGCTTGTCCTGCTACAGGTTCTTTTACGGTAGAGACATACATACTAAATAAACCATCTGACGGCTTGCAGACTATTTCAGTGGATTGGGAAACATTGTTCTGCTGTATATTCTCCTTCATCACCTTAGTACTTACTAATGAATAACAACAACTAAGCAGCTGAAATCTATACAACTGCAATTGATAAAAACTGACATATTTGGAACATGTTGGTTTCAGCAGCTTCATATATTATTAGCGGTCTTTCTAGTTCTTGACTCCTAGTAGAAAACATATGTCTTCTTACAAAGAAACAAAAACCTTTTGTTTTTTTCAGAAATCCTACTTTTTTCCTTTTTAACCAATATAAACCCACAGGTTTTATGAAAAGAAATAGTAATTTTGACTACAGAAATGAATATGGCATAGGAAAGAACTTTTTCTTACTTGGTGCACAGTACTATGGATGTATTGTTAACATTTACTTACCTGTACATTTGCTATTCAATACCTAGTTACATAAAAGGTGACTCACAAAAATAATCATTTCTCTCATGTGAAGGGGCATCAGACAATGCTACCTTGACATTTAGCATCTATCTGTCTATTTTAAGAAATAAATCTCTCTTATACTTCCTCTTCCCTTGATTCAAACTACCTAGGCTGCATCCTACACTCATCACTTTGTAATTTTATCACCACAGTGTATCATCTGGGATAATGGCATGACTTTCTTTTAACATGAGATCACTTAATAGGGCATGCTGCTATTCTGCTGCATCCATGCTGATATTTTATTTCAGAACTGGAGAATATTTCTTGGGCAAATCTCTTACCATGCTTTGGTTTGCACAACAGAGTGATCTTAGAGTGCACAAGCTGGATCTATTTCACATGAAACTAAACTGCACTCCAAGGACACAACTGCTGTATTTCAGTCACACTATTTGGTCTTTCTCCCTCTCTGCGTAGCAGAGCAGAGCTGTCCCACAGTAAACTCTGCTCAAAACATCCAAACGTGGCAGCCAGGATTCTGCAACAAATGCCTCCTTCCTATCACAGTGTGCTGCTTGCTAAGGCAGATGTGGCTCACTCCACCACTCCCAGTGCCCATCCTGGCGTGTTCTCAGAATAGCTTTCCAGTTACAGTCACCTTGAGGGATGAAGGGGCAGGTCAGAGTGCTCATCCTTAGGACTGTTTTCTGGGCTGTATCCCACCCACTGCAGTGAGCAGGAGCCTTCCTACTGCCCTGATGTACGGAGTTGGATGGGATGCTTAGCACTGTCACACTCCCTATAAAACCCCAGGGAGCCAGCTCTGTAAGGTGCAAGAGCAGACTATTTAATTTTTCAAACAATTTCTCAAGGAGAAGGAATAAGGGAAAATCTGGGCTGTTATGGTTTGCTGTGCATGTTGAAGAGACTGAAAACACCAGTAAAACAGAAGCTTAGGGTCAGTCCTCCACAATTTTGCCTAGATGAAGAAAGTGATTGCTGAACACATACCAAGAAAGAGGTCACATCAAGAAGAAAGATCAGATGTTGCAAGTCTTTACTTGCCTCCCACTCATACCAGCTTCTAACAGATTTTTGACTGAATAGAGATTTGATCCCTCCACAACAATGTCATGGGAAAGATTTACTGTGTATTTTCTCCTGTGAGGAAAATATTAAATTATTATCATGAGATAAAGAAATTGCTTTCCTATTAAAAAAGAAATTTTGACTCATTCCATGTTAACTGGAAAAATAATCATCATCAAAATCACTACTCCTCCAAGGAGATTTTAATGAGTGGGAACTTTTACTAATAAAATGAGCAGATGAGGAATACAGAACAAAGTGCAATAGTACTGATACTACATTTGTCTGTGTGCAGAGAGATGCATATCACTTTAAAATGAGTATTAAGAAGACAATGGGTAGGGTAAAGTGATTAACAGCTGTATGTGACAGTCACCTCTTTCCTCTGTGGCTTCTCTGGGAATTCTGGGAGTCCAGAAGGGCCAGCAAAGCTCCTGCAAGTAAGTGGGGACCCTCAAAGCAGCATTCACAGGCCTAATCCATATTCGGGGGGGTTAGGGGTTTTTTTTGGTTGGTTTTTTTGGTTGTTTTTTTTGTTTATTTGTTTGGGTTTTTTTTCTTGATTAGCACTTAGAATTGGAGGGTGAGGGGAAGATTGTTTGTTAAACTGACCATTTAACTTCAGATAGGTAACACAACGTGAAACATTCCATAGTGCACCTGGGACATAATGGATCTAGCATCTTGTTGGAGGCAGGGGCAGATCCCAGCTTACTTTTCATGATGGTAAAACCAGTGTCTCTGAGCCTGACACAAACCCTACAGAAATAACTGGAAAGATTTGCATTGAGTTAACAGGCTTTGATAGCTTGCTGAAGTGGAAAAAAATAGCAATAAGGAACAGTAAAAAGAAAATCTGTTTTTATACATGAAGATGACCTGCTAATTAAAGAGCAAGTTAAGAGACGTGTGGAAAAAATGATAACTTAGAAAAAGAAAATTTGGGAAAGTACACTCTACATTTGTTCTTTCATGACAGATTTGCCTAAAATTATACAGAGGTAATAAACCAAATTTAAATTGGCTGAATCGCTTCACCTATTTTTTTAATTTTTTAATTTTTTTTTTTTTTTTCCCCCAAAGATGACAGGTCCCATAGTTTTTATAAGAATCATGACTTCTTTTGCCTGCTTAGATATAGTAGATCAGAAACACTTAGAGGCAATCTTCCCCTGCAAAACATGCATGCTTAAAACCACCCTTATTTTAACCTCATTTAATTTCAAATTTATTTTCTCGATGAGGCAGCAAAACAGCAAAACCCAAAGCACTAGAAAATCCTTGGGGAATGTGTTTCAGATGAAACCTGATAGAGCTAGTTAATGGAAAGTGGGGTTTTTTGTTGTTGTTGTTTAATCTTTTATTTATCTATTAGTATGTTGTAATGGTTGATTAGTGGATTTTAACCCAAATTTCCAAGGTTACTACATGTTTTAATTAATTCTGCCATCTCTTGTTTTTGAAATAGAACTGCTTCCCTTTGCCTCTCACAGTAGACCACTGCAAAAATGGATGAGGAAAGGGACATAACATGCAAAGCAGAACGTTGTAGGTTACCAGTAAAGAATCCCACCGTGGGAATAAAGGGGGACAGAGTCAGATGGTCCCCAGATAGGATCAATCTCTTATTTTTACAGCAAAAAACACTGTCAGGACTCTGGGGAACAGCTTTGAAGGAAGGCAGCTTTTCCTGCTGTTACTATGGGGGATGTCAGCCTTAAATCAGAGAGTGACTAAGCTTAAGAGCATCTAAACCTTCTGAAAAAAGGCCAAATAATAACCAAATGGGTCTTTTTTCAAATATGGAAGATAGCCTTTGCTTTGGTTTTCAAAGTAAAAGAAAACTTGTACTAAGTTTTATTTTTAATAAACCTGAAGAAGATAAGACTTTTCTCCAGTTTTGTTAGTGGAGAAATTCTTTCTGCTCCTACCCCAAGCAACTCTGCTCTGTCTGCTAAAGAATATCGGGGAGGCAAGGCTTTCACTTCAGAGTGTAACTGACGGAAACCTTCCAATTTCTAGAGCTACCCTCTGCTTAGTTTTATTGTAACATAATATTCTGTTATGAATAATAATGTCGAGCTACTTTTCCTGCAATGTTGAACGTGCACAGCATACCAGTTCAAGGAATTTGCTTTTCATTGTCTCATTTTCTCTTTTTGTCTCATCTGAAGAAGGGGAGGTGGGCAAATGTTTGTTTCTAAACTTTGCAGCATAGACACATGAGAAGGGGGAGATAAATAGCAAGTGTGTCTACAGTATCACATCAATATACAAGAAATTATGGATGAGATAAATAAGGATAGGAAACTAGGAAATCTTGCACAGAAAAAGGAGGGATATTATGACAGCAAAAACATCATTCCAGTGGTGGTATCTACGACACCACTAACATACTGCACAGCATATAAAGTGTGCCTTTTCTCTGAAATTGTTTTCTGTTTTTTTAACATAGCTTTTTCTAAGGTTAATAGAAAACGACCTCATTCACATTATCACTCTCAGAGATTAAGCAAAAACTTGCATAGTATGATGAAGACAGCAATTTGTTGCTGGTACGCATAAGATCCTGCCCATATTCACATTTTTCGGGAAAAAAACCAAACACCCAAATAAGTTTCAGTGGCTAAAATGACATTAGATACAAAGACCTGAAGTGCTGTGTGAAGGAAGATATCCAGAATAAACTTTAGAAAACTGGCATGAGATGTGTACAACCTTAGCACACCACCTTCCACAGAAGCAGAAACCAGCATTTTGCAATTCTCCTTCTGTCTGCATACCATCAAGAGAAGTCTGCAGTGACTGTACCAGGCAGCAAGACATTAGGGCCATGAAAGCTGACTTACTCCCAAAGGCCTCTTCAGAGGAGAAATATGGATGCATGACGATGTGCTAGTCTGGGCAGTACTGTGAAGCAGGAACGAAGACTCAAACCATCAGGATAGCGCAACAATACCAGCAGATGTTATTTTTTCTCCCTAGCAAATTACCTAGTTCAACTGACAATTATAAAACATATATTCACTGAACAAAGGGTTTCTTTTGATTTAATTTGCTTTATCTTTGCAGAGCTTACAATTCTGTGACCTCACTGAAATTTTCACAAAGATCTAGTCTGTGAGATCAGAAAGGACAAAGCTCTTCTGCTTTTCAGCTCCTATTCCTCTCAGAGATAGCTGACTGTGTGACTATAAAGCTGCTTAGAGAAAGCAAAAGAGGCAAAAGAAGTGAGGAAACAGAAGGTAGTGAGGTGCTAGTTGCAGACTCAGCCCAATTCTTCACTTCTAGACACGAATGGTTTTAAAACACTGCTGCCACTGGGTGAGAAGCCCACGCAGACAACAGAGTGCTGAGGAGGAGTTTGGGCAACTAATACTCTTGGTAAGACATACCAACAGCAGAGAGACTTCCCACCCACCCTCACCTATCCCTTCCAACTCACAAACATGCAAATTTCAGCATCCAAGCCAGGAGAGATGCAAGTCATGGACTTCGCCTCCTGCAATCTGTTTCCCTGCACACCTGGAACATCTGCTGGATTTCACTACCACTGGCAGGGAACAAGAGCCACAGGTAAGTATTATGCATCTGTGCTTTTGTTATGGACCTGTGGAATTGCAATGAGCAAGCCACTAGAAGTGCCCAAACAGGTTCCATAGGGATCCAGCGCTATGGGATTGTTTTTAGTTTCATCTCTAATAGACTGCAGGATTGCATCCAGTGTACTAGCAGATCATTTCCCAACACTTAATTACTTTTCATTAGTATGCCACAAATAGCATGAGCACTATCAACAAATTAATCACTGGATTGCCTAATAATTTCCATTTTTTAAAGTACTCTATGCCTTTTATCTTGCATGCTTCAAATAGTTTACAAATAGTTTGCTCTTTCTACAGTTACAGGCTTAATTAGGAGTATTAGGAGTAATTTCTTCCCATTTGCTTTGCTTGGCTAAATCTAAGCCAAAAAAAAAATAAATCAGTAAAAGCACTGAAAGTTTTGCCATTCTCCCAAGTTATTAGATGATAAGAGTATTCTCACACTTATTTCAAGTGTGGTTATTTTGTCCTCACAGGACTGTGTTTTACTTAAGTGCTTCATTAGGGTATTAACAGAGTCATACTTTTTGAGTAAACACTGAAGAGGATGATGACAGGCAATTATTTCCTACTGAGCACGGATTTTCATGCTACAGAAATCATGGGCAATTTAGACGTGTGACTCTCAGATGCATTCTTAAATCAAGTATTTTATTTATTTACGTACTCCTTCATTGCTTTTAGAAGTGATATTACATCAGGCCTAATATGAAAAGGACAAACACCTTACTGTTTGCTTCTTTTCAAAGATCCGTGGCCAACAACAGCAATAGTTCAAAGCCAGTGCCAGTTGGCAAGTTTTCCCAATCCAAGCTGATCTGAAGAGCTGAATGGTCCCACAACGGGTTCAGGATATCAAATGATGAAGCACAGGTGCAATATTAGAGAATAAGCAGTGTACAAAGCATTTTCATTGGTGTATTAATAAACTTATTGGAAACATTCTTGTTGTGCTCAAAATAACATACAACAAAAATGCTACAGTTCAAGACAACTCATCTGAAAAATGTTGGCCCAATTTCTGTCTCATCCCAAACTTTTCTCTGCATCAATTTTAGAATACTAATATACAATATACAAATCTGGGCATCTTGGCAATATTTTCCACAAAACATAAAGGCCGCTAAAATTTCTTGTCTTTGCTAGCTGGAACACACTGAGTGTATTTTATGCTGTTGAAAATACGAGCTATTCACAGCAGTGGGGGGCACTGTACCTGTTACATGCTGAAATGAAAGCAAAAACACAGAGGAGAGAAAAAAAATATATTTGATAAGAAAACGGGCTTGAAAGTATAAAAGAAATAGATTTCTAACAAAGAACAAGTCATACATAAAACAATTTGATTTGCTATTGAAAAGAGATGTAAATGTAAAATTCTGCACTAAATCTAAACTTAATTTAGACCTAAATTAATCTAAATTGCATTAAATCACCTTTTCTCTGGAGCGACTTCTTTGAAGACACTTTGCATGAGAGAAAAAATAATTCACAGTCTAAAGCCTGAACATAGCCCTTTCTAACTAGTATTCTGGAAAGGAAATTCAGTGGTGAAAATAATAATAAAAGAAATTCTATATCAACAATTTGGTGTATTTCAGTTTTTACAGTCAGTGAATGTAAAGTAGTAAGACTTCACCTGGGGTCTCAGTAATATTTCACCCAGCTTTAAAAATTATATTTTCTAGTGTGAATTTCCTTGAGTTTTTACACCTTTGACATCATCACCATATCTGCATAGGACAGAAGGACAAAATGATGCCTAACTGGTCCTGCTTATGGGGGAAGAGAGCTCCAGAGAAAAGGGCAGAGAGCTCTGTGTACTATTAACAAAGCAGGTGGAGACTCAAGAAGGGCTCACTTCAAAAGGATGCTACAATTGTTTTGCTCGAAGGTGTCTGCCTTACAACATCTGGTCTCCCAAATCAGGCTGCAAAGCAGATGGTGCTGAAACACAGTCATGATCTCACCCACCACACAATCACAGAGCTGCAAGCTGCAACATTAGCCACATCTATCCATAGGCAGGTGTGCACCCACTGGCACATCAGTGGAGGTTTGGTGGCAAGCAGCTCCAGGTTGAAAGCACTTCCCATTCCTCCCCACTCAGAGGTCCAGTGGGAGGATAAGTCACCTGTGGAGGCTGTTCCCCACTGTCCATGTAGCTGTCCATGAACGGAACTGGGCAGTCATGATGGGAGGGTAAGCTCCCCCCTGGCAGGTACACCACCTTTCCTCACTGAAAAGTAAAAACATCAACTAAACATAGTCTAAAATGCTAGAAGTCATGTAAAAAATTACTACAGCCACTGACTGATAATTTCCCTTGTGTTATTCATGCGCATTCAATAACACATCTCCACGACTCTTGTTTAAAGGGTTATTGTAGATATGCTAAGCTGAAAAAATGTACTTTGCTCCTATGCTGTCGAGAACTGATGAGATTTACAGTGCTTCCAGAAAGCCTTGGCTGGCAACAGTCAGGCTGGGAGACATCTGAGCCTCAGCTTTTATAAACAGCCTATGCATTGTCCACTGTTGCAGTGTAAATCAGGCATGAAAACTACTCCCACAGATGAAGTTTACTCGAGTATCCTCATTGACAGAACAGAAAATTGTATCACCAGGGCAAACATTTAGAAAATTGAAACTATGAGAATTATGTGGACCAAAGAAGATCTGGAATATGTAATCTCTTCAGAGGATTCAGAAATCTGTAATCTCACAAGGATCAGTCTTCCAAAATCTGCACAGATTTTTGGTTTTTAAGTGTCAATTTTACAATAATGTTATTCATCCTTAACAAAATAGCAACATACAATAAAGGGGTCAGTGGACAGTTTAGCAAATATCCAATATAGTAAAGCTTGCAAGCTACTGGTCAGACTAGAAAATGTGGGAACAAAAGCAAATACTACTTAACAACTATTGGAGGTCTCTATGAAACACTCTCTGACTGCGGGTGCATTTTGTTAAATGCTAATTTTACTATCAAGTGTGTACACCAGAAAAAGCACCCAAGAAAGAAGCAAATGTCACCTAATGGGAGCAATTTTATGATCCAAACATTTGAGCTTTTTGCAACCTCTTCACTATTAAAAATTTACTCAAATTCACCTTACATTTTCTGGAATTTGGGTGAACCATATTGCTAATAAAAGAGGCAAATCTTTACTGCTACTGTTACTTGCCCTTTACAGAAAAATAAGGACATATCAGTGGCCACATCTTCAACGCACAGAAGAGTGAACTGCACTTCCTCTTCTCCTCCTTCAGTGTTCCTCAGCCCACTCGAATATTCCACCTCTATAGTGGGAGGAAAAATTTGGACTCTTCATGACCCTGGCTTGAAGCACTAGTCATGCCAAAAACTCAAAAAAGCCCAAATTTTTGAGGAAAGCAAGGCCAGCTTTTCAGAGGAAAAACATATGGGAACCCCAAGAACAGTCCATGAATGTCAGTAGAAATCCCTCATGCCATTAAGGCTGGATGTGCAGGAAAACAGAGAGAGGAGATATTTATTTTACACATCCCAATTTTCCACCTCTTTCCAAGAACAAAGATGACTAAGTCAAAGTCCCTGCACTAGATCAGCCCCAACACCCAGTATTCATTGCAGCTGTGGAAGAGGAACTGTATTCAAACTGCTCAAGAATTTTACTTCTCTCTCAAGACGTAAAAACTGGTCACTGTAGTTTAAGGGGGGGGAAAAACCAAAACCACTTAAAAACTACTTTTGTATTAAAAAAAAAAAGCAAAAAAAAAAGCAACCTTACACCTTACAGGTTATTAATCTGACTTATTTTCTCCTCTGGCATCAGTTTCACATTACTTGAGAGTAAAATTAAAGCAATTTCTATCTTTAAGCAAATATTGCTCAATTGAAAATTATGGAATTAATTATATATAGAAATTATATATAAATAAATTATATATATATAAATAAATATAGAGAGAGATTTTAGGCGTTGAGTAGATTTTTTCCTATTAGTGCCTCATAACGAATTCATTGTTGAATTAGTAATACATTTGTCAAACCTGGTAAGCAATTACAGTTAATAATTATAAACCAAATTACTGCTCCACTTCAGAACGTGAACAGCAAAAGTTTGGCATGAGGTTCTAATGACCTGCTCAGTGTGAGTCATGCCAAAAGCAGTGGGACAAATGATGTCTTAACTCCCAACGTGACTCTACCGAATACAGCTTCCCTGCATCATGGCACCTGCCCTGAGAGCTGAGCCCCCCGCAGGATTTGTACAGGTACAACAGCTGGCCTGTGGGCATGAAGAGCCAAAGGGTGTCAAGTGCCAAAGGAGAACAAATGAAAGAAGTCAGATCAAGCGATTCAGGTGAGGGAGTCAAACCTCTACCAGAAATAGCTAATAGCTTCTTTTCTACACCACAAAGAAATAAGTGCACACACATCAAAAATGATACCTGGTACTCCATACTGACCTGAGGTATAAAAATCCTGGCACAAACAAGTGACTTTTGATTGATAGGTTTTCATACATGAACTGCGGACCCTGAAAGATGCTAGACACCCCCACCTACTACTAGCTCACTTTTGGCAGTGAAACAGAGACAGACTGATACTGGAGATCAGGGGTTTTTTTAAAACCTGTTAAATAATTCAGGGTTTTATCTCTTGCACAGCTGCTCTTCAGCAGTCTTCATGGAGTGATGTGGGGGCTGTGAGCAGAATTAGCTCTTAGATTTGAGAGGCAAGTGTAACTTTCTATTACACTGTATACTGAAAAGTATGCATTAAAACTGCTAGAAATACTGGATTTCACAAGAGACAGCAAAAAATTAAAAGAATTAAAAGGAAAACACAGAGTCGCTTTAATCTGTTTCCATCTCACATTTCAAAGGGAAGCCAAGAAACAAATTCTGCACTCTGATTTATGAACAAGCTCATGAGAGATCTAAATGGTTTTCCCTAAGATATCTCATATTTTGAGCATTCCTATGCTAAGAACTCAATTCTCCTGATTTACTTTCTAAGTTCAAGGAAGATATCTTTTCTGGTGAATTTGCTGGCATCAGCATTGTCTAAGGACGAGGCA
The DNA here is from genome assembly GCA_035222235.1 of Margarornis squamiger. Classification (NCBI taxonomy): domain Eukaryota; kingdom Metazoa; phylum Chordata; class Aves; order Passeriformes; family Furnariidae; genus Margarornis; species Margarornis squamiger. The sequence continues at coordinate 98,691,208 of JAWWTY010000077.1, read as the reverse complement.
AGGGTGGGATCCAGCTGAATGAGGGGCTGTAAAAACACAGAAGTACACAGACAGCGATTACCTTGAAACCTCAGCAATCCAGACAGGATAAAAAAGCTGAAGGAAATGTTAAGATATGGTATATCAGAAAAGGCCACGAGAAAAGGAGGCTCTAGGCTATATTGAGCTGGGGCACAATACTGAATCATGATGTTCACTAATGTGCTTCTGCAGCTTCTCATCTTTCCTCAGATGGGTGGAAGTTTCTCTTTAAGTAGCTCGAAAATGACAGAGACACTGTTCATCTCCTCTTGTAGCAGGCCCACATTGCTCACTCTCTCTTGTTCTTTCCTCTTTGAAAGTGGCCTAACAGAATGGCTGTGGATGATGGCTATGTCCTGGAGGAGCTCCTCTGCTTGTGCAGAAACCTTATATCAAGGTAAGAAATTTAACGAATAATGACTTCTTGATTTACTCTGTATCACCTCTCTCCCTCTTTTCATCATATTTTCACTGTTAGTACTGGAAATAACTGAAGAGAAACTTTCTCAGCACTGTTTCCAAGTGCCTTGAAACCTTAAGGTTGGAACCTCTGTCTATGCCTAAAACATACCAGAGCTTCTGGCTGTTGGAAATGTCCTGAGAGCTTTTGGAATGAACTGATGGTGTGCATGCAAAAAAAGCATATTTGCCAAGCAGTGATATCAAATTACTACCAAAACAGCTTTTTATTTTATTTTCAAGAGATTCTTTCACTGTCAACAGAAAGGGGCCACAAAAATACTCAGGTTAAATGTGACAAACGGGTTAGCAATGGTATCTGCACTTCTGAAAGAAGTGTGAATTCTGGGAGACCCCCTGCTGATCTCAGGAAGCAGGAATCAGAAATGCAAGCAAAAGGAAAAAAATACAGTATCCCATTACTGCAGAAGAAATCCAAATACAACATATAAAGAAGATATGCTGGACTAAGTGAGCATAGATGGAGCTGACGATTGCCACTTCCATGGAGGCTGACTTATGTTTGGCATATGGATAAAGCAATTACCAGCTAAGAATATTACCTAAGAAGACAAGTAGCAACAATAGGAACTGATTTACAGATAGAAAAGGAATCACCTGGTTTCTGTGGATTCAGGTTGTGGACCAAATGGACCTTGCTGTACTCTGTACATCCTCTTATGCTTGCCGCTACACTGCTCTACAGTGAATGAACACGAATGTGGAAAACATTCCTCTATCAAGGTTCGTACCTGATAAAAGCCAAATAAGCTCAGAAAGGCCAATTAACTGCCTGACTGAGGGACTGGAAACTGACCCCAGTGAAAAAAAGAAGCTCCTTTTTAAGAACAAAAATCATCTCCATCAGAAGCATATTAGATCCACAGCTGAGAGCATCCGCAGATAGATAGGCATTTCAGGTAAAATTCTACAATGTTTATTCAGGACATTAAATGTTTACATAATTGGTACTTTACTGATTGGTGTTTTAATGTATCACCATAACTCTTTTGGAACTTCATATTAGGGTTTTTTGGTGAAATGGAATACTTTCTTCTAGAAAAAAAACACTGAGCAAGAGAAAGAATCAAGATATGATAAAAAGAAGAGGAGGTCTCCAAGAAGATCTCTGAGATAGCTCTATGAAATCTGCTCCTGATGGTACCAATAGAAGTATGAGGGTAAGAAAACAGGTTAGAATGTAGATCACCAGCTCATTAATTTAATTTTAGCAGGAAATGAACACTAACATGCAGAAAAGTTTCCTCCACAATATGAAAAAGCTGTCTATGCATGGAAACTTGAAAATATTCTTTGTCTCCCAGCAACTGCTCAATCTCTTGTGCACCAAGGAGTTCCAACTCTTCATGATCAAAAAACATCACTCTTAAATTGAATGTATTCTTTCTTCCATCACTTGGAGGTACCTCCACAGCCATGATGACATTTCCTGACAAAAAACGGTCTTACTTATTATGAGTTGGAGTAATGACGTAAGACCTCCCTGGATCACACCTGATCCTGACCCCTCTTTATGTCATTGTATAAGAATCTATGAGACTTTTGCTTTTGAACAAAATCATAGTTGTCACTCTGTTGAAAAAAACCTTCTAATAATGATCTCAAGAAATTATTTGATTAGAAATTTCAACCTCAGCTTTATCTTTCTACACAGGTTATAGTGTTTAATGGCTTTCATAAAGGTTCTGTAGAACAAAGGCCCAATAGCAAGGAAGTTGAATTGTCACAAACTCCAAGAATAAGAATTACAAATGGGTATATCTTGACTGAATGCCAAGGTTTAAGCAGAAAAGTGACATTCAATTCCCAAGACAGAGCAACAGCAGAGACAGGCCAGTCACAGAGGTCTCCCAAAATAGCACAGGGTAGATGGTGCCACACAAATGCTTCTAACATAAGGTACACTTAGTGAGCAACAAATGTAATGAAATTTAAAACAGAAGCATCAAGTGAGATATGTCACATCAGTTGAAACGCATGTCCAGGTGAAATGTATGGGAAAATATGAAAACATATAAAATGTATGTGAATGTACGAAAACATATGTGAAGGCTGTTTATTCAAAGCCCCTATTATTTGACTCGACTCTACACAAAGAAGCATAAGATTTCCAGTAACAGAGATCATCCTTCAAAGCCTAGCCAAACACTGGGAAATATCCAGAGAGATTATGACCTAACTATCCACATCCTGGACTAAGAATTTCAAAACAAAAGAAATACCCACTCACATTGTTATTTATGCTGAAATATTACCTAAATTTCTGCCATTTCTGAGTTCCAAAATATACTAATGTCCTTCATAGGAATACATTATTTATTTCATTGTAACAGCTTTCATATACAACCTCCAGCTGAGGAAGGAATAATGAGCTAACACATGTTACGATAAAGTATCTAAAAAGCAGAGTGCTGCTGGTGGGTTTGATTTATCATCGGAATGGATTTAGCATCAGCATTTGGAAATCGCAAAGTCTACATTCCCTTCTCCAAACTCGAATTTTTCAGCTCATAAACCTTTTTGAGATTTATAACAGCTTGCTTAGCAGTGTCTTCTGCATCCCATATGGTAGGGGGATGGGTTTTATTAATATTACTAGAAAATTACAGAAGCCAAACCGTATGAGCACTGACCCAAATATAGAGTATACTACTTCAGAATCAAAAACATTAAAAAAAAAAAAGTACAGCTTCAACGTCAAAGTAGCTATTTGTACCACAAACAGTAACATAAACAACAAAAAAAAGCCCTCTATAAACATTAGATCACTGTGGCAGTGGTCCTAACTCAAAGAAGAGAACATGACAGTGAAGCTTTAGGGATGAATGAAGTCACTGTGTGACATGCAGAAGGCAGAGAGGGAAGGGAAGCAGAGAAAATAAAAAATATTTTTCCCATTTTCCATAACCGCGTAGGTTTTTTCATATCTTAAATAGCAAGATCCTATTGGCAAATCTTAGGAGACTTAACATAATGTCATTTAAGCCTCATATTTTACCTTACGTATTCTCAGAACTAGATATTATAACTTTTCCCAGCTGAGAACAGAAAGCAAGGTTTGTGACTGCATTTGCTAAATATTCCTTGCACAAGGTTGGCAGACACCCAGCTAAGCCTTGCATTCCACCTCCATGGAAGACATTAACAATGCACCTTCTACCTGCTCATGTAAAAGAGAACTGATTTCATGTGCATAAAGGCTTTAGAGAGGGGAAAAAAAAATAAAAATCTAATGCATTTAGGCAACAGGGAGCTACCAGCTGTAGGCAGTTGTTTCTTACTAACCCAGCATTAGTGGTACAGCATTGCAGTGTGTGCAGTGGCTTACCTGTAACACCAGCAGTCATATACGCAGGAGCACTTTTACAATTATCAGAACATGTCAATCACTGCTAATGAGATATTTATTTAAAATTAAATATTCTTTACATCAATTAATTTTCTAGTAAAGTATAAATAATTTGTGGTGTTTACATAACTATTACTGTACAACAAAATTAACCCTTGTAAAAAGGAATAAAATAACTGAATTTGTTGTTGTTGACACTCACTATTTCCAAAATAACAGAGACAGTATTTTAACCAACTTTTGAGAACTGCCTAAAATCAAGAGCTGCCTCTTCCTAAAATGTAAAATCTTTTGCTTTTCTCTGAGAAAATTACATGGCAAAACACAAAAGTCAAGTTTTACCTTTTAACCAAATACATTACCTGCCAAGCAATACAGTATTTATTGTCAATTTCTGTAGCTGCTGCTATAAAACCTTTCATGTGTTACTACAGCTAAAAAATCCACACCAAAACAAACAAACAAACAAACAAAAAACCAAACCTACTTGAACAATTGTGAAATGTGAAGGGAAATGTGATACCATTTCTTATTGTTATCCAGAATGACATAGGATAGATGTGGAAACCCATCTTTGACTTTTCCCAGATGTTCATGGAACTGTATCAGCATTCCAGCTTTGATTTATGTGGATATGTATTCTGTGAACTTTCTTGCTCAACATTTTCTTTTTTGTCATATATGAGAGAATGTGGACAATGTTTCAATGGGGACATGAAAAGCTATAAAAATAATTTAAAAATTCATATATCATAGGTGTTGTGTAATCTAACTTGTGGAAAGGTTGTTGAAAGAACAGGATGGTAATGAACAGGTGGTACTTCATCCTTAAGGCAATGTAGTTTCATGAGCTGAAATTTATTTTGGTTAGAAATCTTTATAAAATTATGATACAATGAGACCACAGTAGCAGAAGAGGGGGCCAGTCCTGCGTGGCTGTAGAACAGCTACATTGGACAGAACCATGGCTCACACCTACATGCCAGCAAGACACACCTGCTCTCAGACAATCTCCAAAAGTCTTCATTTACAAACTGCACAAAATTCTTAATGAAACTTAGGAGTGAAGAGTGAAGGTTTTATTTGATTCATCACTGTGACAAAAAAATTATTTCCATATATTCATTCGCGCCCCCAAATCTTCTGAGGCAACAAGCTGCATGAGTAGCAGCCTCAAGGACTTCAGAAAAGTAATTCCACTATGGACTCTTAGCGAGAGACTGGTGGACAATATCCATGTTTATCTGCTGACTTTCCCCTCTCCTCCCACATATTTCACAACTATTGAGCATCTGACCAAGAAGTGCAAGTTCAACAAATCACTGTTGCTCAGACTCCCCACTCTGCAGGAAACAGTTATTTACTTCGAAAAAGCTATGCAATGTGGATAGCAATACTAAAATTATTTTCATTTTGATAATAAGTTCTCTGACTTGACCTCAAAGTATAGCACCCACTGTAATCTTGCCTGGTTTATACCTCTCTGCATATTTTTGGAAGCATCCCTTATCTGGAGTCACAAAAGTTGAGTTTCTCTGCCATTGACCACAAAGGAGCACATTTCTTCCTCTCTGGCACTTACAGCTTTCTAAACTTTGGATAATTTCATGGAATTTTATCATTGAAAAAACAGTATTGAAATGTCCTCTTCTCCCACTTAGCAAGGCTGTCTAACTAGGTAATTCAATCAGCCTGATTCCTGAAATGGCACAGGTTGCTGTGCAGTACTAAAACTTAATAATCACTAAAACCTCCTACTGTAATGAATGAGGCTCATGAAGATGAAAAATGTGCATCATGCATTCTTATATAAACAGAAAGAAACTGAGCACAATCTGATACCAGTTAAAAAGGCATCTCTTGCCCTCTTCACACAGCACTGATTCTTAGGGTTTCTGCCGGTCTTGTACTCTATTCTTAGTCAAACACAAAACATCAAATGGCCAAGAATAAGGCAAAGGATAAATATTTACCTCTGAAATAATGAGAAGTGGGAGACCAGTAAGTGTTACAAAGTTGGAACTGTTGCCAGCACAATTATTGTCAGCTCCAATTATTTTTTTTTATTCTTGTCATATTTGTCTGGGATATCATAGAATCACAGAGTCATAGAACCATTAAGGTTAGAAAAGACCTCTAAGATCACCAAGTCCAACCACCAACCTAATACCAGCATGACCACATTCACCACTTAAACTATGTCCTCAAGTGCCATATCCACACATTTTTTGAAGTCTTCCAGGGATGGTGCTTATAAGACTTTCACCAGTATGTCTTTGTAATTCCACAAGTTTCACACTGCAGCTGTGTGTAATTACCACTCCAGGTGGATGTAAGATTTTTAGGATTAAAATCCAATTTGGCACCTGGACTGTGAGGACTGTATTTCTAAGAATGATGGTAATTTCCTAGACTCTACAATGGAGCCTGTTCTGGGTGTAATTTGAGTCCTTCAGCATGTCTACAGAGAAGGTAAGAACAAGAGTTCTCTTGTGAAACATTACATTATTCACAGGCAAACTTGTGGGGTCTAAATAAAGCATGAATTTTCTGGAATCTGCCATGTAGCCAACGGCCACATGACCAATAAACCACAGAGACACAATTCCATTACCAGGTCAAACTCTGCTGGCTCTAAAGGATGAGTTAAAAATTGTCCTTTTGCATTTCACGGTTCTAAATTTCTGTACCCAAAAGAACTTATGTGCCACCCTTACAAAGAATTTGCTATATGATATTTTTTGACCACAATGACTGTAGGTAAGATGATATATGAACAAAAGAGCATAAAACGTTATTCAGTTCTTATCAGTGTGCCCTTCGTATTGGGGGCTGGCTGTCTTCTTTTGAAACGTATGACTATATACTTAAATATATAAATATTGATTAATGTCCTCTGAATGACATTACTCCTAATTCCCTTCAGGAACTATTTCTATACACTGTTCTACACCTGAAAAAGCTTGAAAAAACTCTTGTCAGCCACTGGCTGGAGTGCATGCTTTATTGTGTTTCACACTACTCCAGTGTGAAAACAGTGTTAAAAGGGCTTTCCTTTTTAAAATCAGTACTTGGTGATATCTGATGATAGTTGAAAATAAGTTCATTCTCTTAATCACTTTGAAAGATATACAGTGTTCTACTCTCCCTATTTCTAAACACATAAAAATAGGATTTACAGCTTTTTCATTTACTATACCTTTCGCTGATGCTGTTGAAAATCTTTCTGTTTTCAGTCTAGATGATGACATCTCTGAAATCCATCACTGACTGCTTTAAACAAATCCCTAAAGTAATATAGTATGATAAAATTCAGCAGCAAACACAGCATATATGGGTCGAAAAGATGCAATGTTCCACACCTAGATATCAGGAAAATACTAGAGTTGAAATGAAAGTGATGTTTAAGACTTTGGAAATCAAGTCTACCCTTCAAAACTCATATAACGAGTTTTCCTCCTTCTAAAGATGTAAAGGGTGTTTTTTTCTTCTTTTGTGTTATGGAATTTTGCTTATTTATTTTGCTCTTTGTTAAGCCTAAACATGACAGATATGCCACACGTTGTTTATGCAAAAGGTGTAAGGCACAGCACTTTCTGGCATCTTGTGTGGTTACTGATTCAGAGTCGTATGTCTGGCACAACTTGGGGGGGAATTTTAAGACAGATTTTCCATTTGGAAGTCAACTCAAAGTGTGCAAGTTCATATTGTATTTGACCCAGGTTTAGGACCATGTTTTAACACAGTGGTGCAGGAGAGCCCACCAAAGCATTTCAAGCTCACCCCACGAAGAAAACATTTTTTTCCTGATGGCTCCAGGCCATATTTATGTGAGTGATGCCTTTCACTTTCTTTTACAGGGTGATTTGTTTTACATCACAACATGAAGGGTTCAGTAAACTCAAGTCCTTTCAATTCAAGGTTAACTTTGTCTCAAGACCTAGTTTTTGTCCCAAGCAGCCTCCAGCTCACATTGCCCAGGGAAGCCCACCCACCAGGGATGCTGCACTGCCAGGAATGGCCCCTCACAGCTGCCACCTCCCGGATACAACACCTCACTTGTCCTTGCAGCTGAGATGCCCAGCCAGAGGTCTAGCCACGGCAGAGTGGCTGTGGTGAGCAGCTGTCATCATCTCAACTCAAATTGGCTGTTTGCCTCCCAGCTGAGACAGAAGTCATGCTGCTGATGTAAAACACCAAGGGGTACAAAAGGATCAAGCCCAAAGCCTCTGACTCAGGGACAAAATCCCCTCAAACTTGCAATGGGTGTACAAGCACATGCAAAGGCTCACAGCGTCACACTAATGAATCAAGTTTTCTACAAATACTCAACATGATTACGTGATGAAGAGCAATATATAAAGCTGTAAACAGCCCAACAGAAGAGACAGATCCTCAGAAATAAAGTGAAATATTTATTCTCAGACAAAGTATTTGTCTAAACAGTGTCCAACACACAAATATATAGTTTCCTACTCCTGAACAGTAATTCTACAGTAAGACTTCTCAGTAAAATATTTATGTTACAGTGATTTGAGTGATCAACAAGGGAACATTTCAATGTGGTCCTCTACACCAGCCCAGAGATGCTGGTTGCTAAAGCACTGTAGCACTGTCCTTACGTACCCCATATTGCTACAGCAAAATGCTGCCAAGGAGCCAAGATAACAACTCTAACAGTAGGGCTGGTGTCAGAGCAAGGGCCTAACCCTGAAGACAAATTTTCTCACTGTAACTGTGTGAGCAGCCTGTCTCTGATTTTTCTGGTCTTCAAGACCTTTTCACAATATGGAAAACCAGTTTTGCAGTAACTTGGGATTTAAAAGCAGTTGGCAATGCACACTGATAAACTTCTCATAGGAAGGTCAAGCAGGACAAGCAAGGGAATGGTTACTTGCAAAAACATAGATGATTACTCTGCATGTTTACTGCTTAATTTACTAACAGCACTAAGCCAGAGTATAAATAAAAAAACAGTCACTCTCTTCTGCTTCCATTTCTTTCACATGCACATTCTCTCTCTTCTATTCAAGTTTTACTGAGTGCCTTCTCCTTAATTTCTTCCCTGTGTTTGCTGCTTCTGCTTCTTCCTTTAAGAGAACAGAGGGAGACAGAAAACAGCTGCTCTGTCTCTTCTACAAACAGCTTTGAAACAAGGCAACAGTGATGGTCACACTTCTTTTCTACTGCCCTGCAGTCAGGTGTACTCATCCCAGCTACAACTAGGCTAGGACACTAAAAAGAAAACTGCCCCACTTTGCATCACAGCGTCAGCAGGTACGCTGGGTGCTTTCTTGGGTGCACCATGGGAATACCTTCCAAAGTCCCCCAGCTTCAGAAAGAAGCTGTACAACGCCATGGGCCACCTACCAATTTCTCAGGTCTTCTCTCCAATGTAGTGCTGACTGCCAAAAGCACAAACTGTGAGTGGCAATGAGAAGGGCCACCTCCTATGTCAAGTTCTCTTAAATGGTGGAACACAAGTGAGTATGCTAACATAATTACAGCATAATTATATACATTATACAGAAGGTATTATGCATCATGTCTTAAAGTGACTCTGTAGAATATTGCTCAGTTTTCACATGGCAGCTTGTGAGTCCAGAAATAAAGACTCCATAGGCACAACGAACACCAACTTTGCTAGGCAGCAACACCCAGCAGGAAATTAAGCAGGAGTTATCATACATGCCTAAGAAGCAATTACAGAAGCTTCTGTTTCCCCAGTCATAAATCTCCTGGCCCCATAAAGCTGCATGGAAAGTGTTGAAGAAATGTTAACATCCAGCGTGTACTGAATTAAAGGGAAAATTAACATTCATGCATAGAATCAGCTATTGTTGCAAGTTTCTGTAGAGGCAAAACAGGCATGCTAACACCTTTGACTAATTCACTTTGTCACAGGATGTGTTCCACATGTTAAACATTCTTGACTCTTGGAAACACTGAAGTGACAGTCAGAAATGGTTATTGCTAATACTGTACAACCACACACCTCTCTAGGACCCAGTGCAATGACGATATTTGTGCCACCACAACTGGATCTCACTGCAGATTTTATAGCTGAGCATTCTTTTTAATTCCAAGTTCTCTGTGACTCCATAGAGAAATTCCTTCTTACATATTTCATGACTCAGACACAGCATATCACCTATGCCAGAAACAGCACACTATGAAACCAGAGAATGACAGGATCTATATTAGTTTGGGGTTTTTTTCTTTAAAGTCATGTCTCCTGCCTTTCTGTGGTTTCTTAGGTTTTCAGAGGTACTTGCCATGTGAAATAGTATAACGGGAGCCTCATGTATGGATGCTTTACTTCAACCCATGTGTGCACCACTTGTACTTATCTATGCAGAATTTTCTGTCATGAAGATCTGGACAAATGGTTATTCATTGCTTTTAAACTCCTCATTCTGCAGTCATAGTTGCTAATAAGAGGGAAGTTCTGAAAAAAATCCTATTCTCATTGTTCTTTAAACTATGGTATCTCCATAAGCCCCTAGCCACCCCACCGACTCCTGCTGCAGGTCATATGGTACAAACCCCAGGACAGTAAAAGTCTCTTCTCAGAGGAGTTCACAACCTAAGTCAAAGCAGGGATTTTTTTCAATCCACATGGAACTGGGCAGATATAAGTACCACCAAGAGACAGTGTTACTTCTTGGGATGAGGAGGACAAAATCCATAGGTTGACTTTGAATAAAGAACAGTGGTTTTCACAGCTTGCTTTGATTTGTATAAAGTTGTATTAATCTGTGTTCTAGAAACATTTTCAGCTTCCCATACACCCAAGCTTTAGTATCCTGCAAGTATATAAGTAACAAAGCTTCAGACAGTTTGGTGAGGACCTACCACAAAGCCAAAACACATGAAGTAACTGTCCTAGTTTCACTAGGATAGAGTTCATTTTCTTCCTAGTAGCTGGTACAGTGCTGTGTTTTGGGATATTGTGAGAATAATGTTGATAACACACTGATGTTTTAGTTGTTGCTAAGTAGAGCTTATCCTAAATCAAGGACTTTCCAGTGCCTCATGCTCTGCCAGTGAGGAGGTACACAAGAAGCTGGCAGTGAGCACCACCAGGACAACTGACCCAAACTGGCTAAAGAGATATTCCATACCACAGAAGGTCATACCCAGTGTATAAGTGGGGGGGGATTTGGGTGGAAGGGACCATTTGCTGCTGACATGCTGAGCATTGGTCAGTGGCTGGTGAGCAATTGTATTGTGTGTGTGTCATTTGTGTTTCCTGGGTTTTATTTTTTCTTCTTTTTTTTTTTTTTTTTTGTTTGTTTGGGTTTTTTCCCAGTACAATTAGTAGTAGCAGCAGTAGTAGTAATTTACTTTCTTTAAATTATTAAACTGTTCTTATATCAACTCATGAGTTTAGGGGGGTTTTCTTACTTTCCTTTTTCCCTGTTTCTCCTCCCCATCCCCCTGAGGGGAGCTGGTGGCGGGAGGGAGCAGCTGCGTGGTACTTAGTTGTTATCTGGGGTTAAAACACAACACTGATCTCTCATAAAAACTGAACAGGCTTTTCAGGTAACTCACTGCCTGTACTGATTTAATAATTAATAAAGACTGTAGTTCATGACTTCAAAAATAAGTTGGTATCTAAATTCCATTAAAACTAGACTGTTATATTATGGGATTTAGTACTGTCAGGCTTTAATGGGTGCTGGACACCATGCAGAGTCTTTACAGTCTCTTCTATTGAAATATTGGCATATAATTTGTTTTTCCCTACTGAACCCCCATTCACCACTCTGGAATTTGTCTAGCTAAACGTCTAACACTAAATTTGTACTATATTTTCTGTAATGGACATCACAGGCTTACACAATGTTGAATTTAACATATATATCCCCTCAATGAAGGGTTATTCTGGTTCTTCTGCAGTGCTACGGCTGGTTGTTTCATCCTATAAAAACTTTGCTATACTGGATATTCTACTGTTGTTCTTGAAATACAAGTTCATTTCTGAACCTTATTCTCTTGCTGCTTGTACAGACACCACAAAAGTACAACGTGACAACTTCTGTTGTAACAGAATGAACTTCTTCTGAGACATTTTAGAGGCATTATTTTTACTCAGATTACAGGGGAGATTATAATCTTTGAGATGACACACACACAAAAAAACCCCCCACAAAACAAAAAAAAAAAACAACAAAACCCCAAAAAACAAACAAAAACAAACACAAACAAACAAACAAACAAAAAACCAAAAGCAAGATAATGCCCATTCTTAATGGAATTAAGGTTTGCTTTTAAACATACACTTTCAAACTGAGATAAGCTTAGAGATGACAGCCATTCTAGTTTCAACTACAACAGTCCAAGGCAATTGCTGACGAGAGTAAACAGTTTACAAATTTCAGAAAAAAATTTTGAGAAAATGCAGGTAGGAGGTCAAAAGAAGGGCTCGGGTTTGAGGCAGAATGTTAAAACATAGATTTCACCAAGCAAAAAAAGATGCATATGATACACAGAGAATGGAGGTGACTAAAGATCTCATAAACTTGCAGCTAAACCAGTTGTCTGGAAAGCACCTTGAGCATCTGCCTGGTCAGTGAGAAATGGATGTGTTTCTTAGGGAAGAAGGAGCTGTTTTGCCTGGATGCAAATACTTGAGCAATCTTTAATGTGGGTAACGCTTAGCTTTGATTTTGGAAAGCAAAAGCATTCAAGAGGACATAGTGACTGACATAGTATTGAAATGAAATGTTTACTTTGCTATGACTTCTGTTTAACAGCAGAAGTTTCTTATAAAAAACTTACTAGCTTTCTTAATGCCACTTGGACTAAATGAAATAGTATCTTTGAAATTAAGACTGTCAAGATCATCAAGACAATTAATGGTCAGGAAATCATCTGAATATTTGTTTCATAAAACAGTATTTCAAATTGCCAGTATTTTCAAGATATTTCTTTTCAAGGCACTCTTTTATGAAATGATGTGTCAAAACAGCCGAAATGTGCCCATGAGATAAAATCAGACTCCAGGGAGGAGTTGGGCCAGTAAGTCATGGTATTTGAAAGATCTGCATGCATCTGCCACCCACCTTTGAAATAGAAATACCAAACTCTGTATGAAATCTTTTAATCTTTTCCCCTTTATAAGTAAAAATAGCATCTTTATTTCCAGAGGTGTAATAAATCCAACTAGAAATATAACAGCCTTTACCTATAACATACTTTTCAAAACCAGCATATCCTTAAAACATACTCAGGAGGGTATAAAACACATGAAATCTCACCAGATATATAGGAAACAGTAATTATTCATTCCTAAAAGTTCAGCTGCAGTTCTCAGTCTGAGTTTTCAATAAATGGTGAAACATAATTTATTTGTACTGGGTATTGCTGCTTCCTAATATAACCCAAAACCTCAGGGACATGCTGGTAGTAATACAAACACAGGATGGTCTTTTAAGCCAAGAAATCATTTCAAAATTTATCTAAAGCAGAAAGTTATTATGATTCCACAATGGTGGCATGCATTTGTTTGACATTCACCAAGGCATACCGGGGACAGAGAATTATCTGAATTTAGTTCCCATGATCTAACAGAGAAGCTATCTAGGCAACTTGGTGCTTTAAATCTATTCTCCCTTTTTCTTCATATAACCATTTGATAAATAAAACACTCAAACTAAACACATTAAGTAATTGTAAAGATTCATAGAAAGTCTTTTGAAGGATTTCAAGGTATTTATATCAACTTCATTGGTTCTACTATTTGATGTATATGAAAAATATCCAGAAATACCTAAAATGCTCTTTTTTGGTATTCTAACGAACACTGACTACAACCATAATTAGTGAGTAGTTTAACTATTCCAAGTTGCATTTCTCATCGACAAAATTAACTTTCTGGGAGAATAAGTATTTCAGTAGATCCATTTGCAGAAATCAAGACCAAGAGATGGTAGTCAGAAGAAAATAAATAACGGATGTACATCACTACAATGCAGGGGGAAAGAAACTAGAATCATTTTAAACACAAGAAGAAGATACAGAGTGTATACTTATACATTATTGTGATGATGAATAATTGCACCTATTTATTGGAAGTAAAGTTTCAAATTAACATTGTGGAAAACATTTCTGCTGGTGGTAACACCATTTTTAAAGATGTTTAAACTAGTACTAGGAAAGAACTATAGTGTGCATACAGAAGAATGCAACTGTCTATTCCCTCGTGATCTGATTTTCAATTGCCTCTCTCACAGATTTTACACTCAAAAGATGTCACTTAATCTACTAATCAGAATTTTATTCCATCGGAAGTACAAACTTAATAATGGACTTGTATTACCCCATGGATACTGCTACATTTCAAAATGAGATTCATTCTGTGTTGTATGGAGATATCAGTGAAACCAGACTGATTACCTAGCTCTTCATGGCTTAAGATTAGCCCAGCTCACACTTTCTGTATAAATTCTTTTCCTTTCTATATAAACTCTGATTTAAAAAACAAACTATCTGGGAGGTATTCAATGTTAGTTCCACACACTGAGGTTGTGGCTAACCAGAAATCTTTCATTAAGCTAAATAAGGGCTACTAAAACCAAAATTTTATTGGCGCTAGGCAATACTCACAAGGCTCTTACAAGAAACAAGAACCTTCAGTTGGCCAAACGTATTTAAACACCTCTATCAACACACCAACATAGTTTAGAGAATGCTGTGGCATTTGTAGTCCTCCTGAAAGAGAAGGCATATGAACTCTAAAGGAGGAAGGGGATGAAAAGAAATAACAAATCAAAGTTAAACATTGCAGGACTTACCCTAAGTACTATCTATCAGCTGATTTTGAATAACAAAAATCCAGGATAATAGCAGAATGTTTTAAAATGAGCCTGAAATTCTACATGTCTGCTTTGAGTTTGCAGATGGCCCAAATAAAACTGCTTCTAGATGTAAAAGATAAAGGGACAGTTGTTCTTCATTTCCAAATTGAAACTACAACTGTATAAGGTTTAAGAGGTGATAGTCTGTATCACACCTCTAATTTAAACATTTTTCAAGTGTTTCTGTTACCAAAATGAAAATATTTTCAGAGGCTTTAATGCAGCAGTGTGAAAAGAAAAACTAAAACCAGAAAATGATCTTTTGATTCAGAAGTTGGCATTTGAAAATACTGAGACAAACTAACCTACACAATTTGAAGACAAAGGTATTCCACTCTCTCACCCATTTTTGCAACTGCCAGGAGTTAGATTACTAACTACATAAAGGCAGTAAATAAATTTCTTTTAAAAAGTACTGAATTAAGTAGAAAAATTTCTGAGGTGAAAATTATGCACTTGCAGAAACAATTAGATTTCCCTGCACAATGAAAGCAAGGGATGGAATAATCACTGAAAGAACACTTGAAAATTTCGCATGCTTTATCATAGCAGAAATAACCAATTATATATACACCGAAACAATGGCAAGGTTTTTCTCCTTTCTGCTATTACACTTCTTTACTTTCCCCTTGTACTCTCTTTTTATTCAGCCTAGAAATTAACACACCAAGAGTGCACATTTACATTGCTGACAGCTCATTTACATGTGGCTAGTATATAGAATACAACAGAATAGAACTATTAAATTTTGAAGGGATTTACAATGATTGTCTCTTTCAACTCCTTGACCACTTTAAGGCTGATTAAAAGTTAAAACATGTTGTTAAGGGCACTGGCTAAATGCCTCTGACAGGCTTGGCCACAATCCCCTGTCTAGGAAGCCTGTTCCAGAGTCTGACCACCTTCTTGGTAAAGAAATGCTTCCTAATGTCCAGCCTGAACTTCCTCCGATGGACATAGTTTTGAATTATTCCCATGTATCCTGTCACTTGATCCTAGGGAGAAGAGATCAGCACCTCCCTCTCCACTTCCCCTCCTCTGGAAGTTGCAGAGAGTGACAAGGACACCTCTCAGCCTCCCTTTTCTCCAAATTAGACAAACGCAGAGTCCTTAGCTGCGCTTCACAGGACATTCCTTCCAGCCCTTTCACCAGCTTTGTTGTGCTCCTCAAGTACCTTAGTTGTGGGGCCCAGAACTACAAAGAGGGGTCAAGTTGAGGCCTCACCAACGCTGAATACAGTGGGATAATCACCTCTGTGGACCAGGTGGTCATTCTGTGTTTGATGCACTCCAGGGTTTGCCCTCTTGGCTAGCAAAGCACCCTACTGGCTTCTTTTGAGTCTGCTGCCAAACAGCACCATAAGGGTCCCTTCTGCAAGGTTGCTGTCTAGCCACTCCACTTGAGTTTATTCTTGTGCCCAGCATTACTCTATTCTAGGTGCAGAGGCTTTTTAAATTCATCCCATTAATCCTGGCCCAGTGCTGCCATCTGTCCAAATCCATCTGCAAGGCATCTTGTCCAACCAACACCTCCCACTTTGGTATTGCTGGTATCCAGCTTGGTAATGGTGCACTCAACTCCTGCATCCATATATTGAATATATATTCATATATTGAACAGAACTGGCCCTAGAACTGAGCCTTGAGGAGGCAGGTGACCCATCACCAGCCAGATGTGGCCTCACTCACAACAACCATTTGAGCCCTGCCCTTCAGCCAGTTTTTCACCCAAGCACATCTTGACCCCACCCATCCCACAGCTGAATGAATTGACCAGAAGGATGCTGTAAAGGATAGTATCAAAAGTCTTACTAAAAGACAATAGGAAAAATACATGCACTGCCTTCCCTTCATCCACTGGGCAGGTGACCTTATCACAGAAGGATATCAAATTAGTTAAACAGGACTTGCCCTTTGTGAACCTGCATTGACTGCACCTGATGTTTGCATTGTCCTTTAAATGCCTCTCAGTAGTACCCAGTATAATCTTCTTCATACTTTCTTCAGGAACTGAGGTTAGAATAACAGGCTTGTAGGTTCTTGGCTCTTCTCTCATGCTCTTTTTGTAAATTGGAATAACACTGGCCAGCTTCCAGTCAGCAAGGACCTCCCCAGACTCCCATGCCCTTTGGTAGATAATCAAGTGGGGTCCTGCTATAACATCCACTGGCTCCTTCAGTACTCTATGGTTTGATTTACTTAAACTCGGGGAGACATTACATTTCTATCAAAATCCAAACACAGATTAATTTTAAAAGAAAAATCGAACACTTTAGTATATCCAAAGCCCCTTAAAGGTGTATTTCCAGGTGGTCCCTATAAGAGGAGCCACTAGCAAATGAGGAGGTAGAATTCAGAACAATCTTGATAAATTGTTTTGGAAAGAAGTGGGCAAACATAAACTTCCACTACACTGTAAAAATCCTTACCTACATAAATATGGGATTGAAAAAAACCGTCTGTTCTGCAGGAAAGGATTTGTGGGTTTCAGTGAATCACAAACAAAGTGTAAGACAACATTACTGTTGCAAAAAGTATCACACAGTAATGCATAAATAGGGAGTGTCACTTGCAGACACTGGGGTAATTGTTATATTTCAGTATATGGTATCAAATTCTCAGCTGAAGTACTGCCTTGCTTTAGACACTGAACTTCAAGAAATATCTGTAACCCTTGGAAAAAACAGAAGCAGACCAACAACTATAAGACTAATCTTTTTCCTAGAAAATATGATGCATAAAGAAAGTTTGAAGGTACTGAGGCTGTGTATAAAGAAGAGAATGAGAGAAAAGAGTACATATGACAGATGTGACTGCAGCCTTCAAATATATAACAGGTAACCATAAAGACTAATGGAAACTGTTTCTTCATTTCCACATCAGGCTGAAGGACGCAGACAGGGTGTTTTGACTAATGGGAGAAAAATTTCCTAATGATAAGCATCTGAAAAGACTTTAGCTGTAAAAAATGTGTTATTAATAGTTGATCCGGGTCTGGATAGGGAAACAGAAAACTCCAGTCTTCCAGTCTACACTTCTGAACTTCTTATTGAGTAAAAAGAGTTGGATAAACACTAACAGCCAAGTCTAAAAGGCAGAGATCATAACACTGTGCAGACGCTTTGGGCAAAGTGCTGTCGTTTCTCCAGCTATGGCTTAGCACACAGCTGCAGTCAGTTTTGCAAAGCACTATTCATACAGCTGGGGAACAGGAAGTACAGTGGGGCTGTGGCACCAAATAGTTACAAGCAGAAGTACTACCAAAGTACTTTCTGGAGTGGGACTTCTGTCTTCTCCTCACCCACACAGTACCATCTATGTTCTGGTGCCATTTCATGACAATAATTGATCTTACCACCTGATCGAGCAAATGCCTTGGCCTTTTCTATCCCCTACATTCACAATGCTCTTTATACTTTCTTTAGCTTCCCTTTAGTACCTCAGGGGTTCAGCATCCATAACCCCAGTATCGCATTCCCTTCTTTATTAGTTTCACCTAAAGCTCACAAACTATAGCCATATCAGCAAACTAAATGGTGCCAGTTTACTCTGCAAACTTATTCTGGCACTGAAATTCAACAGCCACATTTTTCGTGTTGCTAAACAGTTAAAAAAAAGTCTCACAACAACTTTGGTCAGCCAACTTCTATCCCAAACAACTACTCAGGCACAGTTTGAGAGTTCCTCAGGGACAAATAACATTCCCAACAGGCGACTTCAAACCATACTATGTGCCCAGGAAGCAAAGAGAGCTTAATGATGAGCGTGTGGGCACCTCATTTCAACTGGCTTCGGTGTCAGAGAGCAATTTGAGGTACATTTAATGTACTCCTACAGCTATATCCATTGTCCTGTGAGGCCCCAAGTAAGGAAATCATTATTAATGGCAGCTAGAATATAAACTGTTGCACTCAAAAACTGTGAATAAACAGACCCAAATGGTACATTTCATCCTGAAGAGTCCACTCTTCAGGATGAAATAATTATCTTAATTTCCACAGCAAACCCCAGTTTCCACCATAAAAGGAGGAAAAATTCAGTGGTTCCATCCCTGTCTTGGATAGTTAGAAGCTCTCTACTCATACAAATGGTGACTAGATGATGCAATGACTCCAATCTAAGTAAAAATTACATCTTTATAGACATAAGACTGCTAAACATATAGGAAAACAACTAATCCAGTTCACTCAATGAATGATGTACATTTCTGAATATGTATTTTTAGACTAGGAAGGCCTGATTTGATCCGAAAAAGCCCAAGACATTTCAGTTAAAACTGGTATTTCATGAACACAATTATGCCTTTTACTTTAAGAAATTGAAGAAGTTAAAGGTGAAATGGTAACGCTTATTCCAAGTTTCCTTAGGATTTTGTTACTTTAAGTCAAATACTTTACTTCACATAAGGTTTCTTGTGTTGAATTGTAGTATAACTGTTTACTCAAGTGGCAGCAGCATACTTTGTGATAAATTAAATGGACATTTATCAAAGGTAAGTTGACAGGTTTAAATGTTAAACGCAAGCACTGTAAGACAAGTACAAATAGTTTCTACCTGGAGGTTACATATCTAAATCACTGGTTAGATATTTTAATTAACTTCTGCACAATGAAGAATGTTTGCTTTCTGAATTATTGGACAATATTTCCTGAGAGAGGAAGATACAAAATGTCATGCAATATATTATTAAGTAGAGTTAACGTATAAATGAAAAATTGAAAATCCTTTTTCCCATATAACATAGGCAAGAAAGGGACAAATACTGTTTAGAGATACAAATTTGGGGGTCAAGATTTAAACTTAAATTAAATTAAAAACCCAAGAGAGTTATGCCAGAGAGTGGCATAATACATGGATAGAGGAGGCTTCATTACTATATCTCATTTAACTCTTAGCCCACTGAATTATGGTCCAATAACACAAATATATATAGCTACCTCAGGTTCTGAGATGATTTTGAGAAAGACTAAAAGATGAAGACATACAATAGTCAGTGATAAACTCAAAGAAAATGCATCTCTGGTGGGAACAAAAGGGTAGTTTAAATATATATCTTTATGTGTGTGTGTATATATATATATATATATAATAGTTATATAGACATTTCTGTTGTTTCGTAAACACACCTAGTCTTCTGGCTGTACTAACAGTAATTCTTACGGTAAAAAGCTGGAAAACAGAAGCAAGCTGCAAACCCACAGGAGTACAATGCTAAGTGCCTTCTCATCAACCCTTCACCTTTCAAACCACTGAAGCATCTGGACATTTAAAATTCGAATAAAAACTAAAATGTTTTACTCACAGTTAAAACCAGGTTCAATAGTTTTTCCAGCTTCAAGACTGTTTATTGTAATCTGAAAGATGATGTGCAGCAGCAGAAATGATAGACTGGTGAAACACAGAGATTTTAATAACCGTCCTGTATGCCCTAAAAGACAAAATATAAACACATTTAATTGGTGAATTTCCAAACATGGCTTAAAGGTTTTAGTGTAAAATCAGTAAAAATATCCTGATCAAGGATATTTCTGCAAGCCAGTTCCACATTAATCATGATTGTCCCTTACAGTCAAAATTACAGCAAAAGCCATACTTAAATTATAGTGTCTTTGAGTATACTTTAATCACAAACCCCAATGACTGTCATTACCAATATTTCCTTTTTTCTTTTTTTAATTAATAATGAAGTTTGTCAAGTCTCCAGATAGCAATTTTACATCAATAATAATAACAACATTGCAATGTTTATCACTGCATTACCTGGTATGAAGACAAAATATGAATGATACTTCTACTTTTGAGAAAATAAAAACCTGTTCATTTAATCACTCTTTACAAAATAAATTACATTGATGAGGGGGATAACAATGCATAAACGTCAGTTCGGCTCAGGAGTACAGACATATTTTCAGTGACTGCTTTGCTTTGTGTTGACTGCCCTCTTTATCTTCCTTCAGAAGTTTTGAAAATAATTTTCAGTATACACTGAAGAATCCTGTGCCAGACAGATTTGGTCATAGTTTCTCTATGATTTACTGGATATCTATTCAAAAGCCAACAGTAAATATTTGATGAAGGTTTAGAAGTGCCTTATAAATCCTCTAGGAAACACTTGCGTTAATCAAAGGGAGCCAAACTTGCAAGGTATGAATAAATAAAGTAAACAATTAGTATTTCAGGAAATACACATCTTCAATACAAAGTTGGTTTGCTGATAAAAGACAACATTAAATATCACACTACCTGACCTATCTGCAGTAAAAGTTCTATTTCCAAAGTACGTTATACCTAGATTTTACGACACCTGCTTCATGCATTTAAGGGTAATTTTTTAATTTACAGATTAAAGCACGGCACTGTTGGAATTCTAATCCAAGGTTATAAATAAAGCCAAGGTTATGGAGGCCAGAACTAGGAGAGTACCTGTGAAATGTTCACTCTACATGCAGCCTGTTCTGTTCATACTTATTCTGCAATGCCTGTTATGAACAACTACTAGAAAGAACGTGATAGTTCACATTCTGTATCTGGTCAATAAATCAGCTTCTTGCTTTATATTTGTTATAGTTCAAGCATGCCCTCAATGGCCAGAAGGGTAATTTATAAAGCAAAGAATCAGATAAACATGATTTAACAAGTTTAGAAAGTAGTGGACTATCTCAGTCCATCAGACTCAAAACTTTTGTTACATGATCACTATCTTGACTGCAAATATTGAATACCAAATGCCTGTAATAAACTTCCTTTTTTTATGCAGTTAAGAATTCAAACAAAATTTAAAATGGCAAGAATGAACCCATGAGTTTCTGCGATCTGAAAAGGAAGATACATTCACTAGATATGTGCTTTGTAGGGTTTATTCACTAGTCACCAGAGTCTACACAGAAAGAAGACAACCTGGGTGACAGAACATTACATAAAAAAGACTGGATATTAAATTCTTTGGGTTATTTTTTGTTCTCTTTCTGCAGAAACTGGGCAAGTGTCCTGGCTTAGGACAATTTCTAAGCCCTGCAAAAGCATAAATAAATAGGTCATAGTTTTCAAAAGCATTAGAAGAATGAATACATAACAAGCTAGATGTTATTAAATAATTTGTCAGATGTAATGTCATACCTAATGCAATCCAAGGACTGCTACCTTCTACAATTTTTTTTTGCAAGTTTCAATATTTGATGGTTTGCTTCTTCATTACTAGACCCCATGCTCACGGTATTACAAGAGATGTATGTCCAGAATATAACTGAACAAAACAAGTGGCTGGAGACAAACAGTTTGACAACACAAATTCCATGGGCTTAACAGCTACGTCAAAAATGTACAGATTTTAAAGACAGTCTGGTGATTTATGAAGTTCTGAGTCACAAACTCATCTCTGTGCTAGGGAGTTAACAATTTGATAGATACCAAGCTCTGAATTTTTCATATAGAAGTGGATTTGAAAGTTTTTTGATAGAATTGCCTGAGTCCATATCCAAAGGAGAAAACCTGCAATACAATTAGTCAATGCACATTGAATTCCCAAACTGTTTCCACATAAGGAAACAAAACTATTGAAAACCTTGGGTCTATCTTTCAGTATTTTAATTGCCATATCACTCCAAAATATACCTCAGTTTTAGACTTAATTTTTTAAAGTTTGAAAACAAAGATTGAATTTAGATTGAACAAAGCATTTCTTTAGAAAAAACCATTAACTTTTGCAATTGTCCTCCTTTTAAGAAAAGGAGAAAATGCTGAAAATATGTTTCTTGAAATACTGAAATGTTAAAAAAAAATCTCCTTCTTCACAAAGTAGGGAAAATTTTAAAGGACTACAAACATCATAATAAATAGTCTCTCAATTTACTGGTTTACATGGCAGGGTAAACACACAGCTGGAAGGCAGCTAGTTATGTTCAGTGCAGGTCACAGCATTTCTCAAGGGCTACTCCCTTCATGACCATCAGTGGGACAGGGCAACCATCAGATCCTACAGAGCCCTTTGCTTGCACCACATTCATCTGTGCCAGCAGAAACTAGACACAAGTATTTAAGAAAAAGTAAGAAATACTATGTTCCCGATTTCAAAAGTTTTGGAGAGGCATCAACAACTTGGGAGAAATGGGAGTGCTGAAGTTGGTGAATTACTGAATACATAATTTATTCCAAGAAAGAAGTGACAGATTTGGATAAGAGATGAGTTTCAATTTATAGTGGGGTTTGGACAAACCCATTGGACTTTATTTTTACTCACATTTTTCTCTTTCTACTGGAAACTTAGCTCTAAATGACACAAAGAAAAATTAACTGTATGCACACAGAACTGAGTTGGTGAGAAAACAGCCAAAATTAAACTCCAGGAAATAAAACAGAGCTTCTTATGATGAGGAAGAAAGATTTTTGTCATCCATCTCTAATTTGTATTTATTCTAATTCACTCACAGTGTTACAGTTCTTTTTGTAACTCACAAAATTGTAACTCACAATGTTACAATTCTTTTGTTAAAATATACCTTAACTGTTCAGTTACCCTTCTGTCAAAGTCCTTGGGGACATAAATGGAAGCTGACTGTCATAAGAGAAGGAAATACATATTGTTCAGAAACCTGTGTGGACAGGAGAGATGTGCACCAAAACTCACAATATACTGATTCCTTCATTTCTGTCTTAGATGTATGCCTTGTGTATGTCCAGCAAGACTAAAATAAGAAAAATCTTATGGCAAAACACCTCAGTTTTTGTTTATGGCAAACACCTTTGTTTGAATGCCGAGTTCTGATTTCACTCCACCACTAGCTGCAGCAAAATGTGGAGAATGGAAAGGACAGAGCAGACTTGCCTCAGAACTGGCCTGAAGGACTGAGAAAAGTTGGGTCTGCTTTCCGGTGCCACTTCAAGTGCCATTCCTAATGGCACCAAAACCTGGCATGTGGCTTTAGAAATGTATCCCAGCATGTCTCAGAAACACACAGAGAAGTTGCTCCAGCCTCTTTGTCCCTCCAGAAAACTCCTGGCAAAGGGCTTTCTCCCCTCTGAGCAAGCCTGCAGGAAGCCACACAGGATGCAAACGCTTCATTACCCTCTTTCTCTTCAGCCCAGATGCAACATTAAACTGGACTCAAGAGGGCCAAAAGCTTTTCACACGTGGCAGAGGAATCCACTTCTTATTTTTCAAAGGTAATCCAGCCAAGAGCCAGATTAGTAATGGCACGTACCCCCCAGCCACAGGCATGTGACCTCAGTACAACTAACTATTTTAATGTGTTCTAACAAGACTGCTGCCTCCAACACACACATGCACCTTCTGACTCCCTACATCATGACTGCACACAATGTGGAGCCTGCTGCTCACAACATTTCCAACAAGAATGAAACAATGAAAAACAGTACATTCATGTTTAGACAGGCAGCCCTGTGATCTTTTCTGCTACCCCTTTCTGTGAAACAGCAAGAGCATGACAGAATTTAATTTTTTTCGTACACTTGGAACTTCCTCGCAGCTTTTACGAAAAGGATGTGCCAATAGGACACGGAATAATGGAATGGCCAATTGCCACTGAGATCTGCTTTAAAATCACATATATTAACTCTTACAATATGTGACCATGAGACTTAGGCTATTATAAGGATCATACCACACCATACCATACCACACCACACCACACCATACCACACCGTACCATACCATACCATACCATACCACACCGTACCATACCTTACCATACCATACCATACCATACCATACCTTCAGTTTCTTGCAAAGTGCATTAAGTGGTTGTTTTATTTGAAGCTTTTATTACTTTGCACAGGGATTTTTTTGTTTGTTTTTAAATGTAACCTTAGGGTTGTATTTTCTGAAGTTAGTTGTTTTGGGGATAATTCTAACATCTCTTTTAGTCATATATCGTATTCCAAACTGTTACAACACTCTTCTTCAACAGTTACACTTGGGAATTTTTTTTACACATCACTTTTTATTCAGATCACAGTAGATGAAATACCAAAGTACAAGTCATTTTTCATGTAACCTTTGATAGTACACAGTGATTGATAAATATTTATGTGCATTTATCTCCTGAACTAGTGACACTTCAGTTAATAAAGATACTCTATTACAGCTTTTTTTATTTTTAATAAACTTCTTCATCAGTAAGTGACAAACATAAAATTAAAGAGCTCTGGGGGCAAGGCTGGGTTGCAATAAACTTCTCCAGCACAGAAAAGGTCAGTCCCACAGAATTTGTTTCAGCTAGAGTCTTAAAATCTTAACTTACTGATTTGCTATCAGGAAACCTAGCCATGACCTCAGAGCCTAACTGGAACCAAGGTCCAGAGATCTTAATCTCCTGCTCCATGGCTCCAAATCGGTGTCTGTTAACATCATCTGTACTGTAGATTGGGGCACCTGGGGGTGAGGGAAAAAAAAATTTAAAAAAATTAAAAATACATGTCCTTGTGAAAATCTGGACATATGGGGGTCACCTGATCTGCAAGGGAAAAAAAAGAAAAAGAAATAATAATTTTCTATATAAAAGAAATTCTACCTTTGGTCAGATCTGTTTTAAGGGCCTCAAGACATGACAACTAGCATAACTCACATAACTTACTGACATACATGCAAAAAAAGAGTTCTGATTTGAAGGTAGCTTCTGCCAAAGGTTCAGAGCTGATAGGGTTGGTTCCAGCCAACAATCAGAAAAATATCATCACTGAGTCTACTATGAACATTGGCCACTCTGGCCACAAGTGTCAAACGTAGATTCACACATTTAAACATAGACTCAATGAAAAGATTATAAGCATAAAATAAACACTGATATGTCCATCTTCCATTTGCCAGGACAACTTTATATTTCAGTATGGGCAGTCAGCAACACTGAAAAATATGGGCCAGTTCAGTACTATTGTACACTAATTGGCACTTAACTCAGCAGGACATGTCCTGATGATCGTGGAAGACGAAGAAAGGACTCAAATGAGTTCTAAATTCAGTTGAGATTTCCAGTTGACTATAGGGTTACATTTGAAAGCAAAAAGCAGTTTAGCCCTGTCCAAGAAAGCACTTAAAAACATGCATATCTTTGAGCACATGAACAGGGACTGAAGGGATCTCAGTGATGCATAAAAGGTTCATAAAATAAGGCTGACTGCTTCACTGCTAGGGTATTAGTACTTGATGTGCCCCAACTTTAAAACATACAGCTCGCAAATCAGTGGAAGTCAAATGTTTTTAGACACCTCTACACCATCCACTGTTCAAATTAGTGCTCTGCAGAGGCTAATTTTCTCTATTTCTCCTTATAGATACAACATGCAATTATGTCCAAGTGTGGATGGTAGGCCTAATCTAATTGTTTTCAGTGCCTTTATTCCCCATCCACTTTTGGAGGTGCAGAAAGACAGTGCCCTCCAGTTTCAGGTTCTGTAAAAATGATGCTAAATGTTCCCTTATACCTATTATTAAACAATCTTTCCTAGATGTAAAATACCCATAATTCTACCTGCACAGTACAGCTGTGCTTAGGGTTTCGTGCTCTTGAGTGCTGAAACACAACGGGACAAAACTATGAACAAGGGATAGAGGAAGGCAGTCATTTGAAAGGACTATTCTAAGAATAAAATTTGATAATGGTGTGATAATGTACACTATATATTGTGCAATGTCAAGCCATCGATCCACCAAGTAAAGTAACTGCATATCAGCTCGTATTCACTAAGTCTTACATGAACATCTTAAGTAGACTCAAAAAAAGATAATGTTTAAATCATACTGCCAGGAATTATTTTAATGGTTAAAAAAGCGCTATTGAAAGTGCTGCCATCCTTCCATTGCATAGTAAGCATAGTTACTGGTACATCTACATTTAGCTTAATAGAAAATGCATTAATATTTTTCCCCCCAAAGAGGATTTCAAAACCATCTTCTTCCCAGAGAATGTAAGCTTACTAAAGCCTTAGAAGTGGAAAGACATCACTGCAAAAATTAATAAAAAAACCCACTTGGTTTACTCACTGGATTTCCAGCAGCAAGAAAAAAATAGAGAGCAATTAACTAATGCCATGGTCTATTCCGTACCTACCCAGGGCCAAAACTGAAAATGTGTATCCACAAACAACAGGTCAAGACTTCATACTATTATCTTCAGTTACTTTTAAATCTCAGTGCTTAAGCAGCCACATTGAAATCCAGACCACAGAAGTACAATTTTTAGATTCAGAACTTCCAGCAAAAGTTTTCCAATGTCTGAAAGTTTTGTCCATGCTTTCCTGAAGGTGTCCCCCATTACCATGTGAAGCCAAACATCACAATCCACAACTGTGACCAATGGAAAAACTTTCTAGTAAATTTACAAAAAACCCATAATTCTTTAATTTCAAGTAACTCCTTGTACTATAAGGTATTCTTTTGCATTTCAAATTATACTATTTCTCAAATGACAGATCCATGACAATTTGTAACAGTGTATTACAAAATATGAAATTACCCAAAAATTTTACATTACTTTTAAAAGCAGAGTAAGACACCCTGTTCCACGATGTGTATCTTCACAAAAAAATAAAATAAAAATGCAGGTTTGTTTATACTCTTTAGTATACTTATCTATTTCCTTACATTTCTATTTCTACTTCTCCCTCTTTTTAAAATACTACAGACCCCTAAGAAGGGAAAAAAAGTCAGTCTAGAGATAGACATTTTGCAGGAGTGCCAACCAGACTTGGGTAAACACAGTCAAAAATTCTATGTGTAATTAAAAAAAAATATTTAGAAATGAAAACATAAAAAGTGCTGCATAGCATAATAAATGTATCCTTACTCAAGCTTCTTGCAGGATTTCCTGTTTTTCCTAGAAGTTTTCATGCCCAGGATACTGCTAGAACTGAGCTATATCCTCTGCATCAATAGACAATACCATCGTTCAAGTTAGTCATAATCTCTGACTTGCAAGTTTACACAGGCAATTTACCCATTTCGTTAACAAAATATTTTGTCAGACAAGACTCAGAGCTTAACCATTCATTTTATTTCCAGATGATACTCATAAGCTTTCAAAGCAAACAACAGCTACTTGATGTCTGCTTCATAATTTGACAGGTGGCTGTACCAAGCTAAATACAGGAAATAAACATCATCTCAGATATTAGTGCACACTGAGAAATTTTAAGCCAGAGCTACTCTTTCACAAGAGGGTTTGAGCTTTTAATACAGAGTTCCAGTTACTCCCCTTGAGAAGTCAGGCTCTCCATATTTGTCACTAAAAGGTAATATTTATTTTGAATTCAAATTACTTCAGTCGCTATTGTCTGCTAGAAGCAGTGCTTGCAACTTAGTTTCTTCATTTCTCTGTCACAGTCATAAAGAGCAGGTAACTATCCAGTACTAAATTCCTTCAACAACAGGGAGTCCAAAACAACTCCCAAGTAATGGGAGATGACAGCAGGTCATGTGCTACAGTGCTGAACCATATTCTCAAAAAAATCTGTACTTACTAGGATGTGAATAATTTTCTCCCTTGAATACCTACCCACATATGTTCATAAGCAGTAAACAAATGTGATGCAGGGCAGAGTGAGAGAGGAAGGCTAGAAAACTATGTAAATAGGACTAAAACAGCTATGGCAAACCAAACTCTACACCATGATGTTTTCACAAGGGAGCAAGTGGGCAAAAGTATGTGTACTGAACTTGCAGTGGAAGCTGTGGTATGAGTTTCTACCTTTGGCAAAACTTTTTCCCAGAAGCTCTAAAAACTACTTCAGCTCAGACAGAAGCCTTGCAGAGTTTAATGTCTTTTCAAAGAGTTTGTATCAGTATCTCTAGCACAACATAATGCAGCTCATGATCCAGCTGAAGAGTCCCTGAGCCAAAATACATGAGCATTTCAACTCTGCATTCCAAAATGTTTAAGTCCTCCTGTCAACATAGGGCTGAAGTAACATATGCAAGGGCAAGGGCATAGCTTCATTCCCTCCTTTTCAAGAGGTGCTTCAGGGAAGTAGAAAGACAAGATGGAAAGAAATTACTTCTGGGAATAGCTTTGTTCTAAAAGTTTCCTGGTGTTTGAAGAACATACTGTGATGCCCCTATGCCACATGGCCCTGACACTTTCTTCTCTCTGAAAAAAAAAAAACCAGTATTATTTTCAAAACACCAGTTCCAGTGGGCAAAAGGAAGAGGACCAGAGAGCTTTCTATAAACATCAGTAGTATCCTTTCACTAAAATCAGGTGTTTTTCTAAGGAAAGTAAAATACAAACTTCGAAAGAGTGTAACTATGTTGTGCATTCTGTAAAATTCTGTAGAGAAATAGGTTACAGGAAGTAAAAGAACAAACCAATAAATTTGACTCGCATGCTTGGCAAATTGGTAAAAACTGTAACACAGATGAGAATTAGACAGTCAGATAAGAACCATATGCTGAGGTGTCCAGGCAGTTACCATAGAAAATGAGTGTGCCTATTAGATCTTGAAAAACTTAATGGAAACCAGAGAAAATATTTAGAAGGATATTTTAGATAATGCAGCAAACTCAGTTTTCAATAAACTTCCGGTGAGTATTTGAAAAAAGAACAAACTTCTGTCAAAGGCTTTACATGAAATAATCTGTCATGGGAATGGAGGATGTGTCATCTTGGAACATACCAGTTTTGGCTGATGGTAACTTTTGATAGATCTTCCAGTTCAGTTGCAACAAGGTTCAGAACAAAAATACTTTTTTTTTCCCATAATAATGACTGAATTCATCTTATTCGCTACATTCTGACTAGTACTCACATTATGTGTGTAATCTAATGGATGTAGATGTACTGCTTTTGGCTGGGATAGTTAATTTTCTTCATAGTAGCTGGCATGGGCCATGTTTTGGATTGATGCTGAAAACAGTGTTGATAACACAAGGATGTTTTCAATATCACTGAGCAGTGCTTACACAGACTCAAGGTGTTTTCTACTTCTCACCCCACCCCATCAGTGAGGAGACTGGGAGTTCACAAGGAGTTGGGAAGTGACACAGTTGTAATAGCTGACCCCAAATGACCGAAGGGACATTCCATACCATATGGTGTCATGCTCAGCATACAGAGCTGGGGGAAGAGGAAGGGAGGATGTTTGGTGTTTCATCACAGCTACATATGATGGAGCCCTGCTTTCCTGAAGGTGACTGAACACCTGCCTGGCCATGGGAAGTGGTGAATGAATTCCTTTTTTCCTTTGCTTGTGTGCGTGGCTTTTGCTTTACCTTTGAAACTGTCTTTATCACAACTCACAGGTTTTCTCACCTTTACCCTTCTTTCTCCCCCATGCCCCTATGGGAAAGTGAGTGAGTGGTTGTGTGGAGCTTAGCTGACTACCAAGGTTATAGACAATAGTCTACAAAGATACACAAAATATGGACAAGGCACTCGTCTATGCTTACAGAAACACTAGATTTCTTCAGGAGAAGAAATCACAACATTGCTCACTATTTCATAAAAGGGTTACGCTAAAGAAGAGTGAGGCTCAGTGAAATGCTGAACTTCCAAAGACACCACTAGTACTTTCTTTCAAATGGTATGCAAAAGCGTTCATTGGAACATCCTGCAAACCAAGCAGAGAACAACAACTAGGTCTGTATTATCACTATTATATCAACTCCATGTATGCATACACAACAGTTTTCCCCTCTTAATCTTTCTGTATGTAAAAACATAGCTGTAATACTGTCTGTCATGTTCTAGGTAGAACAGACAAAGGAATTTTGCACAAATAATCCATTATTTTCAACTCCGAAATGTTTACTATGAAGTTTCCTTGATCAGTTTACAGGTCAAGATGATAGATGAACCACCACATTTCTGTATGATAATACCTGTTTGGGTTTTTTTGCACAATAACTGCAGAGATAATCAAACAGTTAATTTCTCACCCAACTATTATGTTTCACATAATATGAAAAGGTGGCCAACACTGTAAGTCAAGCCCATGCTAGCAAGCTGTCTTTTAGTTAAGTGTAGAGTTGGGTAATGAATGAGCAGGGATGATCTTCCTTCTTGGGGTGATTGCTACCATGGGCTAGGCATTTGGTGGCAATAGTCCAAATATTTACAGGCTAAAATATAGAATCCATACCAGGTAACAAGACACTCTGGAATCTTAAATTGCTCCTGTGAAAAATATGAATGGTTGATACTATGAATACAGGTAAGGAAAGATAAAGAGCTGTGCATTAAAACACAAATATTGGAGGAAGAACTGTACTGACTTTTTTAATTATCTGGATTTAACAAGCCTGAGACTAGAAGGGACAACATTTCCCTTTGAACTTTCAGAATTATTTTTAAGAAGGTGGAAGAAAATCAATTTCTTCAGAAATGAAAGGTTGTGAGAAGGAAACTAAAAAGGGTGACATGTGAATGGAAAAACACCGAACAAACCAACAGTTGAACTGACTAGTAACGTGGAGTATCCATTATCCTATAGTCCTCTCTTAAAATACTAGAAACTGTGAACATAAAAGAAGCTAAGAATGTCTGTATGTACACTCATACAAACTAAAAGTCCACTCTCACCAGTAATCAGCAGCGGCCATAAACAATTGTCTAGGAAAAAGATTAATACTCCCTGCAAGTCTCTAATCTTTTTCAGATGGCTGAAACCAGATCTATTTGGTAGACCTTTCCTCATCACTCATCATTTTGTACCTCTCAGTCACAGAGTCTTCCACTTGCACCTTTTCCCAGATAAAGCTCCATCACACTTCTCTGTTCCTCAGATGGTGCTCCATATACTTTATTTATTCCCATCAACCATCTGTGAACCCTTTGCAGTACTACTACATTCCCTTTAGGGTAGGGTGCCACTACCACTACATAATACAGACAAGTTATGGCTTTATACAGCAGTACAAAGTTTCATTTTATTCTTTTATATTCACATCTATTTTCTCAACATCTGTTGAGGCTTTGAAGTAATGATTCCACAGATGCATGTATCACAAGCCTTCAATCGCATTCCTAAGGGCCAATGTCAGCTCAGTGACCACTGTTTTATTTTTCTTTTAAACTTTACCTTGATATGCGCTTGTCCCACAAGAACACAAGTGGGGTAAAAGGAAACCAGTGCATTCACTCACTAAAGGGATCATCTTTCTTTTCCCTCAGAGATGCAGCTCACTGTTTAAAGGTTACCAGGTGCATGCCCATTTAAACATGTGATATTTATCTGGAAATTCCAATGATCTCCACTACAGCAAATATCCTTCAAAATTCTCTTGTTGCATCAGACACTTTCAAAGACTGTAAGCTTTATCTACTTGCTTCTGAATAAATAAATTGTGTCAAAACACAATTTGTCTATTGTATTGCCTGGAACCTACAGTAAGACTGCCTAACAATGAACCAAGTTTGTCATAGACCAATTTATTTCATCCACACACCAAACACTAACAAAGGAAAAGTACATGCAGTCTTTTAAGATAAATACTTGAGTTCTTCTCTATAACCCAGTGGGATTTTATCAAGGTTTTTCAAAATAGTTGTATTTCTTCATAAAGAATAACCAATTACCAAGCATTCCCTGCAAGACATTGGCTAAGTAGCACTCGTGTCCAACTAGATCTTATATATCTGGCATTTTGTCCTCTGGGGTAGATATAAAAGGATCAGTAGTTTCATTCTTTCACGTACAGCAAAAATTATGGGACTCCAGCAGCCAAAAGTAGTAAAACTGCTTCAGCACTGAAGCTTAACTTGGCATCTATGCTCTGAACACATGTAGTTCAATTGTTGTCCAAGCAGTGTTTCAGGATCCAAGAGGCCTCTGCAGTGGTATATGAGACATCACTGCAATTCAGCTGGGATTTCTCACACATCTGTCTTTCTGGTAGGAGGATTTGGAATCATCCCCTGGACAACAGTAGGGCTGGTGGGACAACAACCTCAGAGAACTCTCACAAGAGGGACTGGAATGGAAGACTGCACTATCTACACCTTGTCTTGTACATGCTCTTTTTGTACATGCCGGAGCACTTTTAAATACTTTTCCCTGCGGTAGGAAATCTAGGTGTGCAACTAGAAAGCCCATATATAGAGATAGTAACAATATGGAAATGGTGTGTAGGATGATGGATTGGAACATATGTACTATTATGTTTCACAGGGTATAGTTTTAGCATTCTGCAAAGCAAGGAAATACAACAGAGTAGCTTCATGTTTTCATGGGCTGAATTTTTAAATGGCTACCAATGCTGCCTCTGCAGACAAAACAACAACAACAAAACAAACAAACAAATGAAAATGCCAAACCAACAAGGGGAATATTGAAAGGCATAAAATGTGGAGATTATGGAAGATATGAAGGATGAAGATAGTCCTGTGCTCTTTACAACTCACAAAAGTAGTTTCAGTTCTTTGTCATGAAGTGTGAGCTACAAGTCCTATTTTGGAGAAAGAGCCAGAAAATTTATTTCTACCACTCTACAAGATTGTGCAGGAAGAGAAGCTAAGTATACTTTTAAAGACAACGCACCCAGAAGGTTAAATATACAAAAGTCAGACAGACTATGACACTGTAAAATGTCAGTTCAAAGGTGCCAAGTGCCCAAAAGGTCCCTGTGATCCTGAATTTTGTTCCTTTTGTTGAATGTTGAAGCACACTAGAGGTTTCAGTCTTCAAAAATCCCTTTTGTTTCATACAGCATTATCTCTATATCACAACCAGAACCAAATATACGTGTCCTTTGGCTATGTTTCATATACTTAACATAACATGAAAACATTTTAAAATTTAGTCTTGTTTTTTACACATTTTGCTGATTTCTATTTTCTCATACATAATACTTCACTACCTGTCTGTAAGACTAAAGTAGAACAATATAGTTTACAAAGAAGCAATACAGATTCCAATGTGGTGTGTTACTTACTGAGTAATAGAGTGACGTGTCAAAAAAATCATACTTCTGTGAATTTTTTAGGATTATTAGAATTCAAAAAGTGTTTGGTTATTAATGAAGGGAGAAATGTGTATTTGATGTTATACTCCAGCACCCTAACTAAAATACTGGAGTACAGTTTAAACAAACAAACAAACAAACAAACAAAAAATACAATCTTACAGATATATACTGTTGGCAAAAAACACATCTGTATTCAGTACAGAGTCAGTAGCCTAAGCTATTTTCCAGTCAGACAAATTCAGACCTTTTCTTACTCTACAACATACTAAAAATATTTTATATGAAGCGATGTTCACAAAGCTTACAAAAGTGAAAGTCTGATTCTATTTTTGATTGCCAATGCTTAATAATTCAGGCTGAAATTCAAGTTGCTAAAGGAACTTTTACAACACTTGGCAGGAAGAATGAAATGCCACTGTTCAGCTCAAAAAATAAAAAAATCCAACTATTTAGTTTGAACTTACCAAAGTTTAGGTATTTTCCTTATATTTTTTTCCACATGGCAAAGTGAAGAATTTCCACATTGGCAAAAAGCAACATTTTATCACAAAAAAAAAAAAAAAAGGCCTGATTTTGTTGCAGAACATATTCTTCTGAATTAATAACAGTTCACTAGGAATTTTTCATAGAAAGTTACAAAATCTCAGAAAGAGAAAGGATGTTGGGGAAAGAACAGCAACAACACACAGCATTAATAAGCAACCTCTGAAGTGTTAGTGACACTTTAAAGAAGCACTAAATTGGCTGATTTAATGCAAATATGGGGTTTGTGTAATAGATGACAGCAAGTGCTGCTACAAAAGTTTCAGGGCCAGTTGCTGGGGATAACCCCTGGAGCACATTCAGGGCTTTTTGCCACATGTAAGTGATGCAACTCTGCAAACACGTGCTAAAATAACCATGTTTGTGTTTATACACCACCACGGCAACATTTGATCTCTCTATATAATGGATTGCTTTCTCTCTGTAATGTATGTCTGAGCACACTCGTGCGTGCAGTTACATTAGCATTACTTCAGGTTTGTGTTGTCCCACACCTAAAAGCTAGGGTATGAAAACCTAAAAAATACTCCACCTTGGTCCCACTGGAGCAACACAGCACCAGGCACTCCAGCAGGGAGACACACAACCTCTGCCAGCTGCCCAGGTTGCCCAGCACTGGCGAGGATGGACCAGATCAGCCTAGTCTGCCTCGGCATCCCACAGAGGACATGCATGCCCTCCCCTGGAAGCCAGGCTCTGCTCCACTGTCAACATAAGCTGAGTTTCCAGCAGCGCAATGCGGATATTTCACTCCCTGACCCTCCACTGATGCCCAACACAAATACTGGGAGTGTGACAGCCTGCCACGACAGTAGTTGAACAGCTCTCTCGGTTTCTGCTCCCCTCAGACAGAGGGAGAAGCAGTATTCTCCTTTATTATTATACCACGTTTCCTTGTGTATGTCAACTGTTCCTTAGTTACAGAAAACTGTACGCTTTCCAGACAAGTGTAATGAATCTTCAGAAATGGAGTAAATTTTATTTTTTTTTAAAGCATTTTAAAGAAACTCCCAGAAGGAATTAGCATTTTTATTTACAGCTTTGTCTGCTCAGATGTGAACACATTTCTATGCAGCCACCTCATGGTAGCATATCCTAGCCATCTTGTAATGAAATTATTGTGAACATATCAGAAAGACATGACCCACATATTTAAGTCATTACGGCAAATTCTGGCTTGGATCAAAGTACATTAGTTATTTTAATTACAGCTGAGTCAATCTCCGTTAGGTATGATTAACATTTGGCCTAACTTTTCTCTGTCTTGAAGCTAAAGGAGCCTCCTTTAAAGTTTAATCTTGAACTCATGTTTTTGAGGTTTACATAATAATTAGAACTCTGGCTTAACCTTCCCACTACCATTTTCTCGTCTTTAGTTAAATAAAAAGAAATCTAGTACAAGACAGATCAGTTTGACCAACACACATTTCCTAGACTGATTTAACACCTAATTACTAAAACACAGAAGATTACAGATTAAGAAATATGGTAAAAAGTTCCTATTTGCAGTATTCTGAAGATGACATTTTAGACACGCAAAGATCTCTACAGAAACTTTTCCAGGGAATACTGACAACAATTACAGATGTGTTGCAAGATGTTACAGCAGTGATGCACCTCAACCAGCAATACTCCATGGGATCTTTAAGAAAGTGTAGGGGGCTGGGAGAATTGCTGACCATACCAATCTCATTTAGTCACTTCAATTCTCCATAATATTTATTTATGAGTATTGCGGTGATCACATTTACATGCCAGGGTGCTGTCATGCAATTTTTAGCTTTTTCCCAATGCTGATAGTAAGAAAATGGTGTCAAATTATATGCAAAAAGGGAGCACATCTCTTTGGGGACAAACAAGCTCATAGGGTGCCCGACGAGGATGACTAACCAACCCCTGCAAGAGCTCTTGAGCAAGGTTTCTGCCTACTGACAGTGCTCAGGCACCTTTTCTGGAACATCAGAGCATCTGACACTCTGTTCATGCTGAATGGCAACTCAGACTCACTTTCCTGCCTTGCCTAAGAGGATTCAGATCCCAATGTCCAGTGCAGCACCATCAGAGGCTGCTGGCTGAGCCTACCCACACTAGGGGTCTGCTCAGCTCCAACAGGCATCACACATTGGTCAGATGAACCACACAGTCCTCAGTCACAGCTCTCCTCACTTTGCCATGCTGTAACCACTAACCTAAGTGCTGCATCCTGTCATTATTGTCTTTGAACCTACCAACTTTTATCCTTGGGGAGCACAGGCTGAGGAACACGAACCTGCATCTTTCAACGGCTATGGCACTGACACCTGACATCTCAGCCTCGCCAAGCCTAACTGAGGACATTGCAGGAGATAGCTCACATATTATGAATTTATTATTATTATTATTTATTATTATGAGGTCAGCTGGCAGCTGGTCGTAGATTTTGAGGAGCCAGTGTTTTATTTGGACATCTAAAAGGGAGCTCAGGCAGTACTATGCATCTAATTGCTCTTGGAATTCTATCTTCTCATCCCAAACTCCTTCAGAAAGTTCACAACCTGAGAGTGATCTTTCACATGGCTCCTTTCAAAGCTACACTTGTTTATGGGTATAGCTCTAATACACAAACTCTTCTTTGAATACATGAGTCCTGAGGTACCTTAGAAATTTCTAGAGCTGACATCTGGACAAAGGGAAAGAAGAAGGAAGTTATCTTATATTTTGAAAAATATTCTGTAATCTTTATCTAAAACCTGTTTTTCCATCACTCCCAGTCCCCTAAATATTTCCTTAAGTCTTACTAAAACCAGTCAGGGAACAGGCAGCTACATAATCAGCATAATTATTCATCCCAGAGGGTTGGAACTAGATGATCTTTACAGTCCCTTTCAACTCAAGCCATTCTATGATTCAAAAGACCCTCAAATTTAATAATGTCTGACAAACCACAAAGCCAAATTCTGACTTCTGAAAATGATCAGCAGCTTTTAGAGACATTTACTGATGCATCACTTGTCCTGTTCCAAATGAAAATGTTTTTAGGAAAATACATGTCTAAGTCCTCATAAGCATCTAGAATAATTATATGCAAGACTCCAGTAATCAGAAAAGGTTCAAGATGCTTACTGTCTGAATAATTTAGATTCTGCATTATTGAAAGTTTAAAAAAACCCCCATAATTCTTAAATACATCCTTATTGTATTGTCTGATCACAGACAGTATAGTAGCTGATGTGTTACCATAACTGTAAGGCTTTCTGAATTCAGAAGGGATCCCAAGTCTCAAAGTCTATATAAGAATAGAAGAAGAGACTTAGGAAAGACTCTGGTGCAAATGTAACAGCAGGCATGTTAAGAGGGTATAGTCAGTACTCTGACATGGTGCTGTTAAAAATTACTGATGTTTAAAGAAGATCTCTACAGAAGAAGGCTTTGAAAAGATTCAAGGAATGCAGCCATTCACTGCAGAAGTGTATTTCAGGTTCAAGGATTGTAAAGACAGGGAGGAAAAACTTCCATGCAAATGTATGTGTGCTTACCTCCTCTACCCACCAAATTCCAGCAGAATTAATGCAGGAGAAAGGAGGCATAACCAAACAGTAGCTAAGGACTCTAAGTCATTTTATGATAGGCAAATTAATTACTAGAAACAAGTTCTGAATAAAACCACTGTATTTAAAGAAAAGAGGGTGGGGAATGAAGGTAAAAACAGATCTGTGTCACGCAGAAGAAATGGTATGGTAAATTAAGAGGGCCCTGTTTTCACCTGGAAATTACAGGCTACAGATTGCAGAAGGGAAACATTCTGGAATTTGAAATATGCTTAAAAGGTCTAAAAACCAGAACAGGTGTTGTCTGCCATCCAAAATCACTTTGAGGAGATGACAGACAATTCAGGGAAACTGTGAGTCATCACTCAGTGTTGCTTGCTTAACCATACAAAAAGACTGGTTAAAAACTACCTTATTTTCTAGCACTCAATTGCTCTTTCTCTTGCTGAAATCTATTACTTTCTGAAAGAGAAAACCCCACACTCTGTAAAATTTGAATACAGTAAATGAAACATAAGGCACTGGATTAGGAAATCAGTCAGCCAAATTACACTGAAGAACCTGAATGTATCAAGGTTAACGGGCACAGCTCTTCCATAAAAGAACTGTAAAGCTAAATGTGAAGGGTGAACACTTGAGCTGGTGTGAATCAACATCGCTCCATTGAAGTCAACTGCACTATGCTGCTCAAAGAGGGTGAGAATCAATGCTCTGTTTTACATAAGCAAGTATTAGGCAAACACTCCCAATTTTCTGCTGCAATTTTACATGCCAGACAGACAGCATTTCTCACCTCCAATTCAAAAGTATAAATGAAATGGCTCTGTACAACTTGCTGTTGGTAACATGAAGGCAACATTTGGCAGAAGGAAGCCTTCTGCAAACATCCAACCTGGGTTTAAAAATATTGTTGCTTTTCCACTGACAAAACTGATTTATCTTTAGCTACCAGATGGACTCAGGAAAGATGGATGAATTCTGTAATGGAGATGGAATGCCCTATTTTATGTCTGTCTCATTACCATTCTGTATGCTCCTTCTCTCAGAATACAATAGGATTTTAAAAAGAAGGAAACTTTCACCAAAAAACCCACTATGTTTAAGAGTTTGCTTGGGGTTTTTTTCAGGTAAGAAATTCAGTCAGCCTGTCTTTAAACTCCAAGACATTCAGATAAAGTAAGAAACTAACTTGGAAAATACTTTTAAAAGCAAATACCAGATTTGTAACTTCAACAATCTCTTTCCCTTCAGAGTCCTAACAGTCTGACATTGAGTGCTAAAGAAGGTTCATATTGTCACTGCTTAGAAGAACAGCAAAGCACCTGCTCCCACCATAAACACCTTGGGAACCAGGCTCAGCTTTTGAATTGCACAGGTCCAGACTTCACAAAACAAATAATGTCTCCAGGAGCACAAATTACCTACCTTCTAACACCAATTCTACTAATTTAGAAAATACAAAATCTATAATTACCTTATTTTCCTGTCAGGCAATAACTGCTTATGCTCTTAAATAAAAACATACAAAGTCCTGCAAACACAAGCAGCAGGAAAGCAGTGCAGGAAGCAGGACTCTGAATCTCTCATCCACATCATGACCACAAACAAACGGGAGAGCACCCTGGAACAGGGGAGCGCACTGGAACTACCGAGACCCTCATCAGGGCAGCAGGAGAGAACAAAGGATAACTCAGGTGTGTGCTGCTGCTGAGAGCAGGCAGTTGCTCCCAATTAGCCTCTTATTTCCAAGAGCTCAGGCAAGGCATCTCTAAAAATCTGCGAGTAGCTGAATGCAAGGACAAACCCAAATCTGGTAAACATTTTTAAAGTAGTTTTGTTCCCAAATATTTAGCAGCCTCTTTTTCATTAGGTGTACCTTTATTCTTGGCTGCCTGGGTGTGTTTACAAGCTTCCCTTTCATATTTCCTGTAATGTTCATCACAGTCAAATAACTACCAGCTTCTTTCTTATTCACTGATTCCCTTGTGAACCAAAACAGTTTTCATCATTTCCCTAACTGGAGAGTAAGTTAGACTTGGTATCGCTGAGAGTCACCTCGGTACAGCACACACGTCTGAGCAGGTCACTGACTTCTGATGTGGCATTTAACCTTCTGCTTCCTACCCCACTCTCTGTCCCTTCTATTTGTAAGGAAGCAGCTTGGATCTTTGAATACAGCTTTGTGTGCATAGGCTTCCTGCCTAAGGAAGCAGCATCAGTTTCAGCTGAGTTTTTAAGGCTCTATACTGTGAGTAACAGTACAAGTGAAAGTGCACCATGCTGTTTGGCCCGGGTCTGGCTGGGAGAGAGTTAACTTTCTTCTAAGTAGCTGATACAGAGCTGTGTTTTCCTAGAGTAGGTGCACAAGAAGATTGGGAGGGAGAGCACAGACAGGACAGCTGATCCAAACTCGGCCGGGGGATATTCCATACCACAGAACATCATGCTCAGTTTATAAACTGGAGGGAGTTAGCCAGAAGCCACAGACAGCTGGTAAGGGAAAGCAGGGAATCAATCAGCGAATGGTGAGCAATTGTATTGTGTATCACATGTTTCTCTTGGGTTTTATTCCTTTCCTCTCTCTCCTTTTAATTACAACAATTGTTATTATTAACATTACAATGATGATGATTATTATTAGCTTTACTTCAGATATTAAACTGTTCTTATCTCAGTCCACAAGGTTTACCTTTCCACCCCCCTCAATTTTCCTCCCCAGAGGAGCGGGGGTGGTTCTTAATTTCATGCTGGACTTAAACCTCATCACTGTTCTGTTCTTAGGACTGATTTTATCCTCAGACACATAAAAAACCCCAAGATGCTGTGGCAAAATATAACAGAATGAAATCCAGTTGGGCTTTAGTTTTAGGTTTATATCCTAGGATGGGTGTCGCTGCACACTCAGCATTCAAACCCAGGAGTTACTGGTCTCATAATGAATACAGAAACATGGTACTGAATTGTCTTCAGAAAAGGCAGTCAGCCTGATCACTCACAATGCTGGTTTGATTTTGCTCTACTTTTCCACTTTTCCCTAGAGTGGAAAAAAAAAAAAAGGTAAGGGGTGGGAGGGAGAAGATGGGCCTGAACCTCTGCAAAGTTTTCAAGAAAACTGTCACAGAATTATCTGACATATTGTTTGAAAAAGAGCTGAAGTTAACTGTCCGGGTTATACGATGATGTATCATCTGTCAGGTTCACACTAGAACTGACTGCAGTCAGTTTGGTGTCAACCCTCCATAACCACTTTTATACATTTCTTAAAGCACCAACTGCCTCACAGGGTTTCTGTGAGGATTTTCCTCTGCTTAAAATTAATGAAATGCTTTTTCAGACACTACTGTTATTTCCTGTTCTACTAAAATACACAAGTATCTTAAAGCACTTAAAAGTAGATTAATTGGTCAGGCCTGGTTAATTTATGAATAACAATCATGGGTTTGGTCTCTGGATGAGAGACTCATTTTCATTTTTGTCATCTGTTGGACATCATTTGTTTGAGTTGGCTATAACATGCTAGCAGCATGACTCATACCCTGAGAGCCAGAGTCTCCATAGAGTTAAGTATCCTTATTCTCTTACCATTTCTGAAAAATGTTTCTCACTGCCTTGTCCAACACATTTATGTTTAGTTGGGTTTTTTTTTAAGTTGGTAGTAGTATCTTAGGTAAGGTATATACACACTAAGGAAAGATACAGACTTCAGTTAGCAAAGTTCCTGCTCTCATCAAGACAAACCTCAACTAAAAGAGTTTTTAATCTAAACCTGCAAAAGACAGACAAAGATACACACAAAAAGGTTGCTGGTAATAGGGTTATAATTTCCTAAAGCCTCCGTTACAGGAATGATGGATTCAACTTCATCTGCACACATGTGCTCTTGCTGCATTTTCCCCTCCATTAAAAACTTTAAAAATAAAAAATAAATTCCTTTATTGCCAATACTTACAGCCATATTGCCATCACACCTTTTTAGGCTCTTTTTGAATTACAATGCAGCACTAGGTTATCACAGCAAAAAGTAATTCGCTTGCTATGCTTTTATGGGAAGTGCAAGGGGAGAGGACTTACTAAGCTAAAATCACGTGTCATCACAAAATAGTATCTCAAGGAGTGGAGAAAGAAGTGGATCTGGTTTAATACTCCTCTGTACTGCCTGGTTGTGTCCTCCAGTAGCTGACAAGCAGCATGCTGACTGCAGTTCTCTCAGCAATGTGGCATTCATGATGATGAGCACCATTCAAGAAATATACTGGCATGGTTCTGTGGCAGACAGTAAATACCTGATCTCAAACATTGCTTAATTTGAACTGAAGACATCAGGAACATAATCAGAATTACTGAGTCTGTGTACTCTTCAACATGAAATAACAGACAGTGTTAACTTTAATGTAAAATTTTAAGGGAAGAATATTAGGGTTATTTAAGTACCTACTTTTGGGGACAGATTGTAGCTGAAGTTTTTTAGTTTGTTTCGGTTTTTCAAGTGTATTAACTTTGAGAAGAAAGGTATCATCCAAAAAAACATTCCCGGTTCACACACTTCCTGTAAACTTGAGCAAACATGGCAATTTTCAAGCTGGGCCCATTTTTTGACTCAATTATATTTGGCCTAAAGTAGAGTTTATAATGAATCTGGGCAACACTTTAACTAAAGAGAGACTATCTCCCATGTATAAGCAAAAATGTTTCAAATGTGAGTCATCTGAAAATCACCATACTTGAAATGGATTGATGTTTTAAAATGAACTTAATGATACTTTAATGAACCCAATCTGTATTTTAAAGTAAGACCAAGCTATTCTAAAAATTCAGCTGTTACTGAAGCCTTTCATACAATGTAATTTTACTGTACAGCACTGTACTGAAAATTTATGCTTATTTTTAAATGATATTGCATCTCAAATCTTTCCTCTAAATTTCCTTTTTTGCATATGTACGCCATTGGTATGTATTGTATGTTTGCACACAGTTTTATTGTGCTTTCAGAAAAAGAAATTAAAGAGTGTGACAGATAAAGCAAATGACTGAGCTGGCATTACTCTGTATTTTCTCGAGAGCTTTCTGTGTTTTTGTTGTTTTTTTTTTTAATTCTGCTTCAAACCTTCCAGCTTAGTGTACAATACGAACTCCATGCGTGTTAGCCCTGCAGTTTAAAATTAAGGCTACACAGATCTCATCTCTTTAAATATGGTAGAAAACATGAAACTTGCTTTTTTCACAAGTACAAAGGGCTAAAGATGAGGCTAACTCAGTGCAGTTGATGCAACAGGTGAAGCATTCAGAAAACGAATATGAGAGAGAACCTCAAAATATGCCTTGGGCACCAGCATGTGAACCTCATGGTACTCAGTGCCACATAAATATCAGTCTTGCAGGCTACCTTTTCCCAAATACAAGTTCCCAGGTTTGGAAGTCCTAGGGATGGTGCACCTTCCTTAAAAGCAGAGGGAATTTTCAGGGATGATTTTCATCATCATAAAATAAGTGACTTGTTTTATGATGATGACCTTCTGCCATGTGCTAAGTGACAGATGCACCTTCACACACAATGTATAGAGTCAGTGAATATCTGTAATGGTGACAACATAACTCAGGAAGGAAGCATTCTCTGAGTACATGCAAAATGTGTACCATTATATAAATTTTTCAAAAGTCACATTGCTGTTAATATCCATTTTGGTTTCCTTGAGCAGGTTTTTATTGATCTTTAGGACAAATAAAGTACCTGCTTACAACACTTAATGGAAAGGATGTGTGTGCATGTAGAAAAATGCTTTTCAAACACTACTATCTATTTCAGAAAGTAAACACTGGTGGTAGACATTCATCATAAAAGTCACAAGAATCCAGCATGAAAAATCCATATGCATACATACATCCTAAATAAACAAACAACACAGGGAAAATCCCCATATATTTTCCTAATTCTTGCATAATATATTACTTGCAGCAGAGCATCCACAGATTTTATCTAGCACCATAATGAGTTTTATTGCTGAATCTCAATTATCGTTTTCCCTCATACATCTAGTTATATTGTTTAAGTGAGAGTTAAGTACCTAGAAACAAGCAGACAAAGACATAGCCTAAATCCATTTTCTAGCTTCCAAATCTAATACTCTTCTTTGAAGATATATCTTAATAAAAAGCAATGTGTTTTGCTGGGTAGAGGAGGAAGTCAGCAAAATTTTAAACTTTATTATTTTGTAAGACTGTGAGAGACTTTTAGATCATTTTAGTAAACCAGGCTAATGTTTTGCTTACAAATAAGCACTGAAATGCTTTTCAAGCAGCCTGGTGTGCGTAGCAGAGTTTTAGTAGAAATGTGAATTGTGGGTACTGAATCAAAAATATTTGTTTTCCCATAGTAAATGCTGAACCTGGTTTATCCCCAGATTTTCCTGCATCTTTCATAATGGTATCTAGTTTCCAAAATGATCTTATTTATTTCTGTTATTAATTTCTTTGTCTAGATATACAACAGCATGAGGAAGTACTCCTCTAGCCATCTGAATACCCTGACAAGAGTAATATTAAGACAAGTTTTTACACAATCGCATGTAAATGTTTTTTCAATATT
The DNA here is from genome assembly GCA_035222235.1 of Margarornis squamiger. NCBI lineage: Eukaryota > Metazoa > Chordata > Aves > Passeriformes > Furnariidae > Margarornis > Margarornis squamiger. Next base: position 98,646,933 of record JAWWTY010000077.1, on the reverse strand, counting down.
GTATTAAAATGCCTGATTTCTAAGTCACATTCCAGTACCTTATTCCTCCCCATATGCCCAAGAAAAAAAAAATCCCCAAAGGCCACTAAAGAGTGCACGTCCTGGATTTGGCTGCCAAACCTCGCCCAAGTTCTTCTTTCATAATCAGGACATTGTCTCCAACCACACATCGGTCAGTTCTGTTTTGCAGATTTGGAAAAGGTTAAACCACCAAATAAAGAAGCTGAGGTTAAAAGTGGATTTCTCTAAACAGTCATATTTTTGTGCTGAAATGAAACTAAAGGCTTGCAGAAGAAAACTTCAAGTTTAGGACACAATAGATCATCTTAATAGCAGATAAAGCATATTTGTACTGCCTACATAGTATTTCTCCTGTATATAAACTCTTAGTCTGTCAGTAGAGGCAAAGAAGGCAGCAAAACCTCAAACCAGCTTTTGTGCTTAATGAACTCTGTTGATTTAAGCACATAACACCACAAATTATCCCATATGACTTGCAAAGTGCTTATGATGGTGACGAACACCAGCAGTAGTAGTAAAAAAATAGATCCTGCTTCAGGAACTATTCTTTCCAAAAATTATTTTCCTGCAATAGCCAAGGATATGGGTGCATGTAATAAGAAGTGGTTTTCCTGGTGTCCACTGATGCTGATGATTTTGGCTCAAGATTTTGACTAATCATTAGGGGCATTCAATTGTAAGGAAAAGGTTGCACATTTAGTAATGTTAATGGCTGCTTTCAAAGTCCCCAAAGAGGGTAAGTAACTTCAAAACATGTTACACACCACTTGATTTCAGGTCCAGATCACTGCTGTTTCTGAGTATCAGTGCAGGCCAACTACAGTTGGCTGATCTGCTACAGGAAAACGAGTAGCCAAAACTGACCCCATCCTTACAACATGGGAGATTTTTCTTTACGAATATATTTCTTTACGAATACGTTCTCTTGGATATGTATCTCAGTGCAGAGATAGCTTGCTTATGAACAGTCACACCAAGTATTTTCCATGCAGTACAATAAAAGATCTTATTCCATGAGACCTCCTAGTGCTCTCAATAGAAGGAAATGGAACAACCTCAACCTTTAGCTTTCTTGGGAATGTATGAGGAGAGATTATTGTCAACCTCCTACCCATGATCTGCCCAAAGTGTTTACTTGCTGCTGAGGTCAGATATCTTATAACTGAAGAGATGTTTAGGAAACACATAAGTGAAGAAATTGATGGAAACATTCACCAAGATATTAATGGTAGCAAGAAATTTACGGAAAAAAAATCCAAGTATTTCAGATAGTTGCAAGTGACCATGGCCTATACCACTGCAACACAGGAATGAGAATTACCTGTCCGTTGCTCTCTAACAGCAATTCTAGATTTCCTAACAATCTAATTAAATTCGATTTCAGCAGTCAAGCAGAACACAACAGCACCCACCCACACAAACCCCCCCCCCCCAATAAAGAAAATAATAGGGCAAAGGGATACAGTTTTAGAAATTATAAAACAGCATTTTAAAGTCTCTCTGATGCTTGCAGCTATTTACTGTCTGGCTCATTTTATTAATGGGAGCTTTCCACCAGAAAATACTTGTTTTCAGAAGACTATTATTGCATTAATATCAGGATCTGGTAAGGAAAAAAACAAAAACCAACAAAGAATACAAAACCCCAACACAAAAGCCAAAGCCAATAATAAATCAGTCAGTCTTTGGCTTGTCCTATATTCCAATCAGTCTTTTAGGATATTGGATATATTTTAAATGGGGATTTCAATACTTTGCCTTGACCTTGTAACTGTTCTACAGTTAATGGTTTAAAACATAGGCTGCTATTATCAGGTTACAGTTCCTTTGCTGATGCAACAGTCTTCCCAAAACTACTTCCAGTAATAACATTTTTATTTGGCTTACCCTGATCTAGCCTTTTAGCATAATTACTTATTAAGTCAATATAACACTCAAAATTAGCAGCTGATTTGCACATTTTACAGACAAATCAGATGAACTGAAATCCTGATTTTGGTATAGTCTTCCCATTGCAGAGGTGGAAGCAGAGGGTGGCCAGGGGATAACACAAAGGAATGCAAAGCTGTCCATGTTGGCCAATAATTTTTAAGAAAACTCTTGACATTGCCAAAAGTAAAAGCTTTCACTGTTTTCACCTACCTTTAAACATAGGTTAGAATAAAGACCATGCACAAAAATAACACATTTTTACACTTTACACAGTCTCTTCTGGCCTTTTAAACAGATTTCTTGCTATATTTTCAGTGCTTGTCCGTTTGAATAGCAAGGGAATATTCTGTCACTGAATATTTGCAAAGAGTTCACTGTCTTCCTCAAAGATAAACAAATACTCATCAGAGCTCTCTCTACCCAGAAAACCTGGGGGGGGGAGGGGAAACAAAAAAAAAAAAAAACCAAAAAAGCAAAGTAAAATCAAACGAGTTATAGCACCTAAAACTGCTGAATGGGCATGGTTAACGAATTTGAAAATGTCTTGCTGCAGCTTAGCAGGAAAGTTCTCAATCCGTTCAGAGCAATCCAAAATAAACCTCTCAGATATGAAATCAGAGTGCTCACATGGGGATTTACAGATTTAAATCACAAAACAAGGTCTTTGTTTTGGAGTTGCTTTGGAGCCAAACTATAGTTTGGGGTTTGAAGTGGGGATTCAAGCCAGTGACTTCATAGTTGAGAGTCTAAGGGGCTGGACTCATCTCTGGTGAGTTTTTTGTAAAACTAAGTATCACAAACTAAACTAATGTATTATTAAAGGCAATAATGAGAAAGGTTTTCTTAATGTGAAAAACTTTCTTAACTGAAATCATCTTGCTAATATAAATCCGAGTGCTGTGTGTACTATCTTGCTCAAGTATCTCAAACTTTTATGAAGATGTTACAAAGCCTCCTGATCCTGAGCTGTTTTCCCCCGTCTGAAATGAAATGCAGAATGGAATACAACAGTTATCTTGCAAAACAAAGCAAAACTACACAGTGGTTACTGCACAGACTTAGAGAATGCCAGATCAACTGAACCTCAATGAGGAGACTCTACAGCAATAAAGTAAACATAAATAAACCTAGAGTGCCCTATAAATTATAAGTTTAAGAATATGTAAATATTCCACTAACTGAGAAGTTGCAAGTAGGTAACATTCAAAAGCAAATCCTATGCATCATCAGATTGCTCAGACCTCTTGTTCTTGAGTTCTCATGGTTTCTTCTTTGCAGTTCTTCACAAGCTGTAATCGTCCAACTTGAAATCTGGCCAATACATTTAATTCACAGAAAAAAGGCTAACTACCATACACAGAGGAGAATTGCCCACAGATTTTTAATAATTTTCAGGAACCTAGTGTAACTTTTTAATTCTAAATTCACCTCCTTACTAAGGTAATATTCAAGTATTGTGGAAAACACCTGATAAACCCAATTTTTGCCTTTAAAACTAACTGGCCTCTAGCTTTCTCTGCACTCTTCTGTTTTCCACGCACAAAACCCCTCTTATTTAAAGATGATTCTGAAATAACATTTTAAGATGTGCAGTAGCCAAAGCACACTGTCTCTGACCTATCCACCGCTCAGCTTCTCTGCCCCTTTGATCTCCAGCTCCACACCACTGCTTCCAAGCAGAGACTGCTGTGAAAACAACTGTGCTTCTTCAGTAAGGAACAGACACGTAAGAGCTATACCTCTTCTACATGGCAATTAAGTTTTCCTTTTAAAATTAGTTTAAACATTTATTGGTCTAAGTTGCCAGTTTAATTAAACATTTTTTGTTACCACTCCAAGAGTTGAAATTCTGGGGCTTCAGAAAGCCTATGCCAAAATCCATTCTGCCAAAGCACATTTTTTTGTTCACTGCCAGCTGAGTATATAGAAATTGGCTCTGAAAAATAGGCCAGGTCCTGTAACACTGCACCACATGCATATGAAGTGCCTGAAGGTGCCAGCAATATGTACTGCACACAGCTTGACTTTACAAAATGCATGTTCAAATCACCAGGTCAAGACTTGGAATAAACTCCTCAAAATTAAAGCCAGAAAGCAATTCCTTTCTGTTGTGGTTACTGTAGCTGTTTCTATCCTAGTAACAATACAGTATATTGAGCATTCCCACAATTGCAATAGAGGTTGATGCCTGTTTGCACATACATGAAGAAGTGCTCATTACTACTAATTCCCTCCCACCATTAAATCAGACACATCTTATCAGTCCGCTTTTCATTGTGGCATTGCCCCATGCATCTCAGAGTTTTCAAACTTGCTATCACAGAGAAACAGAAAGGAATCAGAGCCATAGACATCCTGTTGCTGAACAGCTAGGGTATCACTAGCAAAAAAAGGAAAAAAAGGCAGAAAAGGGGAAAAGGGGAAAAAAGAGAAGATCTCTCTCCATGTCTAGGTTCACAAGTGATAAATGCAGATGTGCACTAAGCAATGCAGTATATCAAGATGCATGATCAAGGTTAAAAAAAGAAATAGTGAAGTTGTATTTTCTGCCTAGGATCACAGAACCATAGAATGGTGTGGGTAGGAAGGGACTTTAAAGACCACCTCATTCTAATCCCACTGCCATGGGCAGGGACATCTTTCCCTAGAGCACCTCTGCCAATATGCAAATTCTGAAAAAGGGAAGGCAAGACAAATGAGATCCTTTTGCGCACTTCTCAAAGTTCACCATCCCAGCATATCATGGTGAAAAAAAAAGAACAATTAAATAAGAAAGATTATAATATAGGGGAAAGGTTTTTATAAAGGGGTCACTCCCCCACTCCCAACTGCTCCACAACCACCAACAGCTTTAGACATGGTCCAAATACCAGGGTGGAGAGCTGTCCACCAAGAGCACTGGGCACCATAGTCTCAGTAATCATTTTAAATATCATCTTTTCTTCAAACAAGACTCATGGGATTAATTACATAGAAGAATAAAGACAACTCAGTTTAAGGATTATAAATAGCACTTTCCAGTGCTAACAACACACACACACTTAACAATGGAAGGTAAATTAACCTGAATGATTGGATTATGGCCATTTCACTCACCAGACTGAGCATTCCCAGGAGGTATATTTATGCTGTACTCACTGGCCAGCCTACACCTACCACTTGCCTGCTGGCCCAGAGGAGCCAGACTCAAGCTCCAGGAGACAAACTGCAAATGACTATGCAAGGATCGTATTTTCAGCTCCATTCCCACATTCCTTATCGCTTGAGCATCTTATGGGGAGGACAGAATAGATTTCTTTCTACGATCTCTCCATTTATGCAGTTTTGTCCACAGTAAACTATTCTGTACAGATAGATTAAGCTTCCCAACAGCCCTTCAGTCTCTTGTGCTCCAGCAGCTTTGCCTACAGTGCAAGGCAGGTGCCATCTTTGTTGAACCCCTTGTTTTCCTTCTGAAAAAGATTCACAGTATATGAGGATGGAAGAGGACGAACGAGCTGTAAGAGGCTCTAAGAGCGGGGGTGAGGCTGAAGGGATACATCATGAAACCCATTTTCTGGTAGTGCAGGCACAACCAGTGCTCAGCTTGATATAAGACAAACTTCAGCTCTTCTAGATATTGATCCTCAACAAGCACATACGCTTACACTGCTTTTCGCATAAATTACATCAGATTTGGTTTCACCTGTGAGACACAAAGTGAGCTTTCTTCTGTCAAGCACATGGACACGAACTAAAAATATACACAAGAAATGTACACCACAGTCTACATATAAAATAATGCCAACACTGATCCACCTATGCAGAGCTCTGCTAGAGCAGTAGTGCTGCCTGAAGTATTTCTGCCTATGCCTGTTCTCTAATAAAATTTTCATACAGAAATTAAAACTTTTCATGGAAAGTGCCTGATTTTTTGAGGATATTTTTCACTGGAAAGCCAAAATCCTACTGTTTTCACCCTGAATGTCAAATCCTTAGTTTTTGTCCAAAAAAAAAATAAGCCTGACTAAAAACCTGGTAAAGAAATGTGACAAGTTTTCTATGTATCGCTTTAAATCACAAAACTACAGACTTTTCTACAAAAATTATTCTGATCATGGATTAGGATTAGGAACACACTATAACTGAGATGTCTGCATGCACATAATTATTTAGCAGACACTGAAGCCATCAATAGATTTGTTGCCCAGTCATCAGTGCAGTGAAATTAGTTATGCCCTGTAAAGTTCTTTATATGCCACATTCAACATATGCAAAAGCATTTGACAGACATCAGGCCTAAGAAATTTTTAAATAAGTGACTAAAGAATCATCCAGATGCCTTACTTCAGTTCTTTTACCAAGGTGCGCTAGGCCCTTATTTTTATTACAGAGCCCCTAATCCCAAAGCATTTTCATGAGCCCCTGCACCTGGCATAAAACAATGCACCTGAGAAAAACTATGTCTCATGGAATAAAACATTGGAACATCAAACGGTACCGTTTAACACACAGATTTTTCTACAGAGACAATATGAAAAAAACAATCTAGACCCATATAAGAGAGATACATGTTAATTAATAGCCCCTGATGAATAGATTTGCAAAATGACAATTATCTTTCCTTGTGACTTAGGCTCCAAGCGCATGCAGCCTCAGATTATGAAAATAAAAATACTAAATTCACTCTCCCATAGTGCCAGTCTGCAAGCTCTTCAGTGAACCCTTTTTCCCCCCACCGTGTTTGTTATTTTTTCTGAAGAGAAGCAGAAGAAATAAGTAAATAATTTTAGAGAGACTGCCTGTTTACACCCAGTTGACTTTAAGCTCACCTGCTCTGATCCTTCTTTGGCTCCCTGACGTCAGGACCACATTCACACACAGATGAAATCCAGACAGTGGTTAGTGGTGTGAGACCAGTCTCTAAACTTAGGCACCTAAATTAGCAGGTCTGAACGTGGCTGTATGAAATTTAGTTCCTCAATACCATTTATCAAGTAGATAAGATTTACAAGCTCAGAGATACAGAAGGCACATATTCTGCATGAACTGCCTTTCTTGTGAACTAAGACCAAGGGAATCTTCTAGCCCTGTACTCAAAAATTCATTCCTTACTCACCATCAACACACCAGAAACAGAATGATCATGGTGCCAGGTTATTTAGGGTAGCAGAACACATTTTGGTTAGCAGGGATAAATTTGGCCTATGTCAAGGAAGTGCTAAACAACTGTAATACATATACTATGAAATTCACTAAAAAATTCCATTTAAATATTTTCGGTTGATTTCACTATAAAGAAATTCACCGCTGAAATAATTTCAGGGGAAAAAAAAAACCAAACAAACAAAACAACAAACCTACTCAGATCAGCAGTGAGATAACTTATTTTTCAAGTGAGTTCTTATCTCAGTAACAGTCAAAATGGTCAAAAAACTTCATTGCAGTTAGGAAGACAGCACAGTGATTCAGTGATCTCTCACAAAGTTGGGTAGCATCCTGCCTTGTCCTCAAGAGTCAATAGCTACAGTTAATACCATTTCTTTGTGGGTTTTGGAATAAAAATCTACTCACTCTGAAGGTTATTAAATTCCTAATGACCTACTGAAAACTACTCCTAAGAGCTTTATTTAAGAGGTATCAATAAGTACGGCCCAGAATATTCAGGTCAAGAAACTGAGGATGTTAACAACCCACTGAGTAAAAGTTTTCAGCAAAACAGCTTTGACTAAAAACCACAGTGCTTCAAACAACAGAAACTATGCTAATGACAGAGGCAGAGCCTGAACATTGCATTAGGGAGTCTACCAAAGTTCCTTGTGTGATGCATCAGCAACAGCTCCCTTTGCTGTGCTGTTAACAGAGGTAACAGCCTAACCTTGCCTCTGCATTATCTGATGCTGTCCAAAAACAAGAGTATGAAGAGTAAGGGAGAAAGCAGAGAAGGGAATTGCCCCAAGCACCAAACTCCCTGTCCACAGCTCCATGTGAATGTGTACACATGAAACAGCCCTAACCAGAAAATCTGATTCTGAGGTATTGAAGCAATAATTGAAATCATGAAGCGGCCGGAAAATTCCATGGTTTCCAAGCCTTAGATGCCTTTTTCAAAATCACCTGCTCACTGAACTGGGGGCTATGTCATTACAGAAGTTGCAAATAATAGTTATTGTATTTAGGAGTAAGCTGAATTTTGAGGTCCTTGCTTCTGGTTTTAGAAATGCTTTACCACAATGCCTGCTATTTCCTCACGGACAAAACAAATGTGGCATTAATGTTAGCTGTACACTGGCTAAGACTACTCCTTTCCTCAGGAACTGCAAGTTTCTGTCCCTTTCTACAAGTCTGGAGAGAAATTACAGCAGCTCCTGTTTTCGTCATCTAGACCCAAGACAGAGAATTTCTTATCAAATGACATGACAAAGAAATATCCCCAGCTTTGAAATGTTCCACAGACAAACAAAGCAATGGTAGTGTGGTGTAGGGTCAGAGCCTCTACAAGTATGAATCAAGAAAACTGTTTGGACTATAATGTCTTACAAAAAAGTCCCGTTTTGTTACCTTAAAGTGCATTTTTTTCAGGTATTTCTATTTCAACTCACTTATCCTATGCATGATGCTGTACTAACTGGAGGAAATGGCAACACTTTCAATGAATTCTAAAAAACATATCAAGCCTCTAAATACTTAGGAATCTTTTCAACCTCCTTCTGATTGTTCTTTAAGGTCAGGAAGAACAGCTAATAAAGCTGATCTATAGATTTAAACAAAACCAAAAAAAAATCCCACCAAAACCCAAAAATACCCGAAGCTCCAGAAGAGCGCTTTAAAATGTCAGGACTATTTCTTCTATGGAAACCAGCCCATGAGTCTTCTAATGCAGTCAGTTTTCCCCACTTTCATGCTTTAGGGCCATGAGAGTGACTAAATTCAAGGTGATACCCACAAGCTAACCTTCATCCCCATTATGAGACAATTTATCATCATGAAAGAGTACATGAAATTAGAAATAGTTTTGAAATATAGGATGGTGCCTCCCCACTAGCAGGGATATAGTAAAGAATGCATATAAATCAGATAATTTCTGATGTTTCCTGACCAATCACCTACAAATACAAGAGTGTTTGGGTGAAGTCCCAGGGTCATATTTATGTTAGTGAACGTGGCAGGTATGTATGACTATGTTTATTTGTGAGACAAATTGTTACTATGCTGCAGTTTTTGACAACAAGGCTCCACGTGCTTGTTATGAGCAGTCCACAACAAAAATCTGACTCATAGAGGTCAACTCCAGTGTTTACATTACTTTATTTGTATCAACCCAGATGTCAGAATAAGTACAATTTACTAAAACCAGACTCAGTCACAAATTATACACCACAGAAGACACAACACCAAATACACGTAATGAAATACTTTCATATTGCTTTTATAGCCTGAGGAAATTTTTATAACCAAAATAAATAAATAAATAAAAAGAAAGTATTCACGTAAAAATCTCTTCAAGCCAGGTATTTCTGTAACCTGATGATCTGCCCCACAGCACACAAGAGGCCGTGGGGCTGGGTGAGAGGAGTTCCTGTTAAAATGGCTGTGATTTTACTGCAGTGCTAATTAGTACAGCACCAGAGGCATGGATGGCCAAGAAATAATGCAGAAGCTGTGCCCATCTGAAGGTAAGCAGTTTCTAGCAGGGAGCAACAGGGAATATAAGATGTCCTAAGACCTTATTACCTCACTACCCTTCTTCTGTCACAGCCCTAAAGGTGCTCTCCCTCCACAGTCTGCAGCACAGACATCTTCTCAGACAACGTACTGCATGGAGAAAGGAACACAAAGTGACAGACCTAGCCTGTCCTACCCTACTGAGAAGCACTTTGTAACCCAAAACACTCTGCTCAAAGCTACTTGCCCAACCTGCATCACAAGAAATACTTTCATAATGAATGTGGCTGTGAAGAAGTCTCTGAGAGAATTTGTTGTTTTATTTAGCACTTCCTTTACCTTAACCTTGCAAACAGAGGCAAATTGTTTCTTTTTCACTAAGCAGAGAAGTTGTTAATATTAAAAACAAAACTGAATCTCCTACTGAGACAAGGGTTTTTCTTTTTTCTTTCATTTTTTTTTTTTTTTTTTTTTTTAACAGGAGCATCTTGTGAACCAAGACAAACATGCGAGGCTTGGTTTGTGACCAGTAAAAACACATATTCTAAACATCAGTGGACTGCAAGCATCCCTAACTTTTGCTACTGGTCTCAAAGTATTTACACAGGACTTCAGTTTGATTCTATTTTATTTTTTACTTCGAATAAGAGACTAAAACTGACCAACACAAACCTCCCAATCGGAAGACCCACTGTAAAATATGCAAAGTGACTCAATGCAAGAAACAAAACAGCCCCTGCAAGAGAAATTCAAAGCACTTTCTATATTCCCTTCTCTCACGTGTGGCTGCGCATTTGTGATTTTCAGGGGAAGAACTTTTCAGACTGGGATGACTTTACAGAAAAAATCCATGTCTTGTGCCTTTCTCATGGGGCACTTGATGCAAACAATTTAAAATCTCAGACATACCACCTATAAACGTTCAGTTGGAAGCATCTAAGTAACAAAAAGCACCTTTTCCAAGTGATGAATTTCATGATCTCAACAATATCTCGTTAGTAAACTGGCTGTGGCAAAAAGTGTATTGGCCTACGAGACCACACAGCACCTCTCACATTTTTGTAATAACTCTATTATAAATAATAATGAACTCTAACAGCTTACGGTTTTTTCCAATCTTAAAAATATATGACCAACTCCAACAAAAACATAGGGTGAAGTGCAAGTCTTTTTGTCATAGTGGTGGGGAGGGCTGTACTACACTCTCTGGAATATACGATTTCCAGACAAGAGCATGCAAAACTGCCACAGCAAAACAAAATACTATATTAAGGCCTGCTTAAGATAAGGAGCTGGAGACCATATCACAATGAGACCATTTCTACAAATACAAAGGAATTCAGTTTAGTGAGTACGCAAGGGATTCACAGCTAAAACAACAGATTGACAGATCCTCGGCCTTCCCAAGCTCTGTAGTGTGTGGTTTTCTCCTTCGCTCCCGTGCAACATGAATGGCAAATGGCAACCCCTCTCTGCCTTGGAGAGTGTCTGTACTGCAGAGAACAGCCTACTGGAAGGACAGTTCAGCTAAATTTCAGAGAGAAGCTATAAAAGTGGCAGCTGCAGTGTAGCAGTGACCCATGATGCATTTTGCCTGGAGTTAGACTGGCTTCAGGACCCAAGATAGCCATTTAACTGCTTGATATACCTTTGCACTTCATTGCAAGCGCACTCAGTACTAATTCAATGGTCTGATAACACTACAGCTTTCAAGACTTAAAATCACAAGACCTGAGAAAATTGAATGAGGCGTGCATTTTCTACTTACCAGTATCTGCATGCAACCAATTTTATTTTTTTTTTTCAGATGCCAGTATATGTATCAGAAAAACAAACAAACACACAGTAAGTTCTCTTTTCCACTTTAAAGCAAATGCTCCCTCCCACTATGGACTAAATTTCTTACTGAAGGCTTCTGTCTATCACTTTCTGATTATACTCAAGCAGACCTGTAGTTGTAAACAGAAAGCAAAACATCTCAACTAAATGGAAAGACAGTCACATAACTTTCTCATGGCTAATGTGAAAAATAACATTTAGTACACCTATTCCAAACCAGAGTACTTTTAAAGATTTTGTTCTGTGTTATAAATTGACATTAGGTGGCATATGATCCGCTTTAAGTTTACATAACTCTTTGCCATCACAGCCCCTTGTGTTTCTGAACTGGACTTGCTCTAGTAACAGTAATGGACCACCTCAGTAAGAACACTCTGGTTTTTATAACACTGACTATAAACTGAGGATTCTGCAATTTTATAATAAAGTTAAAAAGTTAAAGTTAAGTCTTAAACCTAAAATTAAACCCTCAAATCCATAAGATTTTTGCCTTTTTTTTTTCCTGAAGGAATTTTAAAAAATTTTCTCCTAGCCCATTTCATGCTTTGAATTCTGTAAAGAAAGGTACTATACTCGAGAATATGCTACTAGTAATTACTGAAGTACAGCACCAACTTTCTGGAGGGAGGAAAAAAAAAAAGAATTTCAATTCTCCACTGCCCTTCCTCCCCCAAATGTTTATTATACTTTTTATTTGCCATTTCTTCACTAGTAAAGGTATTTCCTACTGCAGCCTCTTTAGCCCTATTTCTTTTTTGAAAGATATACATTAAGACTGCAAGGTCACCCCACTAGAGTACTAATACTTGCATACCACCTACAATATCAAGCCAGCCTATACTCAAGCCATTCCGATCACAGTCCTCTTTCCCCAGCCTGGAGTTCTGCTCGCAGTGTGCCAGAACATCGTGACCCCAAAGTATCACTGCAGTGTATTTCCTGTTGTTTGTCCAAAAAAGGGACTGCCTTGAAACCCTGCAAGCACACACAGCTCACAACAGTAGCCAGGGAGGGAGCACACAACAGTGCCACCTTGCAGAAGGAACTTCTCTACCAAAAAGCAACTGCTGAAGGACAAAGCTGCATCAAAACTGAACTCCAACAAACAAACCAAACCTCAATAGCAGATGATTTTTTAAAAAGAAGGTTTTTTTTCAAAAGTTCATTTTCCCCACTCACCCCAGCACTTCAATATGCATTAGGACCAGTGAAATTATGCCAAAAGGGACACTATGCTCCATTCAAACAAAACTGTTTTAGTGTTAGCAGTATCCAACATAAACTTTGTGACTTTGCACAACATTCTTCTACAAAATAAACGCAAGCCATTTGCCAGCAATAACCTATATATTGATGTGTATTAAGAGAAACTTGGAGGCTTCAACTTGGAGACAAACCGTCACCCAACCACTAATTGGTTTTTATGATGTGAGTCATAGTTTAGTAATTTGCCAGAATTTAATCACAGGGCACCCAGAAAGATCAATTAAAGAACAGGCTCAGAATTTGTTAGAGCCCTGTGTGAGACATGAGAAGGCAATGACCTCAGCAGCTTTGCCACAGAATTTTATGAATGAACAAAGACAGGATTTAAAAAATAAGTTTAACTAACCTTGTGTTTCCTTGCAAACCCATTCATTGTTTTTACAAAAGAGTGAGTTTTGAAATGAAGGAAAAATTGAAGGATGTAGTTACTGTTTATTTTACAACTTCATTTACATGTGACCATTCTGTGTGTACTTGAAGTTCACTATTATTTTTTGCTATATTTTCCTTTGTATCTCAATAAAAAGGGGGGGGGGGGGGGGGAGGAACAGAGTAGAAATAAATTTCTTTAGATTCTTGAAAAAGAATCACATTACAATATCAGAATGGACAGTACAGAATTCCTCTTCACAACTACCCACCCCCCACAAAAACAAACATCCTTTTTAAAATGGACCTAAAAACTTCAATGCAAAATAAAAAATAAAAAAAAAGTTATTTTGGACAAAAAAATTCTAGGATTTCCCTTGTCTCTTCATTAATTTTCAAGTTTATCCCCCCAAATTAACAAAATAAAACCTGTTTTATTTCCCCTTCCCACTTTTTACCATCGAATTTTTTTCATAAACTGGATGAAAATAACAATAAAATGCTGAAAAGATTTTTCTCAATTCTGAAAAGGTTTTGCACAAACTTACCTAATCTGATTGGTTTTAGTCATTAGCATTGTTCTTCTGTGGAAATTTATAGAATATAATCCAGGCAATTACTGCGCAGCTGTGATGAAAACCTCATTCCTTGTCCTTCTGGTTTTTGTTCTGCAAAGAGCTCTTCTTCACTGAGAGCTTTCAGAAGTGTGGATTTAACTTAATTTTCTGGCCAAGTTAAGTGAAACAAGACTATACTAAAATGGTCTGGAAAAGCGAGGATTTCTGAGATCTACTAAGCTCTGATTATTTCAAATATTATTTAAATAGAAAAAAAACCCCACTAAATGTGTCACTTTGGTTTTTCTTACAACAAATAGCAACAAACTGGCATGCATGTTACATGTGAAAACAAGATAAAAGAACAATAAAAGATGACACTTTGTGGGCTTACATATTCTCTTAAAGTACAAGAATGTTCAAGTTGGGGTTTTGCACCTAAATGAGCTTCTTAATATCTTCATAGCAAAATTTATCTATTTAATAGGTACATATTCAGATTTATTGCTTCTGTACTGACTTTGATGGTGACAATGATCACTTCATTACAAAAGATGGAATGTTAGGGTATGGAGAGGGCAGTGGGAAGAGATTACGTATCAATGAAGACGCTGGTACTATTTCACAAGATTCCCAGGCCCATTACACAACACAGTCATACAGCTCAACACAAGAAAACTTGAAGTACCTTGAGATTCTCGTATTTCTTCAGATAAGGGCAGTGACCACAGGGACACTAGGAGGGCATCAAATACTGTAGCAGCTCCACTTCACAAGGACAATCAAATATGTAGGCAGAGGAATTTGAAGAAGAGGAAAGATAGCAAAAAGGCGCCGATAGCCAAGTGCACTTGGGATGTAGGAGAACCAGATTCAGGTCTCTGCTCTGAATTAGAACAGGATGTCAACAAATCTGCTAGAAGGGAAAAGGATGTGTTTTAAAGTTCCCCGCTTCATCCGGAGGCAGAACAGAAACATTTGAGTAATGAGAAACTGCACACCTAGCTCTGCATCTGCACCAACAGCTTCATTCTCAAGAGTTCACAGCTCCCTCTAAATCACATTAAGACCAGAGTTTAAATGTTAATTACAGAGCATGTGCATATTAATTTTCTGCTTCCTTCTCTCTGAGAGCAATGGGAATGCTTTTAAATGCCTTTTGTTTGGTTTCTTATGGACTTACTTGGTTTCTTAATATATTACAGGGCACTTCCTGCGCCGCTTACAGAAGCAAATTTCCCACTGCTAGTGGAAGCTTTCCCTAAGTAAGGTCAGCAGATTTGGTCCCAGGGGAGCAGACTGATCCTTAGGCTTAGCTACCCTGAAGATCTAGCAGAAAGCAAAACAGATATCATTCTTGTTTAGAATTTGCTACTATATTGTATCCTTCTCAGCCACATCATCCAAGACAAACAACTAGGAAACGTTTTGCTGCAATAATCCTTTCAATTAAGGCTCCCATTACAGTGAAACAGCTGCTCACTACAATACATCTTTGTCATGGAACTATTTATTCCCCAGAAAACATTTCTTTAGTTAAGACAGATGCAATAAACCAGATCCACGGAAGTAGCAGAAATCAAAGCAGTGAGCAAAATCTGACCAGCTAAATATCCTTGAACTGTAAAAGGGGTCCTTTCTGTGAGGGCACAATTCATTCTTCTGTGTGGACAAAAAAGCCCACTCAATTTAAAGTATGTCTGGTGTCTCACTCTCAACATAATGTCAATGAGCTACAACTGAAATATCAGGATAAGCCCTCACACATACATCATTAGAAAGAAAAAAAACAAAAAACACCACACTGCAAAAACTTCTGTCTCCAGCTGACCAGTGGTGCTCGCGTGGACCTGTAAAAGCCTTTTTGAAGGTCTGCATAATAAATATTTGATGGACAACCTCTTGCTTATTGAGTTAGGCGCTGTTCTTGGCATGTAAAGACAAATGAATCAGCATCTTGTTACCACTTCCTGCTCCACACATATGTGCTCACAGCCCTCCCTCAGCCCTGAGCAGCCTGCCGAATGCTGTTTAATTTTTAGTAATAAGTCTAACTCACATTAACTGTCACTCAAATATAAACAGTAGTTACAAAAAGCATTATCATGAATAATTTAATCCATGCTTTGTGAGAGCTTGCAAATGAGCAGTTTTCTTGCTGAAAACTCAGTCCCTGTGATTGCAACTCCCAAGCAGCTCGCCTATGTTTCAGACAACGGCAACAGCAGAAGGAGGGGACATTCTTCTTCCACCTACATGCTCCCAACAATTTGAAAACCTTGTCTGTCAACTGTGCCTATGGTGGAGACCATTTAGTGCTGCAGAGACCAGGGAAATAAGGAGAATCACTTTCCAGTCAGATGATGGATAGACAATAAGGTGCCTTAAAGGTACAGGACACTAAGAACCAAGATTATTCCTACACTTGGATTCATGATCTTAAATGTCTACTCAAATCTAAATGATTCCATGATAAGAGCAGCTCTGTATTCCCATCTTCGGGCATGAGGACCAAATCCAGCATTCACTCTTTGCCCATAAAGGCCTGACAAGTCCTCAGGCCGAGTGGAGTACTGCATCTGTACAAACTAGATACTTATCTAGACACAGCTAAAGCTGCAGGCTCTGTATCATCGCAGCACTAAATGATTTCTCAGAACAACCAGAAATACAACTAGTGAACTTTCAAGACTTTGCTACCTAATTCTCCTTTAACTCTTAAAACCTTTGCAAACAAAGCAGTTAATAAGCAGTATCTATGTGTCGCAGCCTCCTAGTTTCTTGTTCATTCACTTAGCAAGAGTAGTTCTGTGCTCATGAAAGGAACAAAGCAGTGGGAGCACAGATCAGTTCACTAGGTGACCAAGAAACACCTGTTAAATCACACAACTAACAGGGAGACAGGCAGGTAGACTGCTTCAAGAGAAGAAAAGGAAAATACAAGGCTGAGGTAGTCTTATAGCTGAGCTTGTCTTTCAGAGTCACTATGACATAAAAGTACAGTGCTGATCTACAAAGACTTAACATCAATCCAGATCTCTACCTGAGGCTTTCCAAGTTCATGGGGATTCAGACTCTATATTCAAATCCATTTTAGACACATGAGCATCCACAGGAAGTCAGGCTTAGGTATGAAATTTGATAAAAGAGGTCTAATATCTACCACCAGCTGCAGTTGTACATACTCTTCCATGTGTGAGGATTAAACTCAGAATAAAAGAAAATAAAATGCATGTTTAGCACTCAACTTGAGGAACAAATCAGGTACCTCTCTTCCTGACCAGAACCTATTTGAAATAAAATGAGCTAGTATGAGAAGGGAAAATACAGAAGAAAAATTATGTATTAATTTTAAAGAAATAATGTTTACCTCAGTGGGCAAATTTCTGGTATTACCAGAGAGCAATTCATAGCAAAAAGCTGGTGCCAAGAAACTGCCTTGAGAAGTCATGCTAATGCCATCACCCACCTTGCTGGCTAATACAGTCCAGGGCTCACTTCTTAATGCTTCTTCAGACATCATCTACTGTGGTAGATTCAGGACATGACTTACTGTAGCATGACTGCCTTCAAACACAGAACAACAGTGGAGTGTATGTGAACAGCTACACTGCTTTTAAAAAAATTTAACAATGATTTTATTGGAATTCCTCTCACCTACAGGTCAGTCATAATAATAAAAACACATACCTAATAGTTTAATGGCTTTTTGTATTCTTCCTTTATGACAGCATAATAAAACATGGTTGTTTAAAACACACTGATATTACAGATGAGAACAGGGAGGCCCAAAATGTGTTTTATATTCTTCCTACTCTTTTATTTCCAAACATAATCCTCTAAATTAAGGTACAGTTCTTCTGACTCTTGAACTCTGGAAAACAGTTTCGATGACCACAGTAATGCTCCAAAGTCTTCTAACATTGTCCATAATCCTAACCAAATCAGCAGAAAGTTTCAAGCCAGCAACTGTTAATTTGGCCTAATAATAAATTACCTAATAACCCTCCTGAAATTACTCTACACACGGACAGAAAACCTCTGAAAACCAAATGACTCTTACCATTTACATGCAGGTTTGCTAGAGACATTGAGTAAATTATCTGGACAAGGTGGGTTTAATGGCATCAGTTGGGTTATCCTACTTCCCACCATCCTAGGATGTATTCTGGTTCATAAAAAGATCATATTCCACTTTGAAATTAGATGGGTCTTCAGGCTCACTGCGTTTATTAGAAGCTGAAACCCAGAAAACCACTGATGGTCCCCCATGTGTTCACAGTCCCTAAATGTTGTGCCAGAATCCTCATTTAACCCAAAAAGTCCTTCTCCTCCTCAAATATCCCCCAACCCAAATGCAAAACAATGACTTCCCTTTGCAGACTGACAAAGTAGGAAAGTTATTTTAAGATATATGAGATGTGCTGTTTCTTTCTTACTTGTGTACATTATCATCTTTGAGTGTCCACACACTCCTTATCAGGACTCAGTCTGAACTGACCTTATCAAAGTATTATCTAGATTTCTTAGTTCAGCCCCATTTTAGAACAGACATTTTCATTTAATCTCTTTTTTCTTCCAGTTACCTAAAGATATTTATTTATTCTTCTCTTATGAATATATTCCAAAATTTGAAAAACACAAGTTCACAGGAGTACACATGCAAGAGCATTTCCCCCCCCCCCTTTTTTTTTTTCTGTATTTGAGCTAATATTTTCATTCTTCAATCTAGGGTATCTAACTCACTTTTAGAAGGAAGATTAAACAGTCCTTTAAACTTTAGCATTTAAACTCCTTGGGTCTTACTTCTTCCTCACATACAATAGTTTTTCTTTTTCCAAACTCCTTCTCACCAGGAACTTTAGCCTTTGTTTCTGTGTTTAACAGCATTTCCTGATTCAAAACTGAAGCACATAGTCCTGTCTCTAAAATTTGGGGCATACCCAGATGATATTTAATTCCTACTTCATCCTTATTACCAGCCATGCTTTTTATTATTTTATAAGGATAAACACATTTTTATTCCTTGTTTCTGTTTCCTTTGCAGAGTTTAACTCTGCTTGACTTCTAGCAAATTCTATTTCCTCTGAACACTGCTCGACCTCTAAGATCATTCCCCTTTTACTCATTCCCTGCAAACTCTTATTCTTAATTTTGTTTGTGGGTGTTGTTAGTCAGCGTGTTAGGTCTGGAGTTCACCCCTAAAAGCTACCGGTGCTTAAGATGGGAGTTCTAGAAAGACCATTGCATTTTTAACTAGAAAATGATACCACATCCAAATTCTTGAGCTCTTCAGTCTCTATCTAGTTTCCCTAAACTTATGCTGCACTTCAGGTTAAGAAAACCTAAAAGATTATTTTTTGTTAATTTTGGATCACAAGAATAGTGATGACTAATTCTCTCTGACGTCCTTAGTCCCTCCAAACCCAATTTTAAAATAACACTGGTTCTTCACAAGTCAGTAATTGTTAGAGAAGTTGTTTGCATTAGGGAAAGATTTGGCTGTATGGTTATTAGGATCATTCATCCTCTGATTTATAGTAGAACATTACAATTGCGTGTTAAGTTTCTCCTCTAGTATTATCTCAATCCAGCCAGATCTTATCAACCTCTTACCTCCTTCCTGAAATGTAATTTTGACTTCTAAATGACTCTACTGTAGATGTAGATTCAATAACACCCCTTCAACTTCTCTACAATCTGCTTACTGATTTACAGAGCTAAGAAGCTACACCATCATAAACATTTTCGACTTCCTTTTGACCTCTACATCATACAGCTTTTGACAGAGCTTGATCACGACATCTCAGAACTGTCACAGTGAGACTTTGCTCCCCCACTGGGGGACTGAGACTGGTCCATCCTGCTGCACGGAAAATAGGGTGGGAGAAAGGGCATAGCTTGGAGGGAAGGCCATGCTACTGTGCTGTGCAGGCTGAGCAGCAGAAGGGAGGTGAGTGTTGAATCTCACACTGTCACACCGCTATCAGCCAGTCTGGCTCTCCAAAGCACTGTCATAGCTACAGCAGAGAGCGGAAGGATGCTCAGGGAAACTATCTCCTTTGTCAATGTCTAAAAACTGAGCCTGCTTCCAGTATATTTTCAAAAAAAAGCAAGCTATAAGATTTACAACAATCAATTTCCATTACAAGTTCTTGACACCAGGACTCGTCTGCACTCAGAGGTGTAATTCAAATGTGGATTCTGAGATGAAAACAAATAAAGCACACAAAATTATAAAATTCTGCCAGTGAACAACAAAAAAAAAAATTAAAAAAACCTCTAAGAGTTCTCCATCATTTACATATAAAACACACTAAAAAGAAATAAATTCATCTTTCAGGACAAAGAGTAGATAATGAATTCTTAAAGTTTGGCTTTCCTGGCACATCCAGGACCACCATCTTTCCATCAAAATCTGAGGTCTGACTAAACAGTATTAGGATTGCAGGACTATATAACGCATACTCAGTCATATTCTACAGCCAAACATGCTGCTATTTTTATATGATTTTGTAAAACACCTTTTCATAATTTCATTATTTCGTTCAATTTAAAAACATGCCACAAGGTCATTCTGAGTTTAAAATCCTTTCACATCAAGCCTACATCAGATCCCAAACTTGAGAATGCAAGAATATTCAAGAAAGCACTCTTGTCAGTTTTCAATTCGCAGCTGGGTTTAAAGAACACTTTCTGCCTTTGTCTCACTCAAACTCATGGCAGAAAGTTCTCCTTACACTTTAGTCATGTTAGACAGGAGGACTTCTAACTCATAGCAAACTTCTCTAATCTACCATATTGTTTCTAGATTAGATTTCTATTCCTGCACTTTCACCTTCCAAATATAACAATAATAAAAGATTTGTTTTGCACACGCTTCCTGGAAAGGAAGAAAATTGACTAGTTTTCAGTTATTAAAAAAATTCAACAAACAAACAAAAAAAAAGAACACAAAGGACAGCTAGAAAAGTAACCTTCACAAGCTGTATAAAATAAAATTTTTATTATTTAGGTTGCATGTAGCTTAATGAATTGGGGGAGAAAAAAAGCAAGGAAGTTTTCAGAGTTACTGCCAAGAACAAAAATTCCTTATCCTGCTTCTAAGTTACTTCTCAATGAAATAAATTTGCATTTACCTATACCTTGGGATAAAAAGGAAGTCTTCTTTTGGCTCTAGTTCTTTAGTCACTGCTAGAGTTAAATTAAACAATATTAATTAAACTATGACATATTGAGTCTGAAGCTGACTATCACCAGGGCAGGGGATAGGCTTGAAACATTAAAATAACTAAAGAAATCACTTCCAGACCAATGAAAACTGATTTTTTTTAACCCTAAAACAAAAGTGATTTAATACATATGGGGAAATACTGCTTTAAAATAAATTACTGATGCAGCTATAAATGTGCTTAGTTCTACAATTAAAACAGTTTGTGATACTGTCAATCCTCCTTAAAATGGCTTTTTTCTCATATCGCTTAAGATTTCCACCACCATCCAAAAAAACCCAAAAAACCAAACAATTCATCACATCAGTCTAATCATAAACAACTTATTTCACAATTCTCTGAAGAATTTTAGCCCTCTGTACCAAGAACCACTACCCTTCTTTACATTTGAAACTTTCCAAAGACCCGTGTCATTGATAACCATAAACAAAAGCCCATATCAATTACTTAATTGCAAGTGCAAATAACATTCTAGTTATTTCCTCCTCCTACATCTGCATTCTTGTCACAGTTCTGTTGGCTTTGCTTTGCTTGCAAGTCTTCAATCAACACACTGCTGAGTTTCTGCCATACCCAGGTCCAAAAACACTGTCAGCACTCATATAATACATGATACTGAAAATGGGTGACACATCATCCAATCAACAACTTACTGTGAATCCCTGCTTACCAGTTATTCCATGGAAGCCAAAAAGTAAAACAGCCCAGAAACTGGAGTCTATATTCTCAGAGTATCACATCCCATTTGGGAACAGCATTACAAGGCAGTGAGAAAGGCACGGGTATTTTTTGTCACACACAACAACTTAAGGCAGACACAGTACTCTTGTACCCAACACTGCCAGTGCAATGCTTCTTGCAAGTGCACTTTTCCTTAGCTGCAGGGGGTTTAAATGCATTTCATAAGATAATGTTTTGATAATAAATAGTGAGAAAGCACACAGTATCAATAACAGAAATGTATGCTGACTCTTAAGATGTAAGATGATTTATAAAGGTGGTAAATGTAAATGTGTCGCTTTATTTTCACTCTTACATTGCTAAAGCTTCCATTAATAAATACTTCTTATTGGATTTGGCCTATTGGTTATAAGTAACATGCTCCACTGTTCACTCCCAGGAGAATACCTCAAAATGTTGGGAGTGGAGAAACCCAGCTGAGATGCTGTGTTTTGAGCCAAAGGACGTTTAGGTAGCATCCTAGCAAGTCTCCATAAGAAAATATGCCCAATCCAGTAGAAATTCCATTTTTTTTATTGCTGAAAAGCATTTTCTAAATTATAAATATATCTTCATACTGATGCTTTGGGCCCATACAAAGAAACTCAGTAGTTTCAAAGATATCTCAAAGAGTTCTTCCACCTCCTTTAATCAGCCTGTTATTGCCCAGCATACTTCCTACCAATCACTTAAGGATAACAGGTAATAAATCACTTTCCAAAAAAAGAACAAATCATCTTTGCAGTTACATGGGTAAAACTCTGGTAAAACCTTTTTCAAAAGCCCATAAACATACAGTAACTCTACCAAAGAATAGGCCAAAACTCAAGTTATACCACCCAAAACCATGAAGATTTTTTTGTTAATTGATATATATTTTTTAATACATATCCCTTCTCAGTGTAACCAATTGATACATTTTAATTTATAATGAGATCAGAACATAACTAGGTCTATGGTCTGTCAATGTCCATTCTGGGACATGACCCAAAACTGTTTTGGAGAAAATACAGTGTATGGCTCATCAACACCATTAGAAATACAGGCACAGAATGAGGTTTCAGTCATACACCTAAGATGCCCAAAATGGGTACGTCTATTTTTTTTTCCCTTTCAGATGGTGAAACTAAGTGGTCTATTATCCCCTATTTGAAGTAGTTTAACTATGATGCCCCCAAAATAATATATTAATAGTAGGTGATCTAAGTGTTATGAGATGGACGTAAAACTAGCCATGAACTTCCACTGCTTGAACTAAAAGCATCTCCTCAGACTGAAGCAAAGACTTGTAAGGTTAAGGTGCACATTCAACTGAATGTCTATTCAAAGCGGGCAACAGAAACTATGCGAACCAGTCTTTCCAAAATCAAAATCTGTATTTCAAACTACCAACTCCCTGTTTAGGCACGTAATTTAAGAAAAACAGAATGCTGAAGAGCCCTGAATTAGCTACATGATTTGGGTCTTCCATCAAATTCTATTAATAATATTGTTGTGCTGTGCAAATTATTAGAGCTGGCTTAAATGGAAAAGATAAAAAAAGTTTAAGGATCTTTTTCACTGCTTTGAAACAGAGAAAGACATGGAAGACTGCAAACATCAACATTTCACAATAGCAGACATGGAAGACTACACCAATGTATCTGTTAGGATGTTATATTTTTTAAATGTTTCCTTTTTTGTTGATACAGCCTTAAGTACAACATTTGCCACCATTAGGACATGGTGCTAACAGGACTAATGAAGGACAGGAATTCTGTTAAATCTCCAAAATCACTAATTTGGTTTGCTTGGTTTGGGTTTTTCTAAGTTATTTTCAAATTATTTTTGTATATATGCCTTGGACAGCAGATCATTCTGAAGCAACATTCAGGAAATTTCAAAAAGATAAAACTGAAGCTGCATCAGAACAGAAGATTCAGTAATATATAAAGCTTTCCCCCCCCCACTACAAACCACTCAGCCATGAATTTTGCAGTGCAAGAGTTTACAATTAAGGGGTTCACCACCTCTTTTCTCTTTCATGAGTATCACATAAAAATGCTCACTTAAGCTCCCTGTTTTGTTCAGAAGTCTTAATATCTCTCAGTGTGGACGAGGTCTAGAATTGTGCTTCTAATTTAATATTTTTGGACTCACTGGAGGCTTAAGTGGTCAACTCAGCACACTGTCATGAGAACTCTACTTCTATTTAGTAAATATATCGGTTTACCCAATTCCTAACTTGAACATCTAAATTAGGTGTCCAAAGTCAAATGCTTAATGTGAAACTCAAGAAAACAAGTGCAGCTGAGTGCCAAAAGATTACTACTAAAACAAGTGCATTACAGAAGTGATGAGTGTACATAGAGTATTGTTTGCATAGGAAAGTCAAAATAATATTTGTATAAATTTTTTCCCCAAATTCACTTGGATCAATACTCCCCTGAAAACTCTTCAGCTATATTTGGTGATCCAAATTTGTTACTGTAACTCTTGTGCATCTCACAATTTTGTGCAGATTATTGCACTTCTCAAGCTTTTTAATATCTGCAAATAAGTTCCACTGTTCCATTTATTTACCATAGTTTCAGCCACACTCAAAATAACGATTGATTAGCAATTATTTGGATTGTTGTTCATCATTTTATGAATCTACACATTTTTAAAACATCATTTTTACTGATACGAGTGCTGTGCCAAGGTTATTTGTTTCAATAGAGATACAAGTTTTGTCATGCTGAGTAGTGCCTTAATTCAGACACAATCCCATTTTTTTGCCATTAACATTAGGCAGCCTCATAAAAGTCTAGTCCATATGAGAAATTAACTGATTGCCTCCCTATTTTTTTTTTTTACTTGCATCATGACTGGCTGCAGATTCTTATTTGTCCGAAATTATGAAATTAAATCAGTAAAGTCAAAATGAACTAAACATAAACTCACATCTGTTACAAGAGAAAAAAAAAAGCCAGATAAAACAGTTATATAGTACTATATATAGTTAAATGAGCCATGGGCGCAAGGCAGGACAAATCTATATTTTATTATTTCTATAAAAACATGATGTACAAGCCTCTGTTAAGGACAAGGACATAATTAGACTAGACATTAGATACAAAGAAAAAAACATCACTAATATAACAATTTCACAATCAAAGAAGTTAGAAACTAAGTTATTGCAGAGTTTACTACGTATTTCCCATCTTCAGAGAACCAGGTTACTGATTTTAGAGATGGTTCATATAGAAAAAGTACTGCTGAAATCACATGGCATCACAACACATGCAAAGAGATATATGCCTCAAAAACAGTTCCCATTAGCAACCCTTGAAAAATTGGTCTAGTCAAGTTTTAAATTACTCCCATAGACAAGAAATATTATTTGCAATGAATGCTTTTTTCACAGTTCTTTCACTCAGAGTAGTATATTTTGCTGCTTAATCAGCTTTGTAATCTCTGATTTCAAGGATTATAAATAATAGAGAGAGGTGACCTAGAGAGTTAACCGAAAACATCTTCAGCCGCACATAAAAGCTCAGGAATATATTCTTCTTTTTTCAGCCAGCTTCATGGCCAGTTTAGCAGTATTTCTGCAAACAACACATTTAGCTAAATTTTTAATAACACAGCATTTCAATTCTAACTGGAGATATCTCTTATACTTCAAGCAAGGTTGTTTTTTTTTACCTGTCAGTATCATAAAACAAATATATGGAACATAAGCAGAGACACAGACAGTATCCATGATTAAGGATTAATAGTACTTTATCTTAGTAATTACATTCTTTAAGAAGATTAAATATTTAAGGGGGGAAAAAATTACTCATTAAACTTTAAGCACCATCAGAACTAATTCAGCAAGTGTAATAATTTCCCTCAATGTTTCTAACCTTTTCAAGTTTCTGTCAAAATTTAAATTAATCTAGACTGAGATCATCCATTCTAGATTAATTTCTAATTCTATAGCCTGTAAAACCCTTAAGCCTGGTGGAGAGAAGTTTCCTAAGTTCAGTAACTGGAAAGTGCAAGGTGGTAAACTGAAAAACCAGACAGAAGTGCAAGAGATAGGAATGTGGGTAAGAGATTACGACAGAGGAGTTGAGTGAGTCAAGAGATGACTAGGAAAGAAAAGCTTAGAGGAAGAAGACCAGAAAACTCAAAACAATGAAAAGAGTGAAACAAAAGAAGCAAGATTTTCAGGGGGAAAAAAACAACTTGAATAAAGCAGAAGGAGAACAGGAGATTCAAAAATATTCTTTGAGTGACAGAAATTAAAGAGGGGGAAAATACAAGTGACATATATAAACACGTGTTGTGTTTTGTTGTTTGGGTTTTGGTTTGGTGTTATGTGGGTTTTTTTAATAAACTTTGTTTCATTTAATTTTTGACTGAATTACTGGTGGTTTGGCTAGTTTTAGCTAAAACTTTTAAAGATTTCCCCTTTCTTTTCCATCCTCTGGACATAAAAAAAACCCAAACAAACCCTCAACACTTTCTAGAAAGATACACCTACACACATACACACACAATTAAAAAAAGTGACAGTGGCAAAATGGTTACACTCAGAAATACAGAATTTATATAAGAAATTAATTCTCACAAACACATAACATTCAGGAGAAGTGTAAGTCAATATGACACAATATGAGGAAACTATCCAAAGTCTTAAGAAAGCACTTTCCTCTGAGGAAAAATTGCTGCCATCAGTGATGCAAACTAGATGACTGTCAAATCACACAGGAATTAGACTTAATCAGAGTTTTTTAGACTCTAAAAGAAGAGAATTAGGATGTCTCTTCACCGTCACTCCTGGCATCTAAATAACAGCGCTCTTTATCCTGTCAGTCACTTCTCCTGGCACACACAGAAAGGGCAGCAAAAGTAAAACACACAAAGCCAACAGGGTAGTTGCACAGTACCTGAGAAGCTGCAACCAAATTTCCAACAAGTGTTTCCCTCTCGACTCTACATTCAGCACTTTTAAGAGAAACTTTAACTCACAGCTGGACTGATGTTCCATTCCTACACTGTCTTTGCAACCTTCCTCAGTAAAAAGGATGGACAGCCTTACCTAGAATGGGATTTCCCACCTTTTATGCTTACTTTATTTATTTTTCATGTCTGTTTTTCCTAGTTCCGCTGGATACTTACACAGGCAACATAAACTAAGCCCACCCAATTGGTACAGATCCCTGCCAAAAGACAGTGAGTTAGTTCAGTCTGACCAGTAGAAACTGTGTGAAAAACGGTTGGGGAGCAGAGTGTAAGAATTAATCCAGCCTTTACCATTTCTGTACTGTATTACCTTGTGAAGATGGTTTCTTCACCAAGGGGTGAGAGATTTGAACTCTATAGCTGACAGATCTCAAAAGCATCCTAATTCTCACCTGGTTCCTTGCCTTGTTTTATAGCTCTGTCAAGATACTTCAACTGCAATTCACGAAGATTCACAATTAGGTATAATTCAGATCTATCCCATCCCAAGCAATTTTTGAAAACCTGATTTTGATTTATTTATAACTTATATCCTATCCTATTTCTGAATAACATTTAACAATAAAGTACCCTTGTGCAATTCTCTGCACTTCTTTTCCTTTAGCATAGGTGTCAATGTGGCCTTCTATGATGGCTGGTGGCAGCAGCTGACAGCAGAAGAAGACCAACAGATGTCATCTACCTAGACTTCTGTAAGGTAGAATGTCATGATCCCCACATGACATTGTATCTCCAAATTGGAAAGACGTGGATTTGATGAATGGACTATTCAGTGGGTAGGGAATCAGCTGGATGGATGCAGACAGAAAGTTGTGGTCAATCTCTCTATGTCCAGGTGGAGGCCAGTGACAAGTGGTGTCCCTGAGGGCTCTGTGTGGAGACTGGTGCTCTTCAGTATCTTCATCAGTGACACAGTGGGATCGAGGGCACCCTCAGCAAGTTTGCAGGTGACACCAAGCTGAGAGGTGCTGTTGATATGACAAAAGATTGCAATGCCATCCAGGGGAAGCTGGACAAACTTGAAAAGTGGGCCCACAAGAACCTCATGAGATTCAACAAGTCCAAATGCAAAGTGCTGCACCCGGGTCAGGGCAATTCCAGACATGAGCACAGACTGGGAGAGGAACTCATTGAAAGCAGCCCTGATGAGAAGGACCTGAAGGTTCTCATGGATGAAAAGCTGGACATGAGCCAACAGTGTGTGCTTGCAGCCTAGAAAACCAATTGCATCCTGGGCTGCATCAAAAGAAGCATGGCCAGGAGGTCAAGGGTGATTCTGCCCCTTTATTTTGCTCTTGTGATACCTCACATGGAGTGCTGCATCCAGCCCTGGGGTCCTTAGCATGAAGGAAGGGAAGACATGGACCAGTTAGAGAGGGTCCAGAGAGGACCATGAAGGTGATCAGAAGGCTGGAACATCTCTCCTACAAAGACAGGCTGAGAGAATTAGGGTTGCTCAGTCTGGAAAAGAGAAGGCTGATTGCAGCCTTCCAGTTACCTTAAGGAAGCTTGTAAAACAGGAGGGAGAGCGACTTTTTATACAGGCAGATAGTGACAGGACAACAGGCAATGGTTTTAAAATAAAGAGGAGATTGAATTAAATTAAGAGATTAAATTAAAAGATTGTATGTTGGGAAGCAATTGTTTACTCCGAAGGTAGTGAAACACCAGAAGAGGTTGTCCAGAGAAGTTGTGGATGTCTCATCCCTGGAAGCATTCAAAGCCAGACTGGATGATCAGCAACCAGATCTACTGAGTGGCATCCCTGCCCATGGAACCAGATATGTTTAAGGTCCCTTCCAACCCTAACCATTTAATGATTCTATACCAATTAAACTTTTTAATTTAATTTATGAAACATTATGCAGGTGTATAAAAATAGAAACCATTTCAGAAGTATTACATTCTTGCTGTAACATGCCAGAATGTCACAACTCTGTATGTGATACATAGACGTTTGAATGCCTGATGTAGTTATTTGCCATCCCTAAAAGTAAGCCTTTTGAGTTATTTTTAGTAAGGCAG
The DNA here is from genome assembly GCA_035222235.1 of Margarornis squamiger. Classification (NCBI taxonomy): domain Eukaryota; kingdom Metazoa; phylum Chordata; class Aves; order Passeriformes; family Furnariidae; genus Margarornis; species Margarornis squamiger. Next base: position 98,618,351 of record JAWWTY010000077.1, on the reverse strand, counting down.
TGGCATACTGTCAGGATGACAGTTGTTTAAATAAGTACCTAAAATACAGTTGAATGAAAAATCTGAGACCAAATTTATTTCTCATAATTAACTACAAATCCAGAGACGGGGTACAGTCTATGATAGGATGGCTTTGGGAGGGTTCTGAAAGTTCACTTTTCACCCAGGCCATGTCAATATTCCAGGTGAAATAATACCATAAAAAGGAATGCCTGGTAGTGCTATCAGACAGCCCTGATACACTTTGGGGCAAGACTGGTATCGTGATTGGAAGTCCTTCAGCACCAAAGCCAGCATATTGGAAATTACAGTGTCAGGGAATTTACAGTATGTATTACAAATCAGATTACTTATTGAGCAGAAAATGCTCAGCACTTCACCTGACTAAACCAAGGTTTTTGCATGTACTCCATCCACCACAGATTCTGAAAAATGAAGCGATGAACATCTTACCTTGCATCGTTGTTTTTGTGGGTTCTGAAAACAGAGGAATGAGCAGGAGGTAGATGAGGTAGACAAAGGAGAGCCCATTGTAACGGAAAGCACAGGCTGCAATGAGAGGAAAGAAAAAGAACATATTGCTTAATCAGCCTGACACAATCAAATTCAACAGCACAAAGCATTTCCCATTTGAGTTTACTATTTACCTTGCCAACTTTTCGCCACTTATTTAAACAATTTTTACACAAGTATTTAAGCTTATGCCTAAAATAAATCATAGAATCACTGAATGGGTAAGGTTGGAAGGGACCACAGTGGGTCATTTGGTCCAACCTTCCTGCTCATGCAGGGTCATCCCAAAGCACATGGCACAGGATTGTGTCCAGACCATTCTTGAATATGTCTAGCAAGGAAGACTCCACAGCCTCTCTGGGCAATATGTCCCAGTGTTACCCACACAGTAAAGAAGTTCTTCCTCATATTCAGGTGGAACTTCCTGTGCATCGGTTTCTGACTATTAATTTCTAATAGCTTTATGTCTTTCTTATATTGTGGTGCCCAGAACTGGACACACAACTAGAGGTGAGGCAGCATCAGCACAGCAGCACAATCACCCATTCTACTCTCTATTTAGTTTAAAGAAAATGATATAAACTTCTGAAGTACTTTAACAGTAATATATATTTTAAGTTAAGCAAAAGGCACATTCAAGTTATACAGACTCTGTTCCGAATGATGGACAAGTTAGCTGTTGCTTAGACATGTTACTTTCTTCATATATAAGCTCATTAAACCACTCTCCACAAAAATATATAGGGAAGAATAAATCAATATTTATGAATTCTCTTTAAAAAGCTACAAACAAGTTCACTAAAAATAAGCATTATCAGTAAACAATTAAGAAATATGAAAACAGTTCTATTACTGAAAAGATTGTGAACTACCAGTAAAAAAGGGCTTCACAGCAACTTGCAACTGGTGCTATGCAAATTTTTCTAAAGAATGAAATAATTCTGTTAATTTTGCCTACTATTTCCTTTTCTATTTTAAAAATCTGTCGATGTATTCTCCTAAAAGTACTCACATCAGCAGGCCATTACAACAAGCAATTTTGCTATTCTCAAGGCTCATCTTTTCAAAGAATATAATGCATATTCTGTACTGAAAAAAAGAGTAAATAGACATCCATACAGATGAAAATAAACATAAACAAACTATACTGGAAATGAGTTAACAAGTTAAGAATTAATTGGTCTTCATCCTCATCAAATCTGTCCATTTTAATTATAAATACAAAACTACAAAGTCTCTCTATTAACAAATCCATACAATAGCTACAACTTTTGTTTCCCAGACTAGTCAATGTTTTGAACAAACAATTTGATTTCCTTAATAGCCTTGACAGAAAAACTCTGGATATATACTCCACATCTGCAACACAGTCAAGAAATGTGTGAAGTTTATGGGTGCTAGCAAGAAGGAAGGATAAGAAGCATCTATGCTCTACTTCTAAACTGGTAAGATTCTGCCATCAGCCTTAAAAAAGGTCTGTCAAGAACTACAAAATCCATGGAAGCTCAAGAGAGGGTTTTTCAGAGTGAAATCCAAAATCCTTAAGAGCAGCTTCTCATTCTTACAGAGCCTGTAAGAATTGCTCCTGTCACTTACTAAACTTTCTTAGTAGTCACAGCCTTTAAAGGCCAACTGAAGACTTACACGGACACTCGTAACTATAAAAAACCTGCAAGATAAAGTAAATACGATCTATTCCACTGGGAATTCTGTAAGCAATTATCAGGGCTTTAAAGTGAATTTACTTGAGAAGAAGGAGTCAGCCCTGCTATTATACATCTACTCTCAGGGTGCCCTGCAGAGGAGAACAGGATGTACGATGGCCATTAGTGGCCTTCTTGAAAAGAATGCCACTAAAGAGGAAAGAGGACACTCCTGAGATCAGGACAAATCCATAAATTAACTTCTTTTTTTGCAAGTTTAATTTGGGGTGGGAACAAGTTTTTTGGCATGCATAGGAAAAGGTACTATAGTGGTGTAAGGCTAATCTACAGTCTGAAGGCTTTTCCATTTCAATGGGAAGGACCAATGTTCTCAGTCATTCTGGTAGCAGAAAGACTATTCGCAGATACTCCTATTGTCCAGTTATTCCAGGGATTGTGTCAATCACATTTTAATCATGTGAAACAACTTGCTTGATTTCAGTGCAATATTATACACATTTTCTTCTTAAGAACTGGGCTTGTTACACTTCTTGTAGAGCATCTAGTACTCAGTTTCTCAGTACAAAGATAGAAAACAGCAACTGTGTGCTTTAGATGCCCTCCCTTATTAGCCAGTGTCACTGAATGTTTCGCTAACAAGTATATGTCAAATGCTTAGAATCTCTATTTATATAAAAGCATCCTCCAGCAAACTAGTAACCTTGGCTAGACATTGCTTGGAAAACCTGTATTCATGTAAGCAGTTGCAAGAGCACCAGAAATACCTTTCTCAGAATTAATAAACTATAGCACCCCAAGCTTAGCTGCAACATTTTTACTATTCCCTACTGCAACTATTCCAGTATTTTCATTTTTTGTTTGTCTTCATTCATCTCGTACATCTTGCTGGAGATATCAGTACCTTATAAAGCTAATGTGCAAGAGCAAAGAGCCATGACTGAATGTATTTTTAGCAAGATAAAAATTTAGAAAACAGCAGCTGCACTGCTTTTACATAGTTACACTGCACTACATCATTATTTGTCAAAAAGAGGTATTCCTACATTCTGACACTCAAAACTATCTAGAACAAGTTGCAGAGCATAAAATCAGCTTCAGTTTGTCACTGCTATAACAACAAAGGGTGATCCAAAAACTCAAATGAACCCATCCTCTGCACTCCCTCGACAAAAGCCTCCTTTAGCAAAAGAGAGCTGTACACAGATGTTCATGACAATAGAAAGTCCCATTTGAGGTCAATGGAATTCCATCAACAGAAAATGCACCTACAAAGATGAATTTCTTGGTAAATGAGGTGGTATAGGAATTTCTGGGTATTTTGGTTACACTGGTCAGTTTGCACAATGAAAATTAATGTAATTTTAGCATTTTAGGCTTGTTATCTCTTCTCAAAATTGTCTAATTGATTAGCAAAATTAATTTCAGAGGAATTATTCTTGAACTATATTTACCTAAAAAAATGTACTGCTTTCTATTTCTAGAGCTGTGTACTCAAAAGCTTTTTTTCTCCACCGCTGCATAAAAGGGACTATTAACAGAGATTACATCTCCATTCAAACCTTCTCTTATGTATTTTTTTTTCATATAAAGCATCCAGAAAACCCTTCAGTTTCTTAGTTTCAAAAGTATGGGTTTGTCTAAAGCAAACACTGAATAAAAAAGCTTAAGTTGGTAAACACATCATAGACACAAAGTTGATACACGCCTTCTGCTTTTCATATTTCTTTTTAAACTACATTTCTAACCGTGTTTTCTAGCAGTGTCTTCTAACAAAACTCCAGAAATGTGATTTTCCCCTCTGAAGTTCTGCTACTGTTCACAGTCCAGTGACAGCAGTAATACACAACTGGGAAAAGACATCAAAAGCAGAGCTATTCATATACTCTCAGAATTAGTGGCAAACTTAGCTTTTTTTTTTTTTTTAACACCTGAGGTACTTGAGAGCACCTTCCCCTATATGGCAAGAAAAGAGCACTTTATAACATGTAAGACTGATTTCTCCATTCATAAGTTTTCATAACTTTTAATATTTCTGGTTTAATGCATAAAGCATTAAAGGTATTGTGCAAGCCTTTAAAAGCAGGCTCAGAATGTCATCTAAGACAAAGACTTTACTGAAATCCCAGCAGACAGCATCCACAGCCTTTCCCTCATCCAGTAGGTGGGTCATGTGGTCATAAAAGGAGATCAGGTTACTCAGGCATGACTTGCCTTTCCTGAGCCGGTGCTGCCTGGGCTTGATCCCCTGATAGTCCTGTATGTGCTGCATGATGGCACTCAGGATGATCTGTTCCATAACCTTGCTGGGCACCGAGGTCAGGCTGACAGGCCTGTAGTTCCCAGGATCCTAATGCTGACCTTCCCGTGGATGGGCACCACATTGGTCAACCCCCAGTCATCTGAGACCTCCCCAGTTAGACAGGATTGATAATTAAAGGAGAGTTGTTTGGCAAGCTCTTCCACCAGCTCCCTCAGTACCCTCAGGTGGATCCCATGCAGCCCCATAGACTTGCAAGTGTCTAAGTGGCTCAGGAGATCACTACCTACCTCCTTCTGAATTGCAGGGGGTCTGTTCTTCTCCTCATCCCTGTCTACCAGCTCAAGGTCTGGCTGCCCTGAGGATAACTGGCCTTACTGTTGAAAACTGAGGCTAAGAAGGCATTCATCGAAAAAAGTACAGTAGTAGTTCAGGACTGACCTCAGCCTTTTCCTCACCCTTGTTACAATGTTCCTCGCTGCATCCAGCAAAGGATGGAGATTTTCCTTGGCCCTGTTTTTGTTGCTAATGTATTTGTAAAAATGCTTTTTATTATCTTTCACAGCAGTGGCCAGATTGAGTTCCAGCTGAAAGTTGAAAAACTGAATTCATTCTTAGAAAGATATGTACAGTATGCACTATACAAAATTAAAAAGGAATCCTAAAAAAAAAAGAAAATCATATATCACCACACTATGTAACCTTATCCTTCCAGATTTTATTTTTCATTATTATATGTGTTATAGTTTTAAACTCAGAATTCCTTCCAAGAGCTTTGGAGCCAACGCCTTAAAAACTGGTAGAACGGATTTAACAAAAGGTGTAATGAATATTCATACCCTGTTGTTAGCAGTTCTAGCCAGGCCTTTGTTTGGAACATCTCTCTCTCT